>CM076580.1:605568796-605969905 GCA_034641835.2 Pinus albicaulis
TTAATTATTATTCCCAGCCATGTTTAACCCAAAAACAAAGAAATTAATGAGATAAACCCATAGTTATCTTATTATTTTCTAGGAATAATTATTTAAATAATATTCCTTGTTAAATATGACCAAATCAACCACCATTAATCAACTAAATCATTATTTATTTGATTATATCCCAACCACTTCCTTAAAAAGATTAATAAATCATTTATTTATTTATTTTTCACTAATCAAGGGATTTGACCCAAGTCAAACACCCTTTCCCTCCAACAAATAATAATAAAATATTCCATAGAGGTGGATCTAGATGTGATTAACATTATTTTAATCATGCACCAAGATCTAAAAGGACCCAATATTTTGTTATAAATAGGAGGGTTTTCCCCATCATTCTTCACCTTTTGTTGCATACTAGATCACTCTGGATCTATACACTCGGTCTCATTTTCCGCCATTGTTGCTCCCATTGAGCTCTACCTTCTACATTGGGTTTTCTACATCTCCAAGAGAGAGAAAGCTTAGATCTGAAGTGCTGAGGACTACAAAGAACCCATCCCATTGAGGAGATCTGGATACACCTTCTTGTTTCCTCCCAGGTGCCCTATAATATAAAAATTCATTCAAAATCGTGTTCTTGTCTTGTCTGTTGGATGCATGGAGCAAACTCTTTACTTTACTGCTTAATGTCTTTCCATTTATAGATCTGTTTGTTGCAGCACTTTAACTACTAATTGCAGATCTGAAGATGTTTTGCAACCATTATTGTTGTTAGGGCTATTAGTTATGCGTAGCTAAAGTGGTTCTTTTTCGTACACTTCGACGAAGAATTCATACTAACAAATGGCGACTCCACACGTGTTTTAAATTACGACCGCTGTCGTTTTTCATATTCCTGCATATCCAGCTACTTCAGGCCCTAGGGCTTCTTTTTTAGCTGCTTAGTTTTTCTCTTTTCATGTCATTTTTCTCACATAAAACCCTAAAAACCTAAAATTTCTAACTTCCGTGTGTTTCCGGCCCTATTGCGCAGGTAAGCGACACCAGCCGCACCTGAGACGGCAATTTTTCAGAAAATCTGCCGCCGAAACAGCCGGAACGGGGGGGTCGCACCTTTTGGCCCAAAACCTGCGACCCGGACGCACTTTTCAGCCTGTAACCTGCGACCTCAACCAAAATCAGGTCAGAACCTGCGACCTGCCTTTTTTCCAGCATTTTTTCTGTAATTTTTCTGGGTTCTGCTGCAGCCTCTGCCAGGGTTTTCCAGCCTCTGTCTCAGCCCGCCTTGACCAAGATCTGATCTGTTTTTACTCATCTAAGTGGGAACCCAGCCCCTTAGGGCTTTAGTACCCTCCACTTTTTGTGGAAGAGTTTCAGCTGTTTCAGCCGTCGGTTTCAGAGCTTCAGCCCTTTCTTTTTCCAGATCTGTGACCTCACTTCTAGATCCATCGAAATCAGCCTCTTTTCCTTTCAAATCACCTCTTGTCGTTTTGTTTGGACCTCCCCTAAAGGCCTCTGCCTTGCCCCTCCCGGCTTTTTGCTGATTTCCCTTTTTTTTCCAGCCACCTTGTCCCTGTCTCTTGGCTGTGATCTGCACCCCTTATCTGCAGCTTTATCCTCCGGATCTCTGTCCCCTTTGACCCTAGATCTGTTGAGCTTCGTTTGTGTGTGTTTCCATAGTTTTTCCCTTTCTTTTCAGCATAGTTTTGAGAGACCCACTTTCTCGGGTTTGATAGATGCATATGTAGCTGTTATTTTTCTGTTATTTCAGCATTTTTATTCTGTTCTCTGTAGGTTTATTTTCAGCTACGTTGCACACTTTTTTGCTCTCAACAACGGAAAGGGTTTAAAAATTAAAATTAACGCACACCACACACCGACCTTAAGTGAAGAAGCGCCTGGTTTACACCGCCTGGCAAAGACTCTAAAATCAATCGTCACTGCACCTTATCTGCCCTTGACCTTCTTGATTTTGCCCCTTTCTGCCCTTGTCGGTTTCCTTCTTCCTGTCATCAGTGCGCCCCCAAGGCGCCTTTCCCGGAGACTTCTTGGCCTTCATCCTCAGTTCCCGGTTGATCGACCTGCTCCGCACCGTCGTCGTCGAGCCAGTCCACCTTCGAGTCCGCACTCCGACTCCTCTCCTGATTCCTCAGGTCCCCCTTCTCCTCCCGGTTCTCCCCCTTTTACCTTCACCATGTCTGGATCAGGGCCTAATGCTAGCGGCCCCAATACCGGCCCTACTTCTAGCGGAACCGTCACAACCACTACTCTGGCCACCCCTGTGCTGCCGTACATTGCAGGCCTCAGCCTCCCCGATTTCCATCAGTTGATTAACGACCCCATTCACCATAATACTACCTGGCCCACTATGCCCACCAAGTTACCCTCCGATATCCCTAAGTTCGAGGGCCTTAATGGCGAAGACCCAACCAATCACGTCCGGTCTTTCCACATGTGGTGTTCCTCCAACTCCATTACCGATGACTCCATCCGTCTTCGTTTTTTCCAACGCACGCTTACCGGCGAAGCTTCTAAATGGTATGTCGAACAGGCCACTTCCTCCCATACCACGTTCGAGACTCTTGCCCAAGCCTTCTTGTCGTACTTCTAGCTCCCTCTCCGATACGACACTGGCACGGAGCTCTTGACTTCATTTAAGCAATCCTCTTCCACACGCCTTTCTGCCCATGTTCAGGAATGGCGACGAAGACGGAGCTTATGTCGAGCCCCTCCCTTTGAAGATCGGGTTTACATGGACCGGTTCCTTCGCACCCTCCCATCTCCCATCGGCAAAGATGTCGCCTCTCACTTTCCTCAATCTGAAGAAGCCGCCCTCCAAATAGCTTTAAAATATGACCCGATCTACGCTCAATCTGGTTATGTTTATACCGTTCTTCCTGACATCCCCAGGCCCGGTGGCGCTAACGCCCCGGGGGCATCTCATTCCGCCGACGGTATTGTTGGATCTCTTTCCCACCCCTCTGCTCACCCTCCTATGAGCCATGGCCTTCCTCGGGGGGGGGCCAGCACCTCTAGCACTCTGCCCCCTCCCGGCAACATGTATCCAGGATACGGCATGCCTCCTCCTTTTGCCCAACCTCTTGCTTACCTCAATGCTGCCCAACCCAACCCTTACTTTTATCCACGTACCGGTGCCCCAGCCTCCTCCGCATATGCGCTTCCGCCTCCTTGCCTCTCACCACCTCGCAATGTACTACAACCCTCCGGTGGCAAGTATTTGCGCAAAGAATGGTGCGTTTAACTTCTTCTTCAAAGAAGGCGAGAGGCAACTGTAACCCATCCGCCTTGCAAATCGGTCCCAATTCTGGTCCCGACCCTAACACTAGCAACCGGCCTCAGGGCATTCCGCCCAGGCCGGACAGGCCGCTTGGCACAAACAAGCCCTGTTCGTGTTGCGGTGTTTACGGTCACTACACTCACGATTGCCCTCTCTTACCCCAGATGCGACAGATGTGGGAGTCTCAAGCCACATTGCGCGGACAACACGCCTCCCCTCACGCTCCTCCTAATCTGGCCACTACCCAGCCAGCTGTGTTCACTGATCCTTTCCCTCAACAGGGATTCGTGGCTACCCAACCCCCTGACAGCCATGCAGCCACACCCTCGTCCATTTCTGGTTCCTCTGATTACCAGATCCTTATGATGCGCTCCGATCCTTCCCCTTCCGTCGCTCCTGCTGACAACCAAATGATTGTTTTTGACGCCACCCAATCGGACCATCCCCCTCTCCCTCCTTCCGTTGCTTTCCAAATCCCTGTCAAAATCCGGAATGCCACCATATCCCGGTGTATAATCGATGAGGGGGCATCCACCTGTGTGATGTCCGCTTCGGTTTGGAAGCAACTCGGATCCCCTGAGCTGGCCCCTTCCACGATCACCCTCCGAGCGTGGGACGGTCATGCCTCCCAGCCTATTGGCCTGTTTCATAACTGTCCCATCACTCTCGCCGGTAAGACCGTTTGCGTTAATGTCGAAGTCATTGACGCCCCTCTAGACTACAACATTCTATTGGGGCGAAGCTACACCTATGCCATGTCTGCTGTCCCCTCCGCGGTCTTCCGCAAGATGTCTTTTCCACATAATGGGAAGATAGTCACCATCGACCAGCTATCTTATCACGAGCCGCCGTCTCCGACCCCCTCCGAGACGACCATCTCTTCCGTAGCCAACAAGCAAACCGTCGATTCCTTGACCAGTGTCTCCCCCGACGTCTATAAAGATTCTACCCTGCTTGATACTTTCCCTCGCCTTCCCCCCCCTCCTGTTACCGATCCCAGCCTGTCGAATGTTTGCATGATGCAATCGTCTCAGGCCACCCATAAGCGGCCTGCCTCGGCTAGTCCGCAACCTCCTCCCCGCCCTCCGCGACCCGCTTCTCGCCATTCATCTCAGCCAGCCGGACCTTCTCCTTCTGGCCCTCCCCCCACAGCTGGTATCCCCGAACCTCTTCATCCTCCCGTCTCGGTTCCCCCTGGCCTTGCCCATCTCGGAGCCGTACCTCTTGGTCATTACCCCGCTGGACAGATCCCCTTCTTGGCTCCCCCTCCTGGAGTATCTTCTGTCCCCGTCATGGCCACCCTCTCTCTCCCTAACTTGACCTTGGGCATTCCGGTCTGGTACCTTGACCCCCCAGCTGCCACCCCCCCTAGTCTCCCCAAACCTTATATGGCTTTGACACCGGTTCAACCGATCCCCCTCGCTTCCTCCATAGCCACTGTGCCCCCAGCACCTCCACCGGACCCTTCTCCGGTTGTGCCGGCTGCCGAGAAGACAGGCAAAGCCCGCAGGGGGGCAACCCATAACGATCCAGCCCCCCCGACATCCCGTAACCCCCCACGACCACCAAAGCCCGCCATTCGATGCGCTTTGTGTGATGTCGTCGGTCACGCCACTCACATGTGTCCTGAATTGCCCCACCTCAAAATTCTGGTCAACGAGACATTCCCCGACTCTGATCTCCCAGAAGTCCATGTCACTATCCCCGACTCCCTCCCAAAACTCAAACACTTGCGCACAAACCACCCTTGTGCCTTGTGCGATTTTCACGGCCATTACACCCACCTCTGTCCCCGCCTTGACGAGTACCGTTCCTCCTTGGACTTGTACCGCCAATTCAAGGCCGCTTCTCTCGGACCAAAGGACATTCACATTCCGCCCCCCGCTTTTAAGCCAACGGAGCCCTCCGTCACCATTTTGTATCTGTCATCATCCTTGAGACCTAATTCACCAGCCACTCAACATACTGATCCCCTCAGCTTCTCAGCCGACCTTGGGTCTGTTGATATCGCCCATATGCGCCCTTCTCCTCATAATGAACCGTTCCCCATCACTACTCCCTCAGATGTCCCTTCTGCCTCCAATCTTCCCATCTTCCAATCTGATGAAGACATCATGGAAGCCATGACCAACCCCGACTTTCCCTGGGATGATATGCACCATCGCGCATATTTCCTCCCACAGCAATCCCACGACCAATACGCTGTGGAAACCAAAGACTTCATCCCCCATGCAGTTGATTGGTTCAAAAACCCCATTCCTGCACCTGACGCTTTCGAGGAAGGAAACATGGCCAATATCTCGTCTACCATCAAAGTTAACATTTCGGCCACACCAGGAATCGAAGAATACATCACATTGGGTGCCCAATGCACCCCGGAAGAAATTGAAACTTACACCCAGCTTTTCAAAGAATTCCGCGATATCTTCGCCTGGTCCTATTCTGAAATGCCCGGACTCGATCCTGCCATTGTCGAGCATCATATCGACACCTGGCCTGACGCCAAACCAATCCGCCAAAAGATGAGACCCATTCATCCTTCCCGACGTGACGCTATTAAAGCCGAAATCGATAAGCTCAAGCAGGCCGGTTTCATTTACCCCATCGAATACACCACTTGGGTTTCTAACCCCGTTCCTGTTCTCAAGAAACAAGGCACCATTCGTGTCTGCACGGACTTTCGCGACCTGAACAAAGCTTTTCCCAAAGACAACTTCCCCACACCGTTCATCGACCAAATCATTGACGAGTGTGCGGGGCATGAGATCCTATCCTTCATGGATGGTTTCTCCGGATACAACCAAATTGCTATCCGTCCTGCTGATCAATTAAAAACCGCGTTCATTAGTCCGTGGGGAACTTTCGCTTACCGGGTCATGCCTTTCGGCCTAAAAAACGTCGGCGCCACCTTTCAACGGGCCATGTCTTATTGCTTCCATGACTTAGCTCATATTATCCTTGCCTACTTAGACGACCTCACGGCACGTTCTAAGCATCGGGCGCAACACATACACGATTTGCGCACCATTTTTCTCCGATGTCGCAAGTATAATATCCGACTTAACCCGTTGAAATGCGTCTTTTTCGTTCCTGCCGGCCGCCTCCTAGGCTTCATCGTGTCTAAGGACGGTATCACTCTTGACCCTTTGAAAGTTCAAGCCATTCTTGAACTCCCCATCCCGCGTACCCTCCGCCAGCTCCAAAGCCTCCAAGGCAAAGCTAATTTCCTTCGTCGGTTCGTCCCTGACTATGCCACCACCGCGCACGGGTTCCTTAGACTCCTACGCTCCCATATCCCCTTTGTTTGGGATACCCATGCTCACGAGTCTTTCGATGCCCTCAAACAAGCTCTCACATCCGCTCCCTTAATTCGCCCTCCTGACTTTAATCGGGACTTCATCCTATATATCTCCGCTTCCACCTATTCGGTCGCTGGAGTCCTTATCCAAGAGGATGACCATGGCATCGAGCATGTGATCTACTATGTCAGTAAGAACCTTGTGGGACCCCCCGTCTCATATTCCTATGACGAGAAATTAGCGCTGGCTATCGTGTTCTCAGTCCAAAAACTTCGTCATTATATCCTCCTGCGCTCCACCAAGGTTGTGACAAATTCCAACCCCATGGCCTTCCTACTGAGTCGTCGTATACTTACTGGGAAGTACACCCGTTGGGTCGTTATCCTTCAAGAATTCGACCTTGAATTTGTCACCCCAAAAAGTAAGAAAGGCTTAGCCCTCGCTGAGCTTCTTTCTGAATTACCTACCGGATCGCAAGACCCTCCCGTTAATGACGATTTTCCTGATGAACACCTGTTTACCATTACTTCCGATGACCCGTGGTACGGCGATATTCTTACTTATTTGCGAACCCAAAAGTTCGCTCTCCACCTTGACCGTGAGGCTCGTCGACGTATCCGACACCAAGCCCCCCGATACCTTCTTATTGGTGACGACCTCTATCGTCGCGGGGTTGATACGATCCTTCGCCGTTGCCTCACACACGCTGAAGCTGAGCAGGTCCTTAATGCCTGCCATAGCGGCGCTTGCGGTGGCCACCTCTCCGGTCTGGCTACCGCCCAAAAAATAATGCGCGCCGGGTATTTTTGGCCTTCCCTCTTCAGTGATTGCATTGAGGCAGTCAAACACTGTCCCAACTGCCAACATTTCGCCTCAAAAGCGAGAGCTCCACCAGCTCCCCTCCATCCGGTCGTTTCCACTGGTCCCTTTTGTAAATGGGCCATCGACTTTATGGAGTGTCGCCCGCCATCCTCTAGTAGCCACAAGTATATCATCGTGGCGGTCGACTATTTCACCAAATGGGCCGAGGCCATGCCAACGTTCAACAACACGGCAGCTACCGCGGCTCTCTTTTTCTTTAACCATGTTATAGCTCGCTTCGGGGTTCCCAAGCAACTGGTCTCTGATCACGGCAGACATTTTGAAGATGAAATATGGCGTGAGCTATCCTCACTGTTGGGTTTTGAGCACCAATATTCCTCCTCCTATTACCCCCAAGGTAATGGCCAAGTCGAAGCAGTCAACAAAATCCTCAAGACTATGCTTCAACGAACAGTGAATAAGCACAAAACCAACTGGCATCTCATGCTCTTTCCTGCCTTATGGGCCTATCGAACCTCTGTCAAAACCGCCACCGGGTTCACCCCTTTCCACCTCGTCTTTGGAGAGGAGGCGGTTTTACCGATCGAGTGTGAAATTCCTTCTCTACAACTAGCCGTTGAACTTCTCCCTGACACCCAACCACTAGAACAACGACTTATCATGCTCGAGCGTGCCTCCGAAGACCGCCGTATTGCCTTACAAACCATGGAAGCGGCCAAAAAACGCACCAAAGCTCAGTATGACCGAACAGTCCAGCCTCGCACTTTTCACGAAGGCGACCTTGTTCTAGTCTATGACCAGGCCCATGATGTCCTGGGTCATGGGAAGTTTGACTCATTATGGCTAGGCCCTTACATCATCAGTAAGGATCTCGGAAAGGGGGCATACCTCTTAGAGGATTTCGAAGGCCATCCCCTTCCTAACCCTCGCAATGCACTCTATCTTAAGAAATATTACCCTTAACATTTCCCCTCGGAAATGCATGTTTTATTTTTCTTTTAGATAGCCAGCATCTGTTGTTTCATTTTTTCTACTGCACCAGGACTCATCTTCGTCCAACATGCAGTTACCTCCCTTCCATTCAAAATCGAATTTCCTCGCTTACGACACTTGTACTGGGGGCACCGTATCGCCCCCTTACTTGTCCATGTTCGTGTTGATTTTCGTCATGAGTACCCACCTTGTACTCATGTTTCTATAACCCCCCATTGGGGCCTTTACTGTGTGGCAGCATTATCTAGTCGCCCTTGCTTAGAGCATCCGAGTTGAGTCATCATTGCATTCATGGAGTCTACCCTGCATCCGTTTACACCCTACTATAGCCCTCCATTCTTGTTTCTTGGTTCCTCTCTTGTGTCGCATCTCATGACCTTCAGCCCCACTGTCCCCTGTCCCCTTCGATATTGTGTCAGTCGCTGCCATGTCATTCATGCCCCTTTATGCTCTAACAAGGGAAGTTGTCCATTCGCCACTCCATCCTTCCCATTTCCACCATCATCATTAGTATCAGTCTGTCCGTCGCTCTATTGCTCTTCTCTCGTGCCTTAGTTGAGGTTCTCTCATTGCCTCACCTACGGCGGACCTCATTCTGTCGACCTCAGCACATTTATTCCAGAAGCAAGGTCTAGAGGGCGGTGTACCTTGGTTCCAGCTTCCGCTTTTGTTCGGTGCCTCGGGTCAGGCAGGGGGATTTCTCTCTTCCCTTTGACTTGGTTGCTTCTCCAGCTCCTTTCAGCATGATCGAGATTCGTATACTGGACAGTCCAGTGACCCAGCAGTAGCTCTTGATGATTCCCGGGGGTGTGTGAGATGTCTCAGCCCTCACAAGGGGGTGGCCCTGCAGGTAGCCCCCCACATGCCCGGATGACCTCTTCATTGCAGCCTTTGATGCCGCTCCAGCTTTTGATGATGTTGGCCTTAGCCACTTGCAGCACCTCTATGATTTGCATGTATCAGTCAGATTTTGTGAGCCCTCCCCCATTTACAGGGGGCATTTGGGTTGTATTTATCTCGTGTACTCAGATGATATTGTACTAGTCCTGGCTGTTATCCCAGGCACAGCATGTATGTGAGACTATTCATTGTATTTTTATCTGGCTCTTGATTATGCCCGCTGTACTCTATGGTTCGGTCCCTTGTTCACTGGACACACTATTCTTTTGTACTTTGTCACGGCGGGCATAGGTATGCCTCCCCCGCCGCCTTCAGCACAAGTACCCTCTCATAACAGAGACTTGTTGCACCTGCGAGTCTCGTCTCCTCAGGGTCTAGTCCTTCAGCACACTATCTACCTCATATTTCTCTCTCCGACATACCCTTTTGTTGTCTAGTGATTGTCTTCTTACAACGTACTTCGGTCATACGATTTGCTCCTGACACTCGCACGCTGGGGGGCAATCTGTTACACCATTTTTTGGTCATCTAACTTTTCATCATTAGATGGACCCAAGTACACCATGTAAGACCAGCTTTACCCCAAGTAAAACTGCTTTCACTATGATTAATTAGGAAACCCCAAAAGGAATAATTAATTAAACCATAATTTAATTATTATTCCCAGTCATGTTTAACCCAAAAAACAAAGAAATTAATGAGATAAACCCATAGTTATCTTATTATTTTCTAGGAATAATTATTTAAATAATATTCCTTGTTAAATATGACCAAATCAACCACCATTAATCAACTAAATCATTATTTATTTGATTATATCCCAACCACTTCCTTAAAAAGATAAATAAATCATTTATTTATTTATTTTTCACTAATCAAGGGATTCGACCCAAGTCAAACACCCTTTCCCTCCAACAAATAATAATAAAATATTCCATAGAGGTGGATCTAGATGTGATTAACATTATTTTAATCATGCACCAAGATCTAGAAGGACCCAATATTTTGTTATAAATAGGAGGGTTTTCCCCATCATTCTTCACCTTTTGTTGCATACTAGATCACCCTGGATCTATACACTCGGTCTCATTTTCTGCCATTGTTGCTCCCATTGAGCTCTACCTTCTACATTGGGTTTTCTACATCTACAAGAGAGAGAAAGCTTAGATCTGAAGTGCTGAGGACTACAAAGAACCCATCCCATCGAGGAGATCTGGATACACCTTCTTGTTTCCTCCCAGGTGCCCTGTAATATAAAAATTCATTCAAAAAATCGTGTTCTTGTCTTGTCTGTTGGATGCATGGAGCAAACTCTTTACTTTACTGCTTAATATCTTTCCATTTATAGATCTGTTTGTTGCAGCACTTTAACTACTAATTGCAGATCCGAAGATGTTTTGCAGTTATGTTTTTGTATCAATGCATTATTCCATTTTGGGATATTACAGTGGTATCAAAGCATGATCTTTGGCTCAGCTTGTGGACACTTCATATTTTTCATCAAAAGAAGAAGCAGATAGATGAGATCTATCATGAAGGAGGATTATATTCTTCCCACTCCTCTCTTTATATCCATGTAAGATCTCTCCAAAGAGGTCAAACAAATGAAGAGATAAAGGAAAAAGGAGGATCGAAGAAGAATATTTGATGAGGAAGGTCCAAGCACTTCCTATCAGCAAAAAAAAAAACCAAATAATCATACATCTACTCATAGATATACTATGTCCACTTTCTTTAAAGAAGGTGAATGGTATAGCAATGAATAAAGAAGAGAACCTAAGACTCATGAGTCTCTCAATATGTATCTTGAAGAGTACAAAACACGGTCTAGATAATTCAAAGAGATTCTAACTCTCCAATAATTCTTCGAACTCAAAGAAGAAAGAAGATCGTATAGCAACAATAGAAGAAAGAGGCACAATAGATTTTATTTGCCTACATTTGATGGATCTTCCTCAAGCACTGTTAAGGATTGGAGGAAAGAGTTATATACATTCTTTAGGCTACATCCTATAGCTGAAAGAGATATTTTTCAGATTGCAACACTTCACTTTATGGTGAAGCCAATGATTAGTGGTTTGGTCACATGGAGAATGCAAAGGTGACCAAATGTTCAGATTTCTTCAACAAGTTGAGGAAGAAGTTTGATGTGAGACAACCAGAGATGTGTCACAAAGAGACATTTCTTAAGGGAACAAAGGAGGATGTCATTCTTGTCACTCTGGAAAAGGGGTCACTACATTCACCTCCAGCTGCAAAATTACTTGCATCTAGGGAAGAGACACTTGCAACTTCGCAAGATAGTCTTCAGCTCTTGACACATAGAGTCCCCTCCATGATTCAAGAGATGCATGAGGAAGACGAGGTAGATTCCAGCACTGGTACATTTGAAGAATAATAGCCATCACTCTTACCAGCAGTTGGAGACACCATTGTCCTGCTTGGAGGAACTCTTGTGTTCTTGCAAGAGGTTCCCACACATCAGTTGATCCAAGGTATGCATGCAAATTCATCACATATTTTTTCAGTAGATATTATTGAAATTTATGAGAAATTTCCATCAAGGAAAATGCATAACCAAGGGTTAGAAAAAAATACTGATTTGAAGCAGCAAACTATCATAGCACAGAGGACCCTTGATCTAATGAAGGAAGAGATGAAGAACCATCCTAGTTTTTAATTGATGAACTAAATTCAACCATTTGAATTGAAATGTAGTGTTTCAGAAGATGGGATGAACATGATCCTATTTATAATGGATGGATATGAGTTCAGCATTGCGCCTTGATTTGAGAAAGCACATGTTTTACCTTGCAGATCTACAAGATTGGTTTTAAGAAGTGTTTTCAAACCACTGTATTCTCAGTAGGTCCCACCGTGATCGCCATTATGTTGGTGTCCCACGTTTTGATAGTTTGGAAAATCAAAAGACAAGGCAACATCATAACCAATCTTTAGAGTTACAGGATCTAGTCCTCTTGCTCTCAGTGAGGGATCTCTCAAATTTTTGTTTACAAAGGTTTATCTTGTGTGCTTTGGGTATCGGTTTTAGACTAGTTATTAAGTGCAGGTGTTTGTTTGTTTGTTTGTTTGCTTGAATTGATACAAAAAAATATGAAAGGTCTTGGAAAGATAGGTAGAAAGAGGAATTAGTAGCTTCATTGGGAAATGGAGTCAAGAAGAGGTTATAACAAACTTATAAATGGATATGGGATATCAGAGGGAAAATCTAACTTGGCCGCAGGATCCTTTGTTTTTGGAATGAGATGGACATCAATGATTTGAAAAGAGAAGTTTAATTCTCAACAAAGGGAATTTGAAAACACAACTTGAACAATAAAGAGCTTTTTGATAGACAGGGCTAACCATGAATTCTACAAATCATACTTTAAGCAAATAATGACTTCAAAACAAATTTTAAAATGAAATCTAAGATTCGGGTAACACCCTATTTCCTCAAAGATTTTATTTCAAATGACTTAGAAAACATAAAAGATTCACTGATAATTATGGTCATAGAAGAGGGAACACCTAAATACATCTATGAAGACTATAAAGACCTTTAAGCCAACTGTTTAAGCAAGGACAATGGGCAAGATCAGAACAGACCTCCTTGGCTCACTATAAACAAAGAACTTCAAAGGGAGACTTCAATAACAGTTTTTAAGTGGCAGTAGACAAGTAGGGAGAACCATAAATCATGTTGAAACCGACTATTCAAACTATTAAAGAAATAAACAAGCATGAAGACTAAAGAGAGAGATTAAAGACTCTAAAATACTTCAGTAGAAGAAAACATGAAACAGTGAAGGATGAACAAGTCTAAGGTGCTTCCAGGAGTCATTTCTTAGCCTAAAACTTTCAATCTACTATAGTAAGAAATTATGGAGCAGAATGGAAACAGGAGAAAACATTAAACAGTTCAGAATACTTCACCAAAAACCAAGCTCAGGGATCCAATGATAGAGCCTTCTCAAGAACAGGCATGTCACAACACCATCAAGCTTCCAAGACTTCAATTTCTTCTTCAACTTCAACAGACTATGTATTATTTCAGAGAGTTTCAGTATTACAACTAGTGATCAACCCACAACCAACCAACAACTTCTCATCTTCTACAAAATTATTTATAGGAGAAAGAGGAGGTGAGATCTGTTAAAAGATCTCCAGGGTCAATTAATACAGACTTAGTGGCTTCTCGGCCTTTGAGGGGCTCAATGAAGAAGTTTACAGGTTTTCGTCTGTATTAATGTTTTACAACTAATATTAAAGATTGGTGGGAGCTTTGTTGGATTTTAAGGCTCTATGTCATGAATGAAATAACTCTGTTGATATTTTACATTAAATTTCTTTGGTAGAATTAATTATTCAGCTACGTTTTAGGAAAATATCTGATTGATCAATAACTTCGGCCTCTGTTTAAATTCTTTGAGGCACAGGTGGCATTGTGGTAGCTGGGAGGAATCAATTTTCCTCAGATGTGGCGGTGGAGGCTTTCATGTCTGATAACGCATATGATGTTCCTTTAACTGTGTCTTAATTCTGTGGATTAGGCTTTTGATAATCATTATTAGCCGTAATCCCCAAATTATTTTCAATCTTCTATTCTGTTGTGTTCTATCTTCGACAATGATACTCTTTTGATTTATTTAATGGACAGTGTCTTGTTGATGTGCAAGGCCGCACAGGGCTCATATGGCATCAATGCCCATGGAGCATTGATGAAACGTGGAATTTGAACCCGTGAATAGCTTCCCTTTGATGCATCAAAGGCATGGGAATCATCATTCCCAGCCCTTGGCTTTTCTTTCAATATAATGGAAAACCATTAACCCTACAAAACACACAAAATATTAAGAAATCCTGCATTGTGGGTAAAGCGCTTCAAAGGGCATGACCATTGGATGGCATCATCCAACGGTTGGGATTGGTTTAGATGAGGTCAAAAGGAGAGAAAAGGGAGAAAATAAGTCGGACCCATTGATCATGCAGAGATCGACGGTCAGGATTAGTTTTGATTTAACAGTTTGAAGGAGCCACACTATTTGGAAAATAAGAGAAATGTGAAGAAATGGGGGTAAAAACCTTTATTTCGGAAGAAAAATGTTTAAACGAAATTCGGGGTTTCGGATATAACCTGGGCCGTCGGATGAGCTCAGCCCGAGTGATCAACAGTTGAGATTACTCATTGAAATCCTTCGGTAGAGGTGGAGGGCGATATGTAAATGAAGGTTTAGATTTAAACCGTAGATCTGCAGAGATCGACAGTGGAGGGCGCGCACAATATTACACAAGAGAAAAAAGGGAAAGACGGTTTCAGGATGCGAAACAGTGGTTTTCACGCGGCAAAAGGGTGGGGAGGTGGTATTAGCTTTTGGAATGCGATATGCGTCCGAAGGCGACACGTGGGATCAGAAAGCCACCCATTTCGCATGGCCTTTGGGAAATTAAACATCGCGCTAAAAGTTACGCGATTTGTGATGTGGGCTATTAGATTTGGGGTCTGAGATCTGAGGGTATAGAATGAGCGCGATATGGACTAGATGCACGGGTGGAAGCAAAGGGGGTGGTTTCAATCTGGGCCGTTGAATTGAACAGATCAACGATCAGGATTAAATCTGGGGCTAACATGAAAAAATATACAGGCGGAGGAAGGATGAAGGAGGACCATTGATCTGTAGAGATCAACGGCTGTAATTGGCCAAAAAAACATTATGAGCAGGGCCGCATAAATTTAACCAAAGGTGGGAAACGCGATCTGGACCGTCCGATCTAGACACATGGACGGTCCAGATGCAATCGAAGGCATTCAATCGGCGGGGAAAGAAAATGCACAGTGCTGAAAACTTGTGATACGATTAAACGTTGACCGTCGATCTGGAGATCAGATCGATGACGGAGAGTGAATCGAAGGGTTTCAAAGGTGGGGGAACGGTTCGCGATCGAAGCAAATGAGGGCCGTCAGATCTGAGGAAGGCGGGGAGGAGATCAATGGCCGAGGATCAGTCGGGGGTAGTTAATCGGAAGGGGGAACCAATGCACCCGATGAAAATTTGTGATGCGATGTTGTGCGAGCCGTTTGATCAGCTCAAGATCAACAGTCAGTATTGTTCAACTTATGCACCGGCGAAAAAACCCTTATAATATATAAAAACCCGAAAATTTAATATAAAAAAAAGGTTTTATGGTGTGGGCGGGGTTATATAAAAAATGGATAGGCGCCTGACTGCGGGGCCTTGGTCTATATGGGATGATAATAGGCCCAGGGTGTATACAATAAGGGGCCAATTGCAATCGGAGCTTCAAGCTTGGGATTTTCAATCTAACCATTCGATTTGTGCGATGCGATAAGCGCCGAAAAGGACTTAGCACTTGGTCTTAGCACCATGGGCATACAGTGGGGAAGTGGTTAGGACTTAGCCCAAGGGGCTTAAGTCTATAATACAAAAAGGTGTATTTTTATGATTTTTTCATAGTTTTCAAAGGAACTTGAGGGTTTCTGTAAGGTTAAAAAGTGAGTTCTTAACCTTGTAAAAATAATTTTCATGAATGGAAGAAGGGGAATCATCAAAATTAGAAGGATTTTATGAGAATGAAAGGAGTAAAAAATGAGGTTAGTCTTGTGGTGGAGGGAAAGGAAAGATGGCCTTTGCAGCAGTATTTTCTCTTGGGAAACAACAGGTTTTCAGAGTATGAAATGGAAACAGCAGTGAAGATTTGGATAGAGGAGATGATGTCTTCAAGAGTCTTCAAGAGATAACACTTTTTAGCAACAAAATTTTGTTCCTTGAAGGCTCTGAAAATGTTTTAGCCACCATTTGATATGAAAATTTTTATAGGTGGCTAACAGTATCCTCCCGAGGTGCGGCTTCCAATTTCATAGCAACTTCCATAGCTTTCTCCTGTGATTCAAAGGTTTGATGACTCATTGGTGTGCACAGGTGAGGTAACAACATAGCGATGAACCACTCCGTATGTTGTCTATCATCATATTCGAACCCTCCTTCCCTAATCGCCTTCTTCAATCGTTGATCAACCTCCCATAACGACTCAGACGCACCTTGTTTGAAGTCCTTTAGTTCTGCTACCAACTGGGAATAATATTTCGGCTTTAGGAATTTTTGTTTCAGAGAATCTTTGATATCTTGAATGGAGGCGGTCCCATTCTGGGCAACGTATTGCATATACTAGTCTAGAGCTCTGTTTTCGAATGCTAAAGACAGTTGTGCCCTCTTTATTGTGTTGCTTACCACATTTTGCATAGTCCAGATAGAGTCTGCCACAAACCAAAAGCGGGCCATATCCTCATCTCCTACCCCTTTGAAGGTAGGCAGTTTCAGGTGCGCAGCCATATCACTATCTAGGGAGGGTGGTGGTATAGGCAAATTCTTACCTTTGTGCAGCCTAGGTGGTGATGTACCTGGGGGATCTTGTGTAGCTGGTTCTAGAAACAGATTGTAGGAGGATCTCCCTCTGTCAAGGTTGGTCCAATAGTATTTACTGTTGCGTGTTGCGCTTCCATCTAGATCTGAGGTCATTAAGTCTTTATGACTACACAGGATGCTCTTTTTTCACAGTAATTTCTTCATCAGCAACGGTAATGTCCTCAGAAACTTGCCTTGGAATCCCTTGAAGAATCATTGTTCGGCCTCAGAGGATGATACAAACTGATCAATGGAAACTTCTATCACAAATCCTCCAAGCACACTATCCACCTAGTGATATACCATGTGTGTGATAGTATTATCAGTTTTTTCAAGCTGTTCGAGCAACTCTGGGGTCCACATAGTGACCCAATCGCCCTTCCAGCACTTCTGGAATTCCACCAGTCTGGCCAGCCACTCCTAGAGTTCAATTGCAAAGGTTACAAATAATATTTCGTAGCTTTCAGTAAGGACATACCTATTTTTCCACCTTTCTGTCATTAACTTCTCACTGCGATTTTTTGTTACTGCAAATTCCTGGATCTGTCTTTCAAACTATTCTTCTATCTCTTTTCTTTCAAGTTTCTAGTATTCTCTTATCATTACCTGATTCCTCTCTCAGACTTCTTCCAGTCTCAGCAACGAAACCATTTTTTGGCTTGAGGGGTCCTGACCCAGGTTAGGTGTGCAAGGTTTGCCAACAAACCCCTATACTATTGGCTCTGTCGGCAATGACCTGCTTTCGCAGGTCACAGTCCCACCCGAAGTAGTATGGGTGGGTGCTGGAACTAGGTTTTTGCATCCTAAGAACGGAAGGGTAAGGCAAGAAAAGTTGCGTTCTGTTTATGTAATTCCCAGATTACCCAGTTCTTCACGGGGTTAAGTATGTATCTATTTTCATCCACGTGAATTATATCTATAATTATATGCTTTCTATAACATCAACACAGTATTATATAAATAGAGCAGAATAGATCTAGATCCAAGCATTCAGTACACAGATCTTCACAGCAAAAAGAAAAAAAATACATAACATAGCAATTACCGGCAATTCATACAACCATACTCACAAATTCAGATCTCTAATAATCCTTCACATTCATTCATTAATCAATCTTTCCTTACAATTCCCTTCCCAACCTGTGCACACAGCAATAGGCTCCACACATAGCTAGATTAGGATCTCCGCGCACACAACCAGTAGGAGTCTGTTCCCCAAAACCCAAACAGACATCTTAAGCAACAGATCGCATAAATATCTCATCAATTCTTATCCTTTTTAATACAAAATACATCTCTATTTATAAAAATATAGCTCTGACTTTCCTATGGTCTGGAACCCATGCTTTTCGGACCCCTAGTTTACCCTTTGACCCATTACAATGTGTTCGGGGCTTTGAACCACCCCAAAACCCCTGTGCTATACTAAATATAATCAAAAGTAATCAAAATGGACCAGTTACGTAGCTTGTTAGGAGACCCCGTTCCAATAAAAAGCCTCGTAAGCTATGGGTGGCTTTGCACTTGTTTGACTCTCTCACAAAATTGGAAGCACCCTACATTCTAGAAATGTGATAGGATCATGGGAGATGAGGTGATATCTACTGTTCTATGGGGTACAAATCTGTTCACTTTTCCTCCTTTGTGGTTTTTCCTCATAGGCCCTTGGCCTCTATCACTACTACTACTGTCTTCTGCCCCTGACATGGTAATTAGTGTTTTTTGTGGACAAACTTGGGCAAAAGGAGTAAAATGAAAATGAAGGTGGGAAGCTCTTGCAAATGAGTGATATGGAGGTGAGGTATGACCATTTACTTTTGAGCTTGATGAGGGCTTTTCTATAAATGATTTGCATTTACCTTAGTTTACTCCCCTTCAAATGAAAATTAATTGCTCATAGGTCAAAAACAGATGCTTAGTTGCTATGAATACCTAGGATTTCATCATGACTAGGGTTTGACCTTTTCTATTAACCACCAAATCATGAAATTTTCTTGGAGGACAAGAAGGAAAGGCCACCTACCAGCTTTTAGTTTGTTTACAGGTCTTTGGAGGTAACTTGGAGATGTTTCCCTCAAATTTTTGGTAGATTTTCTGCAACTTAGATGATTTTCTTCATTAGCGCAGTACGGGGCATGTCGCGTGCCTCTAAGAATAGAAACATGTGAGTCGGGTCTTGTTGTTTGTAGCGCCATCTGCATGCATGCCTACCATCCTCTGGGCGCAGCGTCGGGCCTATCGAGTGCCTTGTGCGTGCAGCGTCAGGCTTGAAATAGGCTATCGGGTTAGCCTGTGGGTACAGCGCCGGGCCTGGGTGTGTTGGTTCCACCTGTGCATCGCACCATCTTATTCACGCAGCGCCACCCGCTATACACGTAGTGCCGAGTAAAAATGAACAACGAAAAATGCTATTCGTGCAACACCAGGGTTTGTGAGCGCAGCGCTAGTGTCTATGCATAGTGCCAGTGACTTGGCCCAGGATTTTTCCAAAAACTCAGAAATTTCTCCAGCAAGGTTTTCTTGCTCTTCTTGCAAATAGAAAATGCACAATGAGTCAAGTGTTTAAAGTGAATTTCACTTTTATATCATTGGGCATGAAAATTTGTTTTTTCCTGAACCCACTTTGTAATGTTTTTTAATCTCTTTTGTCATTTGACTAATATCCTTTTTGACCTTTTTTGCAGGTGACTTGAAACTTTTCAAAGTGATTCTCCATCCTTTGGTGATGTTTTTCTGGAGAGATGAAGAGGTCATCCATTTTAACCTTGAGGGCCTGAGCACTGCCAAACCTGATTCTGCTTGCACTGATAAACTGAAAACATTTTTTATCCCTTTTGGCATCTCTAAGTGTTACTGAATCTAAAAGCATGTTTTTCTTACACTTTTACTGATTTTGATAGTGATGTATCCATTGTGACAAAGATTATAAATTATACCTGCTATGTCTCCTCTTGGCCACTTCTGATTTGTTGCAGGTGCCATGACACAGTTGTTTTGGTTTTCCTTTGTCCTTATTTGGAGTTTGAAAACCTCATTTACTTAACAGTAAACTCATGTTCAACTTGGTCTTCATTTTGAAGCTTAACCCTATGCCTTCTTTCCTTTGACCGTTTTGAGGGCTATGATTGAAAATGGAGGCTTGATCTTCTTCACACTGATACTCTTTGCACTTTCTCCCTTTGATGTAGTGAAACACCATTTCCTTGGCTAACCTTAAGAATCACCTTCAATAGCTTTGTTATCCCCCTAATTTTCTCTCTTTTTTTCCATTTTCCCCTTCCTAAATCATAACCATTTACCTCTGTTTTAGCTCTTTTATACACCCTCATCTTGCACCAGTCCAAGCACGGTGACATATTTCGTATAAACTTTATTCTTCATATTTTTAATTCAAGTTAGCATTTATTAATTATTTATTACATGATTTCTTACTTTCAATCACTATGTTTACTTATCGATATCTCCTATATTTATTTGGTAGCTAGAGTACTTACCGTGACCACTGATCCTAGTGCCAGATTGGATCTTGCACCGTTGCCAGCATAGAAAATCCTTGCAGCAGATCTGAACATCCTTGATCACCGCCTCTTCTTCTGCCACTTCAACCATGACAGCAAAGTGATCCGAAGGCAGCCGAGACCAATCCATGAAGGGCGAAATTTGGATTAGCTATGGCCAGTTCTGCTAACTGCCTAATTTTGTAGACTAAAAAGCTAAACTCTGTGTTTTGTTATGAATTATTTAAAGGATCTATTTTGGCCTTTAGCCAAAGGCCTATATAATGAAAAATGTAAATAGGACTAGGGGAGGAAGTTTTTTGATCATAGAGGAGAACAAAAACACAACCGAGAGGCGGTAGCAGGTCATTATATTTTGTTATCGCCCAAATCTAGGTTGGACGATGCCTTAATGTATGTACTTGCCTCAGTGAATTAATAAAAGGAGCTCCACCTTATGTTTCAAAAATTATGTTTCTGTATTGAGTTGATGAATTAATTAAAGTACTGAGTAGCGTTTCTATTTAAACGGGAAACATGTTGGTTGGCTAGGGCCCAGCCAACCTAGCACGTTTACCCTATTTCGTGTTTTCTTGTAATTTGTGTTTACATTGTCAAGTGTGATTTAATCTTAAGCACATGTATTCCTGTCTAAGTGAAAGCGCATCCGTTGTGTGAAGTAGATAACTTTCCTTTTCCTGCAATTTCTGTTTCTGCACTTGATTTCAGATTGGTTTTTCTCAGCCTGGTCTAAGAAGGAGAAATAAACCTGCACCAGTGCACATTGGTGTGATATCTCTTTTTCTGCAATTGTTTTTGACTAGTTTTCCCCGCCTAGTCAAAGCAGGAGAAATGAACCTGCACCAGTGCACGTTGGTGTGATGCAGCAATCTTTCTTAGTCTACTTCCCACAATCTTCCTTTTTTCATTAGATGCTTAAGATAGGATAAATGTATGTTGATTTTTTCTTTGTTCCTAAACTATGTTAAGATCAGAAACATTCACCTTTTATGTGTACAATTTGATTTAATAGAACTTGCAATAATTACACATTCATTTTAAGAATTAAATGCTAAGTGCAGGAAGCTCTGATCCAATGCAAGAACTAGTTTCTTGCCATGTGATCTGAGTGCTCTGAACCTAGAAAAGTTCAAGCCCTTGCATGAAGTGGAAAATCCTTTAGTAAAGACACCATATATACCTTTTTGCATAAATCTCTGTTCCTGCACTAGTGCAAGCAGACTGTGATAGTGCAGGACAGATTAGTGCAAGAAGGAAATATTTAAAGGAGCAGGTTTAGGGGCCCATCTGATGAGACTGTTAAGTGTCTCTATTAAAGAATAACACATACTCAGTAGTTAAAAAATAATCAACTTGAGTGATTGCCTTTTATCTTTAATTCCCTCTTGCAAATGCATTCTTTCTTGTTCCAGTCTTAGATTATTTTTTATGGTTCAAGTTGCATTTCTTTTCTCTTTTTAATTTGATTTTGCAATATTTCCTTTAAACAAAGTAGGGATTTATATTAGGAAGATTCATACCATCTCTGGCATTGCATGTGCTTCGTCTCTAAGTTTACGAATCCCCCGGGTTGACAAATTAAGTGTTGAGGAGTTTTCTTAAGTGTAATTCCTGCACCCAACATTTTGGTGCCGTTGTGTGGGAGGCGATTTGATTTGGTAAGAATTTTATGATTATACAATAGAGGTAATTTTTCCTTTATTTCTGCAGCATTTTTTTGGAAAAACTTCTTTGAAGGAATTTTACTGGTGTTAATTGATTTCTGACAGCATTTTTTAGAAGTTGTTTGTTATTTTTTCTTTATTTTTTCCCTTTGAAACGAATGCCTGGGAAAGGTAAGGGTTCGAAGCCCACTAAGGGTCAAAATAATTCTAAAAAAAAATTTCATATTGGGTCTCCTTTTGTAAGCAGGAAGCCCAATCCAATTCAAACCCATCACGCAGGAACAATCCACCTGTATTCTAGTAACAATAGCTCAGGTGTGGATCAACTTGTCGAGAGTAGTACAAGTAAAAGAGAAACAATGGTGGACCAAGAAGATCATTTGGAAGGGACTGGTGACAACCAGGTAAGTGCAGAAAAATCCACTTTTTTGTTTCCAATTGTGGATCCTGATACTGTGGCGCAAATGAAGAATATTCCACCATCAAATCTCCCTCATTCCCATGGTAAAGTTCATGAAGATCCCGACTCTTTTCTATTCTAGTTTGATATTCTGTGTAGAAGTTATGATTATTCAATTGATGCTCAGAAGTTAAGATTATTTCTTGTTACTCTCAAGGACTCAACTTTACGTTGGTTTATGGGGTTTGGAGGAAACACTATAACCTTTTGGGATCAGATGAAGAGAGTGTTTTTGTCTAAATATCAAGAATATTGCAAAAATCAGTGTTGGGCAGTGAAAAAGGTATGAAATTACTATGTATCCTCTCATTCTTTTACTATTTACATACTCCTTTTTACCTTGGGAAGGTAATTTATTATAAGAATTATGATAAAATTGGAAAGGTTTATGTTCATTGTAAAAATATGACTAAAGGTTTATTTTTCTTGATAAAACAAGAATTAGACGAAGCGAACAGTTGTACCAAAGGCGAGGATGAGATCCATGTAACTGCTGCTCCATCAGCATTGAACCACGTCCAGCCAAAGGCAAGGAGATCCGAACGAATTGCCAAGAAAAGGCAGGGGACAGCTCGGCCTCGGTCAGAGTAAACAAGATGATAACTAAATGAAGGGGAGTGAATCCTTAAGATCATTTGATCCTAAGGGATTTTTGTTCAAACTCATCTTATTCCTCATCTTGTCCATCAAGATTTGATATATAAAGCAATGTCCTTTAGTGATGAAGGGAGGAAGTCAATTAGTCAGATTGGTCGAAAATCCTCATATTCAAACGTTTCCTTTGTAATGCTTTATTGACTCTCATCTTTGAGAGAACAACCTCTATAATACTTTCTATTTAGTTAATATTAAGCACATGTTTCGCTCCATCTCTTAAATTCTAAAGTAGCCCAGTAGTCTTTCACTGGTGCTAAGGGCCCGGCTCTGGTGGAATTACTTTGTTGTTTGTATTCTTAATCTTTTCTTACTATTGTGTGAAGTTGTGTGTAATGTTTCTTTCAATTACAGAGTTAATTGACCGCTGTGAGATTGAATACGGATTCATTAACGAATTTCATTGCTATTTTATACTCTGCAAGAAGTACATCCATTGTTCAGTTATCTTGCCATTATTATAAAATCTTTGCTGTTCTATATCTAATTCTAGTTCCTGTTATATTAGCTTATGATTTGTTATAATTAAATGTTGTAGCATTGGCTGTTAACAGGATTGGAGTGTGAAGATTAGTTGTTTGATTGCGTTAGAATTATAGTTGTTTTTCAATTCATGTTGTTGTTCCATTTCTGTTTATTATTTATTTCCGATTCATAGCTGCCGATTAGCAAATAGATGAGTTACGATTATTATGCATAGGAATTACAAGCTATTTTTCCTTTCCAGAATTCATTCCTTTCAGTTATTTTCGTTAGCATGAAGATTGAGTTTTATTTCATTTCGATTGCTTTAAGATCACCAACTGTAGAGGACACTGGTTATTGATTCTAAGTTCCCAGATTGGTTATCTTGCATCGATTTTTAAGGGAAGGAGTTATTGCTACTGTATCCCTAATCAATGTTTCGCAAATTGATGTAGTTAAGATTTCAGAGCATTTTCATTTATGTCACTGTAATTAGATTTCTTTACAAGCATTTGTTTACTTTTGTATTTAATATTCTGTACTACATCTTCATAGCATTACTCTTAGTTAATTTCAGCCTCAGACAGAGTACACTCTTGAAATAAAAATTCACTCCCAGATTGATGATTAATGTAGGCTAATTAGGTGTTCAAAAGATACCTTTTTATGACCCAACACTCGGGACATGCAAGAAAAAATTTTTACAATCATATAGGACAAGGATGAAACTCTTGAAGATTACTTAGAAAGATTCCTGTATATTTTACAAAGTTCAAAACTTAAGTTTGATCCCAATACTATTAGAACCTTGTTCTTAAGAGAAAATACTGATAATGTTAGAAATAATTTAAAATTGTTAGGACAAGGTGATATTTCTCAGCAAACTTTTGAACAAATTTGTGAATTATGCAAGAAACTTTCAAGAAATTAGTATAGATTTGGTAGAGGAACTCGAAACAAAAACAGAAAAACTGAATCTACTGATGCTATGATTATTGGACTAGAAATTAAAGTGGAAAACATGAAAATTGATATAATGAATACTTTTACCAAAGAATTAGACTCTTTAAAATTCTAGCAAAAACTTATGAAGGAACAAGAGTCATTATGTATTTTTTGTCCTAAATGACGAGACAATCATCCTCCTAAAGAGTGTCCTCTTAATCTGAAAGAAACTAATAAATGTGCTATTTGTGCAGAAGACCATGTCACAGAAAAATGTCCCTCTATACCTGGACTTAAAGCTGTATTTACAGGGGGACAGCCTGAAGCTGAATACTTGTATGCTATGGGAGCAAGAAGGAATTGGCCTCAAGTATGTTCAAGTATGGCTCTTGAATTTTCTCCACACTATTTTGGTTATAATTCACATGCATATTCTTATCCTAACACTAATCAGCAGTGGCAATATGGGAATCAATATCAGCATGGGAAACCCTCTCAACCATGGCAAAAAGGTTGGAAAGGGCCAACCCATTTTCCATATTCCCACCAGTGACCCATGCAATCATATCCTTCTATGCATACACCTTATTCAATGCCTCAACTTCCGAGTCAGTCTACTCTATCATTGCCTTTACCTCCACCCTTTCGACCTCCTCAGTTGCCTACTCAACCTATGTCCAATCCTAACAATAATAAAGCAGTGCAAATGATCTATGTAACAAACCCACCTTTACCATTCAAATACCAGTCTATTCCAGTTAGGGTTCATGATATTCAATTAAGATGAGGAAGGACCATAACATCAGAAAATCAGAAGCAACCTAGGGTGATTTTTGAAGAGAAAGGAGAAGAGGAAACTCTTCACGATTCTTCGAAAGCTGTCACTAAGCAGCCTTTACCCTCTAAATCCTTGTCATCTTCTTCCAACTAGCCTCCCTTCCCATAGAGGCTAGTAATGGATTGGAGTGGGTCTATTTCTAAGACTATGTTGGAATCTGAGATTTGGAATATTTTCATTAATATACCTTTGCTCCAATCCATTAAAGAGATCCCCATTTGTACTAATATCATTAAGGAACTCTATCTCAAGAAACCTTGGAGGAAGATACTGGAACCCCAAACCATTCAATTTGTTGGTAGGGCAGCAGAGTTGATGACGAGATGTGTGTCTATGGAAAAATATATTGATCCCGAAAACCCTATTGTCTCAGTTCAGATTGGTAATGTCCTTGTCTCTAATGTTCTTATAGACCCGGGGGCAGACATTAATGTCATTACTAAGACAACCATGGATCAAATTCAGTTATCTCATCTTCGCCCTACTCCCACTGTGCTTGAATTGGCAGATAGATCTAAAATTAAGCTGGAAGGAGTATTGGACAATGTGATCATATTATTAGATTCTTGGGAATACCCTGTTGATTTCATTATGCTTCAGCCAAAGAGCCCAGTAGGAGGACATCCCTTGATCTTGGGTTGACCATGGCTTGCTACAGCTGATTCATATATTGGATGTCGTTCCGATGATATGTATATTTCGCATGGAGATTCTAGGAAGAAAGTTACCTTATATCCCCCTACCAGATCCATTCAGGATCTTTGAGATACTTTATGGTTGGATCAAAGAAGTGATAAGGAGACTCAACCTATTTCCCTTATCCATCATTATACTAGGTCTTCACAAGAATATGAGATTCAATATTTCCTGAATAATCTAGACACTATGCCTAATTTTGAGCCATTGAGCTGGATTTTCAGCCTAGATTTTCAAGATATTCATGATTCTCATTCTTCTATACTTTTGCATTTGACCACTCCCTTGAGTACTCCTGAGACTGATACCACTCTTGTTGAGATTAGCCCTGGTAAGTCCTTGAATATTAGTTCAGATTTGGACTCATCTCAGCAAGAGCAGCTTGTGAATTTGTTGCAAAACCATCTTAGTTCTTTTGCTTGGGGCTTTGAAGATATGAAGGGTATCCCTCCTGAAACTTTTACACATCATATCTATATTCAGGAAGGAACCCGACCTGTCTAACAACCCCAAAGGCAAATGAATCTAGCTCTAAGAGATATTGTGAAGGAAGAAGTACAGAAACTGTTGGATGTCGGCATTATCTATCCTATTTCTAATAGTCAGTGGGTCTCTCCATTAGTGCTAGTACCTAAGAAAGATGGAAGGTGGTGTATTTGTATTGATTATCAAGAATTAAACAAAGCCACTTTTAAATATTACTTCCCTCTCCCTTTCATTTACCAGGTGCTTGATACCCTTACAGGAAAGAAATTTTTTTCCTTTTTGGATGGCTTCAGTGGTTATAACCAAATACAGATTACACCCGAAGATCAAGATAAAACTACTTTTACATTTCCATGGGGTACATTTGCTTAGAAAGTGCTTCCCTTTGCTTTATGTAATGCCCCGGCTACCTTTCAAAGGGCAGTCCTAGCCATTTTTGATGATCTAGAATTTGTAGAAATTTATATGGATGACTTTTCTATGTTTGGTGATTCTTTTCAGGAAGCTCTCAAAAATCTAGAGAAAGTACTTCTTCGTTGTCAAGAAGCCCATATTGCTTTGAGTGACAAGAAGTGTAGGTTAAAGTGAAAATAAGGAGTGGTACTTGGCCATTTGATTTCTGATAAAGGTATCTAGGTTGATCCAGCAAAGATTGAAATCATTCTGCATCTTCCTGCACCCAAAAATCAAAGGGAAGTAAGAGGTTTTTTAGGACATGCTGGTTACTATAGAATATTCATTGAAAATTTTTCTAAGATAGCTGCCCCTCTTTTCCAACTTCTAGCTAAGGATAGTGAATTTTCTTGGTCCACAACTTGCCAACAGTCTTTTGAAACATTGAAGGAAAAGTTGGTGTAGGCATCAATTTTGTGAGGTTCTAACTGGTCCCTACCTTTTCACATTTCCTCTGATGCTTTAGATTTGGCTATTGGTGCAGCTTTAGGACAAGAGGAAAATAAGAAATCCTATTCTATTTATTATATTATTAAGAATTTGTCTTCGGCTGAATTGAATTATACAGTTACATAGAAAGAGTGTTTAGCTATAATTTTTGCAATTAATAAGTTCAGGCATTATATTACAGGATATGAAGTATTTGTACATACTAATCATTCCGCGATTAAATATTTGATGAACAAACCATTGACTAGCAGTAGAGTGACTAGGTGGTTGCTATTGTTGTAGGAGTTTAACGTTACTATTGTTGATAGACCAGGAAAATATAATGTTGTAGCAGATTTTCTTTCTAGATTAGGTAATCCTGGTGAAGAAACTCTTGTTAATGATGATTTTCCAGATGAACATATTTTTGCTATGTCAACATATTCTTCATGTTTTTCTGACATTGCTAATCACTTGGTTACTGGGAAAACACCACCCCACTTGTCCGCTCGTGAAAAGTGGAATATTATTTAGAAAAGTGCTGCATATTCCTGGATTCAAGGAGATCTCTTTTACACTAGTCCAGATCTGATTATCTGTAGATGTGTAAGAGAGGAGGAAGTGTTTAACATATTGAATTCTACTCATGATGAACGTTGTGGAGGCCACTTCGTTGATAAGAGGACTGCATATAAATTATTGTGTGCTGGCTACTTTTGGCCTTCCTTGTTTAAGGATGCCAAACAGTATGTCAAGCGAAGTGATAGTTGTCAATGAATGGGCCAACCTAATCAAACCAATGAAATGCCTTTATGCCCCCAAGTTATGATTGAGCCATTTGAAAAATGGGCTATTGATTTTATAGGGCCAATAAATCCAATGTAATTAAGTAAAAAGAATATTCTGGTTTGTACAGATTTTCTTACAAAATGGGTAGAAGCTAAAGCTGTTTCCTTTGCTACAGAAAAAGTTGTTGTTGATTTTCTTTTTACTGAAATCTTTACTAGGTTTGGTGTGCCTAGATAAATTGTTTCTGACAATGGTTCATAGTTTATTTCTGATCTGGTACAGGGTGTGATGGAGCAACACAAGATTCGGCACAGGAAATCCACGCCGTATCACCCGTAAGAAAATGGGCAGGTGGAATCCACAAAAAAAGTGATCGAATCGATTCTTACAAAGATAGTAAACATGCATCAGAAAGACTAGGCCGAAAGATTACCAGAAGAATTGTGGGAATATAGAATCACTTGAAGAAATAGCATGGGACATACACCATATGAGCTAGTATATGGAAAATAGGTTCTGTTACCAATTGAATTCCAAATCAAAACTTTCAGAGCTGCAATTCAGTTAATACTAGATCTCTCTGAGGCACAACAATAGTGTCTTCTCCAATTAAATGAGTTAGATGAATTTCTTAGGGATGTCATTCAGCAGAACATACTAATTCAGTAGCAACGCAAAAGGTGGCATGATAAGTCTATTCAGAAAAAGCAATTTTAACTAGGTGATTGGGTGCTCCTTTATGATTCTAGATTTAAAATTTTTAAAGGGAAATTACATACACGTTGGATGGGACCGTATGAAGTGATATGAGTATTTGAGAATGGAGCAGTAGAAGTTAAAACTATTGATGGAAAAAATTCAGTATTCCTAGTAAATGGACACAGATTAAAGAAGTATTTTCAGCCACTTGCCAGGAAAGATTTTACACAGCAAGTCCAACAACAATTTGGGATGGTAGTGGTGAATGGTAATACCAAAATTTTTGAAATTATGATTTCTTCTTCTCCTTAAAAAGAAAAAATAAAATAAAAAACAAAAAAAGAGTTTTTTTTTTAAATAAAAAGTAAAGAAAAAATATTTTCCTGTAATTATGAAAATCAGTTCGCTGACATGATTGCAGAAGGATCAACCTAAAAACCAGCTTGCTGGCAGGAAGATCAAAAATTTCTAATAAAAAGAGAATTTTACGTGATCTTTAGATATGCTAGCAACCACCAAGTAAAAGCAGGTTTAGTAGAACCAACCTTTGTACAATTGGGGTAAGTAGCATGGATATTTTTATTCAAGTAACATTTAAATCTCGTTGCAGTTATTTTTCTTGCACTAGTGCAAGCAAACCTTCAAGAAAATTTTCTTCCTTTCTTCATATTCCACTTTCTTAATATTCCCTCAATTTTCTTCTTAATCCCAGAATGATTAAACCTTCCCATATTCTTCTGAATCTACCCTGTCTGTTTCGTAAAACCCCACTTTACCCTTGAATTTTTTTCCCTATCCCACTTCTGTTTATCCCCTCTTGTGGTACTATTCCTGGAATCCCTGTAACAAAATTCCTTCCCATTCTTAAATTTTCATTTTCCCACTTCTTTATTCCCTCATTAATTACAGAATCTCATGTACAAAGAGAAAAGATATATGCTCTAAAACATCAAGAAAGGGCGAAGAAAATTTTCAGTATAAATTGAGGAAGTCATGTTGATAGTCTAGCCTATGTTTTGCTTAAATTATTTGTTCTTTTTAAAATATTATGCTTTCACTAGTGCAAGCACATCGTCCTCTATAATAATTGCAAGCAGAATGGTACCAGTGAGATGGCATAATTTAAGTGGTGCAAGCAGACCGGTGCAAGTATGCACCCTGTTAGAAACAAAGTAAAATTTGTTCTTTTCATAGCATATGTCATAGAAAAGTGGTAATCATGAAGGTTTATGAGAAATACTTTCACTAAGTTGAGAAGTACTTGTGACTATCATATTAACTAAGCGAAAATTTAAAGTACAAGGTGTTTTTAAGTTAAGAGTCATGATAATTTTTTAATGAATGCTAAAGTTCTTTTTTGAATTATGAAGGAGTGCGGAAATGTTTTAACCATTGCTTGGATATAATTTCCCTTTTCTCCATAATCCCAGATGTCCTTCACTTGTAATGATTACCTCACCTAGCTATTAAAAATGCCACCACAAGTACCAATCCAGCATGACCTTAAAGATGTCGTGTATTCACGGCTATTTCAGTGGAATGAATGAATGAAAATATGGAAGGAATGGTGGACGGTTGGATCCCTATCTATAAGAACCAATTTTCCTGGTGTTGCATGTATATTGTTGACTTTTCATAACAGTTAAGTAGAAATGCCGCCTGTTCGAAAAGAACCCTCTTCTCTCAGCATGGTAGAACATACTATTGAGTTTCACAATAGTCTTTCACTATTGCGAGACTCGAGTTTCCTTCAATTTTTGCAAAATTTTGACGGGCACGACCATGAAGTGGCCCTACAGTTTTCCAGAAGTTTCAAAAGTGGCCGAGTGAAAATTGGGCCTCTAAAATTCAAGGTTACAGAAAAGTTTATAGCAGCAGCGACAGGGTTGGAGAATATTGGTGAGTAGTATTTTAAAAATCAGAAACTAGATAGGAATTGGTGGCAGCATTTCATCGTTGATTAGAACATGAAGGTAGATTGGAAGAAAGGAATTCCATGCAGTGTCCTATTGGGACAGTGGCAGGAACTCCTTTTCATCCTACAAAAATTCATGACCTATGAGGGAAGGTACTCCCTCACTTTTTTGTACCATTTCAGGATGTTGCAGCATTTCGAAGGCAGCCGGCATGTCCGATGGCGGATTGATTTCCCCTATTTTTTGCTTAAGAGTTTGGAAAAAATGGCCAAAGGTGTGCGGGACGCATGGGAAGACCAGGCCAACAAGAAATTATATCACCACGGTATGATAAAAATTTTGGTCCAAAAACAATTAGAAATTAAAGGCATGACCTGGGAGGCATTGTTAAAACAGCTGCATAAAAAGAAAGCTGCTGGAAGGGAGATAGAGGACCCCGCCAGCACAAGTAAGGGTCCGATTAAAAATGAAAAGGGAAGTCCTTCTTGCACCAGTGAAAAAAGGAAATGACCCTGGAAATCAACAGAAGAAAAGGCCCCATCTCCAAAGAAAAATAAGACAGTTGGTGCACTAGTTGAAAAGACTCCTTCTTCAACACTAGTATAGGCACAGACCCCCAAAGAAGACAACTTGTCAGTCCTTGCGGACGTAGCAAAATCTATAGAAGTTGAAGATGAAACTCTATTGGCCGATTTTATTAAAAAGGCCCGGAAAAATAATGACGAATCTAGTGCAGGTGAAGAACCACAATCCCCACAAGACGTCGAATTCCCTCCTGCATCAGTACAAGAAGAAGAAGAGCAAGATGAAGAAGAAGAACCAGAAGAGAAAGAATAAGAAGAAGAATCAGAAGAAGAAGAAGAAGAAAATGAAGAAGAGTTTGTTGAAACCATGAAGGATACTGAGGTCCCTAAGGAAGACACATCCCTTGTCGAGACATAATATTTTGTAACTCCTGCTGCCCAGATAGCTGAACTAGAGCTTCAGGTGTAGAACTTAGAGCAGCTCATAGCTAAAGCGTAGGAGGATAAAGAACATAGTAGAGAAGAGTTAACTGTGAAGATCCAGAAAAAGAAAGGAGAAGTTAGAGTTTGGAAGTAACGTGTTGCACAATGTTTCAGGCAACTTTAAAAGGTGACAAAGAAATTAAAGAACATCAGAAAGAAGAAATCTGAAACATTGCAGGCTGATGTTAGTATGCCAGAGCAGGATTGAGTTGGAATGCTCAAAGTTTTGAAGGTTTTTTGCAAATTTAAAGAGTTGTGTGAGGACACACAACAACTTAGGGATGGGAGGATGTTATCCCCCTAATTTTCTCTCTTTTTTTCCATTTTCCCCTACCTAAATCATAACCATTTACCTCTATTTTACCTCTTTTATACACCCTCATCTTGCACCAATCCAAGAACGGTGACATATTTTGTATAAACTTTACTTTTCATATTTTTAATTCAACTTAGATTTTATTAATAATTTATTACATGATTTCTTACTTTTAATCACTATTTGTAACTTATCGATATCTCCTATGTTTATTTGGTAGCTAGAGCACTTACCGTGACTGTTGATCCTAGTGCAAGATTAGATCTTGCACTGTTTCCAGCATAGCAAATCCTTGCAGCAGATATGAAACTCTTTGATCACCGCCTTGTCTTGAGCCACTTCAGCCACGATAGTAGAGTGATCCGAAGGCAGCCGAGACCAATCCATGAAGGGCGAAAGCTGGATTAGCTATGGCCAGTTCTACTAACTGCCTAATTTTGAAGATTGAAAAGCTAAACTCTACGTTTTGTTATGAATCAATTAAAGGATATATTTTGGCCTTTGGCCAAAGGTCTATATAATGTATAATATAAATAGGACTAGGGGAGGAAGGTTTTTGATCATAGAGGAGAACAGAAACATAGCCGAGAGGCGATAGCAGGTCGTTGTATTTTATTATCACCCAAATCTAGGTTGGACGATGCCTTAATGTATGTACTTGCCTCAGTGAATTAATAAAAGGAGCTCCACCTTATGTTTTGAAAATTATGTTTCTGTATTGAGTTCATGAATTAATTAAAGTACTAAGCATCATTTCTATTTAAATGGGAAACGTGGTGGTTGGCTAGGGCCCAGCCAACCCAGCACGTTTACCCCATTTCGTGTTTTCTTGAAATTTGTGTTTACATTGTCAAGTGTGATTTAATCTTAAGCACATGTATTCCTATCTAAGTGCAAGTGGATTCGTTGTGTGAAGTATATAACTTTCCTTTTTCTGCAATTTATGTTCTGCAATTGATTTTATATTGGTTTTTCTTAGCCTGGTCCAATCAGGAGAAATAAACCCGCACCAGTGCACGTTGGTGTGATATCTCTTTTTCTGCAACTCTGTTTGACTAGTTTTCCTTGCCTGGTCCAAGCAGGAGAAATGAACCTGCACAAGTGCATGTTGGTGTGATGCAACAAGCTTTCTTAGTCTACTTCCCGCAATCTTCTTTTTTTCATTAAATGCTTAAGATAGGATAAATGTATGTTGATTTTTTCTTTGTTCCTGCACTCTGTTAAGATCAGAAACATTCATTTTTTATGTGTGCAATTTGATTTAACAGAACTTGCAATAATTAAACACTCATTTTAAGAATTAAATTCTAAGTGCAGGAAGCTCTGATTTGGTGCAAGAACTAGTTTCTTGCCATGGGATCTAAGTGCTATGAACCTAGAAAAGTTCAAGCCCTAGCCTTTAGTAAAGATATCATCTATACTTTTTTTCATAAATCTTTGTTCCTGCACTAGTGCAAGCAGACTGCAATAGTGCAGGACAGATTGGTGCAAGAAGGAAATCTCTAAAGGAGCAGGTTTAAGGGCCCATCTGATGAGACTGCTAAGTGTCTCTATTAAATAAAAACACATACTCAGTAGTTAAACAATAATCAAATAGAGTGATTGCATTTTATCTTTAATTCCCTCTTGCAAATGCATTCTTTCTTGTTCCAATCTTATATTATTTTTGATGGTTCAAGTTTCCTTTATTTTCTCTTTTTAATTTGATTCTGCAATCTTTCCTTTAAAGAAAGTAGGGATTTATATTAGGAAGATTCATACCATCTCTAACATTGCATGTGCTTCATCTCTAAGTTTATGAATCCCCCGGGTTGACAAATTAAGTGTTGAGGAGTTTGCTTAAGTGTAATTCCTCCACCCAACAAGCTTTTTGGAAACTTTCTTTTGTCATGATGGAGGCTCATCATCTTCATTTCACCTGCTTTGCCTATGTTTCCAAAATCTTAGGTTTTAGGGTTGTTACAGAAGAATAATTAGTGTTTTATTCTAAGTTCTCTATAGCCCTTTCAATTTCATTCATTCCTGTCTAATTTACCTCACATTTTCCTCTCTTTCATTTATAATTTCTAAAAATCTTCAATTTATGCTTGGTTGTGTGGATGTGTCTCTATCCTTGTGGTCTTTTGCATGTGCTTATTTCTTGGCAACATTGTTTATCCAATCAGTCCTAAAAATCCTAATTCTCTTTGAACATAGGCCTGCTTCCTTTGCTTTTCTATGGATGTTCTTTAGTGAAGATCTTTCCTCTTACTTTACCATATTTCCTGTTGATAGCCACCTTGACACTTCTGCAGAAATGTCAAAATGAGTAGTTTTTTGCAAAATTTCTGCTTGACCAAGGGGGCCTTCCGTGAAGGATTTCCTAATCCATTTTGGACAACCATGTATTGACTTTCTTTCATACTTGATTCAACTTCATGGCACATGTAAACAGTGATTTAGAACACCAAAAAAATCTTACAACCTATGAAACCCTAAGTGACCTAGTGGGAGGCTCTTTGGGCCTGTTTTTTACTAAAAGCTTGGCCTTGAGGTCTTCAAGTATAAAAAACAGAGTTTTTTGACAATTTGATGTGTTGAATATTCAAAATACAATGTACTTGATTTATCTAAAGAGCCTATAGATATAGTTTTGAGACCATAAATGCATGATGTATCCGGGAAACACAAGAATGAGTAGGTTTGGCGATCATAGGTGGAAAGTGGAGGGGTTAGGCAAGTCAAAACAGAGTGCTAAGGTTGGAGGTGGTAAGACATAGTGAAAATGAGTGGCATGATCCCATTATGGGTCTTCTAAAAGTGGTAGGCTGACCATGACATGATAGGATAGTAAAATAGTGAAAATATTATCCTAGGGATAATGAAGGTAGTGAGATTTCTTGAACTTGCAATATTCATGAATTTTGTTTTTAGAAATATAGGATAAGTATTTATTCATCCATAAAATAGAAAAAAATACTGATGAATAACGCATAAGAAAAAAATAAATGAATGGAAGCACATCACCATTACCAAGCTCAGGGATCTTGTAAGCAACCTTCTCCATCATCAATCAAGACAAGCCATTCAGAAACTCCACAACACCAATTTCTTCTCCAATCTCCAAAAAAAAAAATGTATTGCTCCAAACAGTCATCAAATGCCAACATTTACAATGAAACCCCCATGCTCTATTTATTTATAAGAGGGAAAAACCCTAAATAGGGTTGGAAAATGTCAAAAATCACTCATAATGTCAGTAATGCCCAATAGACCATGCAAGGCCTAAGGCACAAAATATCCCATGAAATAAATTCCAAAATAAATCCTAGCACCTAATTTTAGATTGATTTTCCTCAAAAAACAATAAATATCATTTTACATTAAATGACTGTTTTTTGTTGACTTTTGGCCAAAGCTGTCCAATTTGGTTTGAACACACAACACCTTCACAAGCAGAAAATAGGTCCACTTTCAACCAATTTTTGTTGACCTTCCCAATGTCAAAATTTTCCCTGTGATGGCCCATTGGAAAGCTTGCTAAGTATATTTTCCAAATATACCTTTTTTTTCTGATTGAGCTCATGTAATCTGTCCAAAAATCCAAATTCCTTAAAATGATCTGAGCGCAACGCCAAACCTGAAAATGAGGCAGAAAGGTGAAAAATGAGGTGTTTTTTGACCTTTTGAGGGGTCAAAAATGATCCAAATGCTCTAAAATGTGGTGAGAATAGTGTACTAGGAATGAGAAATCCAAAAATGTAAAGTTCTCACTCTGATGATTTCTGAGGAAAAAGCATAGCGCAAGGGGTGTTGCGCTCATATGCCTTCAAATTCACAAAAAACCAAAATTGGTCAAAAATTCTTTAAAATTGGTGGATGTATCCTTCATGGGGTTTGGGAGACCTATAGAGAAGCTTGAGACAATATTCCTGTTATCTCTCAGATTTTCCTTGAAGTTGTGGAAAAGGAAAGTAAATCCGAGGTAACCACAAACCAACCTTCGGATACAGAATCTAGCCATTCTGTATCCAAAGAGGGCTCTCTCTTTAAAATTTAGCTTTGTTCTTAGAAATTTTTAGGCTAGTTATGAGTCCAAGAAATTTGGTTTGAATTTGAATGGTGGAATCCGCCAACTGAGGGCAAGATTGAGTATTTTTAGGCCATTGGGCTATGGAGTCGAAAGGATGGCTTTACTGGATTAAGTTTCTACACACAAGATGGCTTTGTAGGGCAAGATAGCCAAACCAGAGAACAATTTTAGACATTAAAGTGAATGGAATGGATTTTGAAGGGATGAAAGGCAATTAAGAATATTTCAACATGTTCAAAGAAAGAAAGTGACTGATTACAAATAAAGAGCAATTAAGAATTCCTTACTATAGTAATCAAAATGTTTAAACCAGCGAAACAAGAGCAATTAAGAATTCATTGTTTATAACCAGTTTAGAAGAAAACATTTAGAATAATCACAATTGAAATCAGAGTACACTTAAGCAATTTCTGATTTATTCTTTTTTGTCAATTATTCAAAAATGGAATATAGTGAAATTATAAACAGATATAAAACTTAAAACACAGGATAGAACTGACTTATTGAACTGTAGTCTGACACATGAATCCTGCAAAAAGTCTTGAGCTTCAATTCATCATCCAACAAGCCATAAAGAAATTTCTCCAAAAGCACTTTATTCCAAAAAGTCAATGTTACAGCAAAGTAGAAGAATCCACCCTCAATAAGTCAATTGAGGGCTTATTTATACAAAAAATCATACAAAATATCTCTTAACAAAATGAGATATAATCTAAGGTGACTCACTAATAAGTTACAATAAAAATAGAGACAAATAGTCTCATGGATAAGACAAGAAGTAACCGATGTTGTGCTGTTCCCTCATTTCAAGAATGTGCTGGAGGCAGGTGCTATTTTTTAGCTCATCGTTGTCTTCTTCAGTAATTTTGTTTTAACTGACTTGCTTCACTGATACTCTTCGTTTCTACTGATACACTTTAACTGAACTGATACTCTTTGACCTTTCTTTGTCCTTTTATCCTTTATACTATAGTAAATAGGAAAAATTTTGTATAAGGACAAATTTTACAAAAGTTCCAATAAATCTTCCCACCATTTCTCTTCTGCTATTCTTGTCCATTGAAGCTTCCTTAAGGTTTCATCAGCCTCGGTATATCTGAAGAAATTAGGCTGGTTAGGAAACAAATGCCTTCATGTTCTAGATAAAATAAATTCTCTAATCTGTCATGAAGATTCCTTCCTGTAGGTAATGTTGCTTGTGATGAACTTGCTGAGGAATTGGCTAGATTGTGAGCATTTATGTCCAATTTCCTGACATAAGTTTCCAAGTCCATTATTTTATCTTCTCGAATTATAGGGCTAGGCAACCCTTTATTCAACAAAACATTGAATCTTTCTCTGAAAGCCATTATTTCTACCTGCATGTCAAAGCACCTCAGTTCCAAATTTTGCATAAGAGTTCTTTTGGTGAAAACTCTTTTTATTTCTAAAATTGTTGTAGTTCTATCCTGAATACCCATTTCTTCAAGCTGTTGTCTGGTTTGAGTGTTGAGAAACTGTATAAGCTGATTAGCTTCCTCAGGCCTATTTCCTAATTCTGCCCGTGTGTTTTCAACTTCATCCAGAGCTGCTTTGACCAAATCATTCTGCTCGTACATTATATGAATTGAAGGCTAGATGTATTTTATTGATTGGATAATATTATTCCAAAGAATTTTATTTATTTCTCTCAAAGGCTTCTCTAATGTGAGATCATTTTCTAATGCTTTAACCAATTTTTCCAATCTCTTGATTTCTCTTGATTTGTCAGCAACACTCATTTTTGAAAGATCATATCTCTGTTCCAAATTGATAAGCTATAACTTGGTGTGCTGAAGTTCTATTACTTGCAGTTTCAATTCATTCATTTGCTTTACTAATTGTTTTGAGTTCAAATTTGAAGTGTCTACCTGTGATGACTCTATTGATTGACCTGTTGGTTGTGTACCTGTAATTGCCTCTGTCGTAGATGTTGGAAGAGCAGATTGTTTGTCTTTCAATGCTTGCTCTAGCTCTTTTTCTGTTTCATTCAGTTGCTTGTTCATTTTCAAGAGCAACTTCATCATTTCCTCTTCAGAATTCTTCTTTATTACTTCTTCAGTTTGAGGATGTCTAGAAGCTGGCAATTTCAACTGCTTTCTCAATGCTGCAATGTCATCATCCTTTTTCTTTATTAATGCTTCTATACCTTTGACATCCTTTGGATTGTGAGCTAATCCAATTATTATTTCCTCCAATGTTTTTATTCTGTTGTCTTTTTCTTGAGAAGAAGCCTTTTCAAGTTGCAACTGTGTATTGGTGTTTTCTAAATAATCCTGTAACTTGTGAGCTGCCATGGCTTTATCGGTCAAAGTGGAATAGATCATTTCCCCAGTCTGTTTATGTAATTCAATCTATTCTAAAGGATGGATATCCTTTGCTAGGACTTCAAATTTTGTCCTAATATAATCAGCAGTTGTTTGGGGTTGTTGCACCTTGGGTTTGAAATGGCTCATTAACATTTTTCCCTGTTGAATGTCAAAAGCTGACATTAGTCTTTCTTGATTCTTTGGAGCCATTTTAAAATATTGATTATATACTTGCATTTTCAGTGGATCATTCCTAGCCTTGATATTGATAAATGTCTTTTTGATGTCCCAGGCCTCTTTTACTGGAGGCTTGAAAGAAGATATTTCCATACTCTTTTGCTTCTGTAGCTCTTTCCTTTGTGAAGTAGTGGATGCTCCACTAACTGTTCCTATTTGTTGACTGTCTTCTCTTTCTTGGTTGCCAGATATTTCTTGAAATGATTCAACTTCTGGAAGAGGATTCAATCTTTGCCTTTTAGTATCATGCTGCTCTGTAGATCTATCACCAGGGGTAGATGTTTCATCTTCTCTCTTTTTCCCTTTTTCCATATTAAGAGGAGTTTGAAGATTGGCAATTTGTGTCTCATTGATCTGAACTGGAGTGATTTGTACCTGACCTTGTTCTTTGGATGTCTCTGGTTGCTCTGTCATTGTGAAATTTTCAATTACTTGTATGTCCGGTTCATTTTCTTTTCCTTTTGATTCTACTGCAATGTTTTCTTGTAACTCCTGCTGAATAATGCCAGTTGAGGAAGGGCCAACTTCTGATCTTGGTACCTGTACAAAAGAGTCTAGGTCAAGCATATTCTCAAGATATTTCATAAAATTTCTCATATTGACCTTCTCAATATCATGCTCTATCAATGTGCCTTCTATCCATTCATCTGTATTAACATATTTTTCAATCTCTGGAATTCTCTGATGGATGTATGGTGCTGATTTATTTTTCATTCTTTTATCACAAATGAAGTTGAATGGGTCATAAGGTGCCCAATAGAAACTCTTCTGTAACCTGAAATGGTCTTGTAATATCTTTTCATCTTCCTCCCCTCCATCCCTAGAGTTACAGATAAACGAACCTAATTGACTTTTGATCCGGAGTTGAGCCTTCTTCTTTGCATTACAAAATTGAATTATATCAGAGTTGTTCATTTGCCTAAAGTAATATAATGCAAAGAGTCTCATGGGGACATATTTTGGAAATTTAAATGGACATAATTCACATCCATATATCCTGACTTCTGTGTGATTTTGGTACAAGTACCAATCACCAATCTTGTATTGTTTTGATAGCTGTAGAGTTTTCTTGATTTCATTGCTGAGTCTTGGAGGAGAAACTCCTATCAACAAGGTGGTTGTAGGGTGTATGAAAAGATCGATGAACTCATTATAGGAATAGGGAGAATCTGGAGAACTATGGGTGATGGCTGACCAAAAGATAACAGACCTAGGATTCCCCTGGGCATTAAGTTTTTTGGTATAGAAAGGGAAATTTTCAGACTGGTAATATATCAGGAGGTGATAGATAAGAGAGGAATATTTGAACACTTTCTCATTTTCCAGTCTCATGAATTGATCATGGATTTTGTTGGCTATGTAAGATGCAAAGTCATACCTGACAGCAGGAGGCTGTCCAGGGGTAAAAATAGACAATAATACCAGAACTACATGGTCAACATATTCGCTGGTATTAAAACCCATTATAAAAGATATCATTTCCAAAATAAGTCTACCCTCTTCTATGAAAAAAGCATAACCATAAGGGGGAGGGCCTTTAGGCTGGTGATTAGGCAACATAAAGGTCTGACAGATGTGGCTCAATTCTTCATGGGACAGTTTTGTGGATTTATCAAGTAGTTCTCCCATGGACAGGGGAGTGAGGGCTTGATTAGTTTTAAAATGAAGCATCTCATTGATAGATTGAGTAGTAATTGTGAAAAGGACATCTTGATTTGGGGATAAGACTGCTCTCTGGTTAGGATCATAATTGGCATGGAAAAAATGGATTATTTCAGGGAAAATATGAACAGAGGAAAAAAGGTATCGGGGAAGATTAGATTCCCATAACCCAATAGTATCTAAGCCATTCAAATTGTCTTTGTAGCGAAAAAAAAATCGAAGAGGACTATCACTAAAACTCAGGTCTTTGATTTGGAAATCCTTGTCGACTAATGATAAATAATCCAGGTCTCTATGAGGGGCATTCAATGGGGCGACGTTTAAAGCCACAAGAGCTTCCATTTTTGGTTCTTGTGGATTCAAAAATGGAAATTCAGCTTATGGTGAAATATTGAGAAAAATTACAGGTTTCAACCGGAGAAACAGGTACAATTGCAGGTCGGGAAATCAATTATAGTTCTTTGGGATTAAGGAATGAACTAGCAATCAATTTTTTAACTCTGTTTCAGTAAAAGAAAGAGGAAAACCGAGTTTCTTATAGATTTTAGTGTGATTTTAGGGTAAATACCTGTTTTTGGAGGAAAGAGCGTTTCGAACAAACGCGGGTGAGTACGAATAATCTTCTAAGAGGCTCAACTGCAATTTTCTTTGACAGGATAAAGGTTGGTAGACTTCAGAATTTTGAAATTCAAATTTTCGGTGTGGAGGGTGTATTCGTTCAGTTCGTGCAGAATAATGAAAAAGACACGAATTTTTGTTTTAATTGGCAAAGTCAAATGGGAGGGAATTTTTTATTATTTTAATGACTGACGTCATTCTGTACGGGAGGTGAATCATGGGGGGGGAAATGGTAAGCGGTTTTTTCCGCACCACTTATGAGCGAAGACAGTTTCGAGCGGATGGGCAGCGAAGCGATACAACACTCGACACGTAGCAATGGTACTATTCACAAACCACTTTTATTTCGCGCGTTATCTTTCGGATGGGGGATGGCCAGCGGAATTGATGTGATCTGTTGATCTTGGGCAGATCGATCCAACGGTTGATGAGATATGAAGTTGACAAATATTTAATGGGCGGGACCGACATGATTTAATCTGATTTAATCATTTCGGGAGACGTTTGATTGGAGGGTTCAGTTATTAATTAATCTTAAGGATTAATTAATCCCATATGGAAAAATGGTCGGGAAATGTTAAATGCGCAGGGATGATTTATTCCAAAGTTTGGTTTTAATTAAACTTTGGGTTTATTTTTCTGTTTTAAAACATATATACATATGTTTAAACCTTTTTCGTATATTTTCAATATATGGTAATCAAACCAATGTGATTTTCTCACCATAGGGGGTGGTAGTAGAATTAATGTTATATTTTAGCCAAAAGGGGGTATATGGTGGGTTTTTTATTTGAATGAGTTGGAATAAAATACTTTTGGCTAAAATAGCTATAATACATGGGTTTTTTGGGAATATTATATGAAAAGGAATTATATACATAGGAAAAGGTGATTTTCATAGGGAGTTAATATATAAATTAGAATTAATATGACAAAGGGACAATGTCAACTCAAAATACTTAAATATAACCAAGAAAGTGAAGATTCAAAAGTAAATGGCATTATAATACTTTCATCACTTAGACTTAGAATAAAAAGTGATTCTGAGGGCTTTTCATGAAATATTGAAGGATTTTCCTAAGTAAAATGAGATTTTACTTAGGAAAAGATTTTGAGAAGTGAATGAATGTGACAATGGATGATTTTCAAGTACTTAGGTATTTTCAATTATTGGGCCGAGGTTCTGGTCCCTCCAAAAGTCAAGGAAATGCCTTGAGCCCCTTTAATCTTCAAATACCTTAGCACTTAGGGGAAATTAGTGAAATGTTTAGGGAAAATGAGAGGGGAAGTTAATAATTTGACTTTGCTTTGCTGTGAACTTTTTCCACTGTAGTATCTGCCTTTGCACTTGTGATGAAAGTAAAATTTGAACACATTTGGAACCATCATTCATCACATGTAATTCTGCAACAACATCTACCTACCCTACTTGCTTTACCCTACCATTTTATCTTCTTTATTAGGGTGCACTTAGACTTGCAAACCCTTCTCAATCTTCTTTTTCTTTTACATGGAAAACCTATTTAAGTCTACACTTATTACATCCAAGGGCTCAGATTAAACTGTTGAGCACCTTTTATTAACTCTACCTATCTACTTATCTGCCAAGATTAAACAGTTTGGTCAAATATTTATTCTCTATTCTACAGCATGAAATTGAAAAATGAATGAGTCAAGTTTAAATAGATTGAAATCTTCATAAATTGTGGCAAAAGTTTGAAAAGCTGCACACAATTTTGTTTATTACATCAGAGCAAAAGTAGTGGCATTTAGAGTTGCACACTTTCCTTGGCCTATTTTTGGTGGGGTTCATTTTCTTTCACTTTTTCGGCCAATATTTTTTTTTTTTTACCCTTTGACTTTTCTTTTAGGGTATACCCTCTTTACATTTTTTGAATTTTTTGATTTTTTTTCGAGAATATGGAACACCTTTGCACAAGAAAAGGTTTGAACATATTGCATAGTTCAACAAGTCAATCATGAAAAATGACACCTATTGGTATAGGAGTCTAACAACTCCAAGGTTTTCTTGGTCTTTTCCTCCTTTTAGTGCTTGAATTCCAATGAGGGCCTCTTTGAGCTTGCCACTAGTGAGCTTTTTTTTCAAGACATAGTGCTTGGCCATCTTTTTCTGTAGGCCAAGGTATCTTTTCTTCTTCTTCATATGTTTTTGCTCATCCTTGTAATATTCAATGATGTATTGTTCCATTCCAAGGATCCTTTGTAGGTCTTTAATCTCTACATTCTTGTTTTGAAGTAGTATGTTGTTGGCCCTCTCCTTGTCTTCATTTTCAATTCCTAGGTCAATGATGCCAAGTCCTTGTTTAAGCTCCTTATTACCTTTCCTACCTCTCTTCACCTTTTTTCTGCCTTTGTCTAGTGGCTAAGCTGAGGTGGATGGCATGGTCCTTTGCCTTTTGGAGGCAGAAAACACAAGCCTTGGCCCTCTCTGATATGTGAATGAAAGAGGTGTGATTGTGGTCCTGTTGGTGTCTTTATCATGGCTGTGATCCTTGTTACTGTCATCAAACTCTTCATTTTAATTATTAGTATCATTAGTCATCATATTTTATGCTTCATCATTATCCTTTTTGTTCTCAGCATCATCACCACTCTCATTCTCTTCAATGATTTCTGCATTGTCATTTTGTCCTTCGTTAAAGCTGCTTACCTCTCCATGGTTGTTGTCTTTATTTTCATTATCACTCTCTCCACTCTTTTCACTATCTTCATGACTATTGTCATGACTGTTACAACTGATTTCCTCTTTTTTTTCTTTTTCACCACTGATGCTTTCTTCTTGGGTGTCACTGTTGCCTTTAGTCTCTGCATGTTCCTCACTGTATTCATATTCAGTTTGCCTACCCTCTTCATCACTGCTCAATTCATTTTCACTATCATGCCTTTCATTTTATTCATTGTCATTCCTTTCATTTTCTTCACTGTCATTACCCTGATTTGTCTCCATGTTCACTACCTCTTGTTTCTTGAGATTCAACAAGATGATGAAGCTTAGTGAAAATCAATTACCTTCACTAAATGGGTCCGCAGGCTATTTTTAGGTGCAAGTATATTTTTAGACTATGTCTATTTTTAGACATCGTGATCATATTTTAGAAGTTGTAGGATGCTATTTGTGGATGGTTGGTCAAGTTGGAAAAATAGATGAAATTCTATGTTTAGAATATTGGGCGAATTCTATTTATAGATCATTGATCTAAAAATAGATGCATGTCGATTATTATTAGCTCTTAATAATAATCTGACAATCAACATCAACTTATTCTCTTCGAGCACTTAATTTCAGTCTACAGATTTGGAAAATCAGGGGGCTGAATAAATTATGCAATTCCCAGGGTTTACTGGTGGTTCATGCATGAGGACTCATTTAGAATTGAAGTGGAAAATTTATGACAGAGTTGGAAGAGTAGTTCATGGAGTTTTTATTTAGTTTAACTCAGTTAATGGAGTTAAACTCAGTTGAGCTAGTTGTATCTAGTCTAACTGAATGATACACTAGTGAGAGTGGAGTGAAATAATTAGTTAATTAATTCACAAATAATAACTCATTAATCAAATGAACAAATACAATAGTTAACTACAGTGCATGTCAGTTCTAGTGGAGACCCAGTGGAGATATAGGTGAAAGGGAAAGATGGACTATTTGTTGTGACTATAGTGATGCATTGATTGCACCATACACACATTAGAGTTTCTAATGAGGATTGCACAGTCAAGACAAGGCCAATTTGAATTCATTCAGGGGTCTTCTTCAGCAGGGATTGTGCAGTGGAGGCAGGCTATCAAGTGGCAAGAAATCAGTGCATGGATTTGCAGATTTCTTCTGATTAGGGTGTGACGATTGATTGTAATGACATATTGATGTACTAAGCTTTGTATGAGATTTTTAAATGATATCCATGATACATAATATATGATAGTTGGGTTTTTCAGCTTCAGGATTTCCCGTTAAACAACTACGTTATGTGCGATTGTTTTTATTGCTTCATGTGTTTGCAATTGATTTTAATTTCCGCAAAATATTAACAGTGGAAGGATTCTGTATTTAGCAAGAAGATAAATATTTTTAGATCAGGAGAATCTGGATATATACATGCATCTTGTATATAATTTCTACATCGTATCAGAGCAGTGTTAATTTTTGAAGATTGCAATTGTGAAGAATTGTTGAGTTTGTGCTGGTGGACAATTCGAATTTGCTACAGAAAATTCTTGGTGCGACAGTTGAGTATACATTGAAATGTCTTTCAATGGGTTGTGATTGGAGTATGCCCTTGAGGGAAGCTAAAATTACATATCCTAGAAGGATAGGATGGAGGCGGTGTTGGAGGATAATTGACTGAAGGAGTTCATCGATAGCAATGTTCCTAAGTCGAGATCTAACAATGTTGCATTACTTGACGCATGGCAAAAGAAGATAGCAAAGACAAGAAGAATTTTTTTGGAAGGCGTGAAGGACCATATTGTGTCCAGCCTTCATGGGAAATCCACTCCATTTGCAATGTGGAAGGCTTTGACAGATTTTTTCCAAAGCAGTAGCGACTAGAGGAAGTTGGTGCTGAAAGGTAAGCTTAGAAAAATAAAAATGGAGAAGGGCGACAATATTCCAAAATATATCACGAATTTTGTCCATTGTAGGGATGAAATCGGAAGTGTGGGGATTAATGTTTATGATGAAGACTTGGTGATCTTGGCTCTCCTTGGGCTTCTGAAGAGTTGGCATAGCTACGAAGACTCTATCAATGGACGGGAGAAACCGTCGGGATGGGAGCGACTTTGGTCGGATCTTGTGCAGGAGGAGATAAGGCGAAGTACCAAGGATGGCTCTTCATCTAAGAATGAAGATGAAGAGAATTTCACTTTGGATGCCAAATAAAGGAAAGGGAAGGGGAAGAAATTTCGTTCAAAATCCAAAGCTAAAGGCAAGAAGCAGGATTTGTCCAAGGTGAAGTGTTTTCACTGTCACGAACATGGGCATTTTGCCACTAACTGCCCACAAAAGAAGAAGGACAAGAAGGTTGTTGGAGCTGCATCTAGAGAGGCCTTAGCCTTGTAATTTAAAATTGATTTCTCTTTTATCACATGCTTGAATTCAAGCTCAATGGGATCAGTGTGGTATCTTGATAGTGATGGGTCTTTCCATATGACAGGAGACAAAGAGTTTTTTAGTGACTTGGAGGAGAAGGATCTCCAAACACATATAGAGATGGGCGATGATGGTCGATAAAGTGCGACTGGACTTGGGACCATTACCTTTGAGAGGAAGTCAGGTAAACCATTTATGTTGAAAGATTTTATGCATGTTCCAGGTCTGAAGAAGAACTTGGTCCTGATCGTAATGTTGGAAGACAAAGGTTATGATGTTGTTTTTAGCGATGGAAAAGCTTTCCTAGGACATAAAACAACGAGTAAAACCAAGAGGATAGGGATTCAAGTTAAGAATCTCTACAAGATGGAGGTATATGGCTTCACTGAAATGATGGGAAAAGCAAAATAAGTGGTGAGCCGGGATGAGGGTGAATTATGGCACAGGAGATTGGGCCATCTTCACCATGATGCTTTGAATATTTTGCAGAAGATTTCCACTGGACTTCCCAAGGGTACTCTTGCACAATCAGATCAGTGCAAGGGATGTACTATGGGTAAGTTTGTGAAGACCACCTTTCATGAGAAGGAGAACCATGCTTCGATGATCCTAGAGAGGATTCACACAGAAATGTGTGGACCTTTCTCGATTGCTTCAACAAAAAAACACAGGTATTATGTTATATTTGTTGATTAATATTCTCATATATGTTGGATCTTATTCATGCAAAATAAGAGCGAAACATTATCAAAGTTCTGTGAGTTTAAAGCATTGTTGGAGAAGGAGTTGGGGAAGCAAGTGAAATCTCTACGGAGTGATAATGGTGGTGAATATATCTCAGGTGAATTCAAAAAATTCTATAGCAAAGAAGGAATTCAAAGAGAAATCATAGTGCCTCATAACCCACAGTAGAATGGGGTTGCAGAGAGGAAGAATAGAACAATTTTGGGTGCTGCATGACCAGGACCTACTGATGCACTTGTGGGCGGAAGTATGCAACACTATGGTTTATGTTCAAAACCATTTTCCTCATAGAGTACTTGGAATGAGTACACCTGAAGAATATTTTATTGGTAAGAAGCCTGATATTTCTCATTTGAAGATTTTTGGCTCATCTGTTTACATTCATGTGACAAAGGATGCCAGGAAGAAGATGGAGCCGACTGTAGAAGTTGGGATATTTGTGGGGTACACAGAAACACCCCATAATTATCGTGTGTATTTTCCAGACAATAGGATGATTGTGGTGCAATGGGATAGGAAATTCAATGAGGTGAAAGCCATGAAGTTGTCGCTTCATAGGGAGCTACACTTGCATGCAGAGGAGCAACTTCTTGTTCCCAAATATGAGCCTCTAGATGTGGATCAGCCACAGGAGGAGATTCATGGAGTGGAGGAGTCCACTCATGCAGAACCAAACATCAGAACTAGCAGAAAGCATACCACATAAGCTGAGATATTGAAGCTTGATGCGGCACAGAATGTAGGAGTCCCTACATCACAACGCAGACAGAGAGAGTCACCTGACCGATTTACTAGATACATGGCTCTTATGAGAAAGTGTGTCATGACAGAGCCATCTTCTTTTGAATAAGCAGTGCAGGAGCCCACATGGGTAGATGCCATGGTGGAGGCGTATTACTCCATTATCAGAAACAATGCTTGGGATATTCTTCCAAGGCTGATAGGAAAATCAGTGGTAGATTCGAAATGTATCTACAAGGCAAAGCAAGCTGTTGATGGGAGCATCGAGAAGTATAAGGCAATATTTGTTGCCCGAGGCTTCTCACAGATAGAGGGGATTGATTATGAAGAAACCTTTACACCTATTGCATGGTATTCTTCCATAAGGACCATCCTTTATCTCTCAACATAGATGGGTTGGCATATTCATCATATGGATGTGAAGACTACGTTACTTAATGGGATCATTGAGGAAGAGGTGTAAATTGAGCAACCTAAAGGTTTTGAGATCTTTAGCAGCGAGTTGCATGTGTGCAGACTCAAAAGAGCATTGTATGGGCTGAAGCAAGCACCACATGCTTGGTACACTCGGATCGAAAGCTATTTCACTGGACTTGGCTTCACCAAGAGTGAGGTGGATGCAAACCTGTACCAGATTGTGGTGGAGGGTAAGATTTTAATCATTGTTATTTATATTTATGATTTAATACTAACGAGTGATGATCAGTTGATACACTCATGCAAGGAAGATCTTGCAAAGGAGTTTGAGATGAAGGATTTGGGCCTCCTTTATTGTTTCCTTGGAGTGGAAATATGGTAGCGGGAAGGTGAACTGTTTGTGTCTCAAGGCAAGTATGCCCGGGAGATACTGGAGAAGTTTCACATGCAACGCTGCAAGCCTATCAACACTCCTCTTCCAAGAAATTGGAGGAAATAGGATGCTACATCGGTAGAGGTAGTGGATGCCACTGTTTATCGACAATTGGTGGGTTCGCTCATGTATTTAGTTAATACAAGATGTACATATTCTATGTAGTGAACCAAATTTCACAAGCGATGGTTAAGCCTACCAAGCTCTTTTAGAAGGCAGGCAAGCATGTCCTGAGGTATCTCAAGGGCACATCTGAGTATGGCTTATGGTACAGATAGACGGATGAGGTGAAGTTGCATGGCTTCACGGATGCATATTGGGCAAGTAGCCCAACGGAAAGAAAGAGCACATTAGGAGGGGTTTTTAGTATCGGATCTACAATAGTTTCTTGGTACAACAGGAAACAGAGATACGTGGCACTCAGTTTAGCGGAAGAAAAATACATGGCAACAAGTCAAGCTGCATGTGAGGAAATCTTGATGAGGAAGATCCTGGTCAGTTTGTTCAGTTCACAATTAGATCCTACAGTGATACATTGTGATAATCAAAGTTGCATTAAACTCTCGATTAATCCTGTGTTTCATGATAGATCTAAAAATATTGATATCAGGTATCATCATATCAGATATTGTGTGCAGCGGAAGATCATGTTGCTTCAGTACATTCCTATGGAAGATCGGGATGCAGATATTCTGACGAAGGCGCTCGGCAGGAGAAAATTCGAATACCGTAGAGGCAGGATCAAGGTGAAGGATAATCAATATCCTGTTTAGAGGGAGTGTTGAGATTCAACAAGATGATGAAGCTTAGTGAAAATCAGTCGCCTTCACTATGTGGGCTCATAGGCTATTTTTAGGTGCAAGTCTATTTTTAGACTATGTCTATTTTTAGACATGGTGATCATATTTCAGAAGTTGCAGGATGTTATTTGTGGATGGTTGGTCAAATTGGAAAAATAGATGAAATTCTATTTTTAGAATATTGGGCGAAGTCTATTTATAGATCGTCGATCTAAAAATAGATGCATGTCGATTATTATTAGCTCTTAATAATAATCTGACAATAAACATCAACTTATTCTCTTGGAGCACTTAATTTCAGTGTACAGATTTGGAAAATTGGTGGGCTGAAGGAATTATGCAATTCCTAGGGTTTACTGGTGGTTCATGCATGAGGACTCAGTTAGAACTGAAGTGGCAAAGTTATGACAGAGTTGGAAGAGTAGTTCATGGAGTTGTTATTTAGTTTAACTTAGTTAATGGAGTTAAAATCAGTTGAGCTAGTTGTATCTAGTCTAAATTAATGATACACTAGTGAGAGTGGAGTGAATTAATTAGTTAATTAATTCACAAATAATAACTCATTAATCAATTGAAAAAATACAATAGTTAACTACAGTGCATGTCAGCTCCAGTGGAGACCCAGTGGAGAGATAGGTGAAAGGGCAAGATGGACTATCTATTGTGACTATAGTGATGCATTGATTGCACCACACACACATTGGAGTTGCCAATGAGGATTGCGGAGTCAAGGCAAGGCCAATTCGAATTCCTTCAAGGGTCTTCTTCAACAGGGATTGCATAGTGGAGGCAGGCTATAAAGTGGCAACAAATCAGTGCATGGATTTGTAGATTTCTTTTGATTAGTGTGTGACGATTGATTGTACTGAGAGCTTGATGTACTAAACTTTGTATGATATTGTTACATGATCCATGATACATAATATATGATAGTTGGGATTTTCAGCTTCAGGATTTCCCGTTAAACAACTATGTTATGTACGATTGTTTTTATTGCTTCATGTGTTTGAAATTGATTTTAATTTTCGCAAAAGATTAATAGTGGAAGGATTTTGCATTTAGCAAGAAGATAAATATTGTTAGATCAAGATAATCTGGATATATACATGCATCTTGTATATAATTTCTACATTATTGGCTTAACTCACCATTTCCTTCATCTTCATTTTGGTTTGACTCATTATCATCCTCTCCCTCATTTTCACTTGATTCTTCATTGCCACTTCCTTCTTCATATGATGCATCAAGAGAAGGGGAGGAAGGGAGGTTTCCTTGAGGAGGTGAGATATGTGTAGAGGATGACAAAAAATTTCCACTTACCACCTTTGACTCCTTTGCAGGCTCTTTAAGTAAATTTGAAGGGTGATCCATTGATTTTTTGGCACTTTTTAGCAGCTTGGAGGGTTTTTAGCATAAGCATAGTGCCTAGTAGAATCTGGGTGAGTCGAGTCCTATGTGTGCAGCGCCGAGCAGAAACTAAGCGAGTTGGGCCATTTGGCGTAGTGCCGAGCCTGTCAGGTCTGCCTGGGCGTAGCGCTGAGCCTGTTGGGTCAGCCTCTGAGCACAACACTAGGCTTCTAGGCATGTCGAGTCTACCTGGGTGCAGCACCGTGTTGTATGTGCAGCGAGTGCAGCTATATGCGCAGCGCAGTTCAAATAATTTACTGTGGTAACCTCTATTCACGCAGCACCGGGTCTTGTGAGCGTAGCTTCTGAACATAGCGCTTGTGATCTTGCTCAGAATTTTCCCTGAAACTCAGAAATTTCTCCTTTGAAGGCTCTTCACTCCTTTCAAATGCAAAATAAGATATGAAGAGAGCAGAGAGGTCCTTTATACATTTTATGGAAAATAAATTTAAACTTGAAAATCCACTTTTGCTAATGTTTTGAGTTTTTTGGTCACTTTATCACTTTGACTGATATATTTTTGGCCCAATATTGCAGGGGAATTGAAAACTTTTCAAAGTAGATCTTCTTCCTTTGGTGGTAGTTTTCTAGAGAAATGAAAAAGTTCCTTTTTAACCTTGAGGTTATTGGCACTGTTAAACCTCTTTTTTCTTGCACTGAGAAACTGAAAACATGTTCTATCCTTTTTTGACATTTATAAGTAGGAGTGACATGAAAACATGTTTTATTTCCTCCTTACTAATTTGGGCAGTGAGGCATAATAGACCTATCTCTAACAAGTTCTTTTTCTCCATAACCATGTATGCCATTTCCCTTTAGCCACTTTGGATTTGCAGGTGCCATGTCACATTGATTTTTGTCCCCTTTGTCATTCTTGGAGTTTGACAACTTTAGTCACACAATAGCAACCTCATGATCATGTTGGTTTTTCACTTTGTAACTCAAACCTATGCCTTTATTCCTTTGACCATTTGGGGAAAATTCACTATACTTGAAGGCTTGATCTCCCTCACACTAATACTCATTGCATATTTTCCCTTTGAGGCAGTGAAACATTGTTACCTTGGAAAACCCTATAAGTCACCTTCAACAACCCTTTAAAACCTTCTGCTTGTTGTCATTATGGAGGCTCCTCATCTTCATTTCACCTTCTTTGTCTATCTTTCCAAAACCTTATGTTTTAGGGCTGTTAGAGAAAAATCATTAGTGGTGTCTTCTAAGTTCTCTATAGCCCTTTCAAGTTCATTCATTTCTGTCCAGTTCACCTCACCTTTTTCCCTTCTTCATTTATAACTTCTAAAAATCTTCATTTTCATGCTTGGTTGTGTTGGTGTGACTCTGTCCTTGTGTTTTGTTTCCTTGAATCCTTGCTTGGAAAACTTCTGGTCCAGTCAGTCCTACAAACCCTGATTTTCTTTGAACATAGGCTACTTCCTCCTTTGTTGTGGATGTACTTTAGTGAGGAGCTAGTCTCTTACCTTACCTAATTTTCTCCTGATAACCATCTTGACACTCCTGCAGAAATGTTAAAATGGACAAATGTCCTTTTGCAGAATTTGGTAGTTGGAAAAGATGTCTTCCTTGAAGTTCTTCTTGATCTAGTTTTGGAAAAACAGATGCTGACCTTCTTTTCCATTTGATTCACCTTCTTGGAACATAAAAAAAAAGTGATTTAGAACATCAAGGACAATCCTACAACCTATGAAACCTAGTGACCTAGTGGGAGGCTCTTTAGACTTGTCCTTTGACTAAAATCTTGGCTTAGGGTATTCAAGTATAAAAAAAAAGATTTCTTGACAAATTGATGTATTGAAGATACAAAATCCAATGTACTTGATTTATCTTAAGATCTTACAAAGATATTTTTGAGACAATCAATGCTTGAGGCATTTGGTGAACATGGGATAGGGTAGGTTGAATGGAAATCCTATATGGAAAGTGGAGGGGTTAAGCATAGGAAAAATAGAGTATTGAGGTTATGAGTGTGAAAATGGGACAAATATGAGTGGTATGAGCCCATGAGGGGTCTTCTAGGAGTGATGGGCTAACCAAGGAATGGCAGAGTAGTAAAATGATGAAAATTTTGTTCTAAGAGTAATGAAGGCAGTGATATTTCTAAAACTCACAATATTCATGAATGTTGTTTTTAAAAATCTAGGACAAGTATCTAGTAATCTACAAAATAGAAAAAATCATGATGACTAACATACAACATGGAAATATATGGGAGTGAAGAGAGGCTGGCACAATTGACATCCCAAAGGTTAATATAGACGGTTCTAGAATCAACAGAGACGAAATATTCAACCAAGTCGATGCCATTTTTCCTGTGGTCAACTCAAAATTTGGGCTCATCAACTCCTTAGGTCCTTGTGCCACAAATCTCTTCAATGTCTTTAACAAATTTTTTCAAGAGACTGATATGAATCTCTCCAAGTAATCTCGGTTCATAATCATGAAAGGCTTGAACAAACTCATCAAGATTGAATGGAAAAAGACCAAGAACATCTAAAAAGGTAGCTATAAATCTCCAAACCATAAATAAACTTCCAACATTCGACTCAGAATCTGTCCAGGGACGAACAAAAAATGGGCTCTTCATTTTAACTGAATTAGCTGGAAATTTTCCCAATGTATCTTTGAATTATTCAATTTCTTGGAGTGTCTCAATATCAAGCAAAAATATTGGGGAGAGACCCTTAGCTGATGCAGCTACCTCCATTAGCTCTAGTCGCTCATCATCAATGATCTCCATAGTCTCTCTTACCAATTTTTGTGAAGTGGCCCTCTCATTAACAAATCTCTGTCTATTATCTAGTGTCATGCACTACCATCTGCCCATATGAATTTCTCCATTCTAGCTTCATTCCCCTTAGTTGTTCCAATAGATTTAAGAAATTGTCATATTCATCCATTGACATTTCACCTTTGAATTTCTCATGAAGATTTTGGTCACTAGCTTCCAATTCTAGCTTTTCTATTTCTTGTTGTAACTGCTCAAGTTTCACTTTTACTACTGTCATGACCTCATTTCCAACATAATTTCCAAAATTTTGTTCAATAAAGTTCTTGCTTCTTCTAATGTACGCCCCCCATGAGCCACCATGCTCTCATTTGGATGTTGTACCTTTCGATTAGGATGTCTACCCACTAGAATATTTAGAACCATTCCATATGAAGCAGTAAATTATGAAATAAGGGGATCAGGACAAGCAAAAAGAGGCTTGCATTCCTCTACTCCTTCAAATGGAGTTTGGACAAGAACCACATGCTCATGTCTGTCAATACCTCTTCTCCCTGCTCTCCCAACCATTTGAAGAAGTGCATTTGAGATTAACAATGAGTGTCCATGGTCTCCTCTCTTGCTAAGTGATGCAAGAAAAGTCGTCCTTGCAGGCATATTTATCCCTGCAGTGAGTGTCTCAGTTGCAAACACAACATTCACTAGGCCTTGCTAAAAAAGCTCTTCTATGAAAGACTTCCAAAGAGGTAAAAAACCTGCATGATGGGTGTTACACTATTTTTTGGTCATCTAACCTATTACTATTAGATGGACCGAACTACACCATGTAAGACCAATTTTACTCTAAGTAAAATTGCTTTCACTATGAAAAATAACTTAGTAAACCACCTTTATTAAGTTTCTTATGGTCTAAACCGAAAACCCCATGAGGAAATATTAAATAAATCTACATTTGTTTGATTTTCCTCAAGGAATAATTAGTTAAACAACAATTTAATTAATATTCCTGGTCATATTTAACCCAAAACGGGGAAATTAATTAGATACATCATTATTTATCTTATTATTTTCTAGGAATAATTATTTAAACCTTATTTAAATAATATTCCTTGTTAAATTTGACTAATTCACCCTTAAATAATTAAATAAATCATTATTTATTTGATTATTATTCAACCACGTCCCTAAAATGATAAATAAATCATTTATTTATTTATTATTTACAAATAAAGGGATTTGACCCAAGTCAAATTCCTTTTCCCTCCAACAAAAATAATAAAATATTCCATAAAAGTTGGATCTTGATTTGGTTAATAATATTTTAACTATGCACCAATATCTAGACTAACTCAATATTTTGTTATAAATAGAAGGTTTGTTCCATTCATTCATCACATTTTGTTGCCTAAAGATCACTCTGGATCTATACTTTTGGTCTGACTTTGATCCACCATCATTGTCATATTTTTCTATCTTTTTTCTTGTGAACTCCCTTTGAGTTCCATTTTTGTCTGGGTTTTCTACACCATCAAGAGAGAGGAATTTTAGGTCTGAAGTGCTAAAGACTTACAATAACCCATCCCATTGAGGATAAATAGTAACATCCTTCTATGTTTTCCTCCTAGGTGCCATTAATACAAAATTCATTCAACATATCCTTGTCTTGTCTATTGGATGCATGGAGAAACTCTTGTTTTTATTTACTGCTTAATGTCTTTTAATGCATAGATATATATTTTTGCAGCATTTGTCTTGGTCACCTAATTGCAGATCTAAAGATATTGGCAACCATATTTTTTGTTAGGGCTATTTTTTATGCACAGCTAAAGTGGTTTTTTTTCGTACACTTGCAATTAAGATTCATACTAACAACTAGCGACTCCAAACGGGTTTACGATTATGACCGTTGTCATTTTTCAGAACCCTGCATATCTAGCTGCTTCAAAGCCTAGTATTTCTCTTCAACCTCTTGTTTTTTCTTTTCTTGATGTTTTTTTTAACCTATAAAACCCTAAAACATTAAAAATTCTAACTTCTGTATGTTTTTGGACCTATTGCGCAGGTGACAGACATCAGCCGCAGCTGAGACGACACATTTTGCTGAAATATTTTGCCGAGAGTGCTGGAAGTGCAAGTCACACTTTTTGGCCCTAAACCTGCTACCTGGAGCTTTAAGACGCACTTTTTTTTCCCAAAAACTGCGACCTTTGTAGAAAACAGGTCAGAAACTACGACTTGGACTTTTTGTTTGAGTTTTTCTGAAAGTTTTTTGGGTTTGTCTGGGCCTCTGTTTAGGGTTTTTTGACCTCCATATTCACCCATTTTGGACCTGTACTTGTTCTATTTTACTCAACTAAGTGGGAACCTAGCCCCATAGGGCTTCAATACCCTCCACTTTTGGTGGAAGATTTTTAGCTGTTGCAAGTTGTCCGAAATTTTCAGAGTGTTCAGCCATTTTTTCAGATCTGATACCTCACCTTCAAATCCACTTCAGATTGGCTATTTATCCATCCAAATCACCTCCTTTAGTTTTTTTTGGTTTTTCCTCTAAGGTCCACTCCGTTTCCCTCTAGGAGATAGCCTTTTGCCACCTCATTTACCAAAAATTTTCCTCTAATTTTTTGTTGTTTATCTGCACCTCTTTCCAGCAAATCTGACCTATAGATCGCTATCCCTCCTGACCTTAGATCTATTGGCTATTTTGGTGTGTTTTGCTTAGTTTTTTTCCCACCTACAGACTACTTGCTGAGAGGCCCGCCTTCTTGGGTTTAAATTATTGCATTATTAGTTGTTTATTTTATGTTATTTCAGTTTCATATACTGTTATCTACAGGTTTATTTACAGTTATACGACACATTTTTTCTTTTTCTCTACAAACATCTGGGTTTAAAAATTAAAATTTACACACATTTACACACACACCCTAAGTGAAGAAGAGCTTGGTTAACACCGCCAAGTGTATCGCAAGTGTACGAAAAAAGACCACTTGCAAATATGGCTACAAATATCTTTAGATCTACAATTAGGTGACCAAGAAAAATGCTGCAAAAATCTAGATCTATGCATTAAAAGACATTAAGTAGTAAATAAAAACAAGAGTTTCTCCATGCATCCAATAGACAAGACAAGAATATGTTGAATGAACTTTGTATTAATGGCACTTGGGAGGAAAACATAGAAGGATGTTACTATTTCTCCTCAATGGGATCGGTTCTTGTAAGTCCTCAGCACTTCAGATCTAAAATTCCTCTCTCTTGATGGTGTAGAAAACCCAGACAAAAATGGAACTCAAAGGGAAATTCACAAACAAAAAGATAGAAAAATATGACAATGATGGTGGATCAAAGTCAAACCAAAAGTATAGATCCAGAGTGATCTTTAGGCAACAAAAGGTGATGAATGAATGGAAAAATCCTTCTATTTATAATAGAATATTGAGTTAGTCTAGATATTGGTGCATAATTAATATATTATTAATCAAATCAAGATCCAACTTTATATTTTGTTATTTTTGTTGGAGGGAAAAGGAATTTGACTTGGTTCAAATCCCTTTATTTGTAAATAATAAATAAATAAATGATTTATTTATCAGTTTAAGGATGTGGTTGAAAAATAATCAAATAAATAATGATTTATTTAATTATTTAAGGGTGATTTAGTCAAATTTAACAAGGAATATTATTTAAATAATGTTTAAATAATTATTCCTAGAAAATAATAAGACAAATAATGATTTATCTAATTAATTTCCCTATTTTGGGTTAAATATGACCAGGAATATTAATTAAACTATTGTTTAACTAATTATTCCTTGAGGAAAATCAAACAAATGTAGATTTATTTAATATTTCCTCATGGGGTTTCCTGTTTAGACCATAAACATCTTAATAAAGGTGGTTTACTAAGTTATTTTTCATAGTGAAAGAAATTTTACTTAGGGTAAAATTGATCTTACATGGTGTACTTAGATCCATCTAATAGTAACAGGCTAGATGACCAAAAAATGGTGTAACAATGAGCAGCAACCCCTTGGAGAAGATACTTAACAAGATCCTCCCTCAAGCAGTAACCAAGAGTCAATCATTCATTTAATCATATCTTCTGGTCGAAAAGCCGGTTTCGGGAGTGTGATATACCGTTGGAAAGCTCTTTTTGAGATGCTTCTGATGAACATGTTTAGGATATGATTTTAACTGAAGCTCATGTGCAAAACATCTGTGAAAACCAGACATGGTAAGAGCCTATTTGATCACTGATGACAAGTTGCAAAGACTGGAACTAACATTGGCTCCAGTTGGGGATGGTCACTACTTGGAGGTGCCAAGAACACCGCAGACCAAGTGCCTAAACATTGGGAAATGGAGTCACAAACAGACACAAACTTTAACTACTTATACCAACCAAAAATACACACATATTGAAACTAGGAAATTGAAACTAATGCTGAAAACTAAAATGTTGTCTTAGGCAACTTATTTATGTACAAAACTACCCTACTTTGCTGCAAAATTACTAGATCAAGTGATGTTATAATGCCAAATCAACCAATCAAGAAGTTGTATCAATGATGATGCTTGGAAATGCTTCAACCAGAACACAATTTGAAATGCTGACAGCCATACATGCACACAATGTCTCTAGCTTTGTAAAAAACAATTTGGTCCATCATTCAAACTAAAAAAATATTCCATATATGCTGCAATAGAATCGTAAAAAATAGACTTTGTCTACTACCCCAACTCCTCAATACATGCCTCCAGCTGCAAAATTTCAATGCAAACAACCAAGGGCAACCTTATCTTTCCTTTCTTCTGCTTGAAAAGGTTTCCAAAGTATCAGACTCAAGAGTCTAGATCCTGAGACTGTATTTGGGTCTCCAATTTAGCTAGATATTTTTCGATTTTGATGGCAAACTCTCGCAAAAAATTGAGCTTAACTTCATTTCTACATCTACAGGATTTCAAATAAGAAGAAATAGATGAAGAAAATTTCTCATTTACCTCATAATATGTGCACATATCTTCCCATTATCTAAAACCTTGAATAGAGGTCACCTCTATTTTGATTTCTTCCTCTTTCTCCATCCATGTCACAAGAAAGATACTCCAAAACTCTGCAAATGACTTAATAAATCTGACAGACAAATTTTGAATCCATTGTCTACATTTGCCTTGAAATGAATCATAGAACAATCTGATAAAAAAATCTTCTTGTTTGAGTATAAGAAGTTTAACAAATGTTTTAAAATTTGATACATGTTCAAGATTCAAAGTCAGATCTTGAATTTAGGGCCATTGCTCAAAAAATATGCATCCTTCAGTAATTGATTATGAAAACCAAGAAGATTAGAAAAATCAATACATGAATACCTTGAACAAATAGAAACAACATCTGAGTCATTCATTTAGCCAGTAGAGCCACCATCAATATTTCAAAACTCGGGATTTTGAACCATGGAGTCGCCAGGTGAATGTTTCAGGCTTCATATGTGTCTGACTGTTGTTCACCATCAGCAATCAGATCTACAACTTGAACAATATTTCCTAGAGAAGATTTGTCACCTCATTCCCCGGAAATGGCACCAATATGTTAGCACTCAGATTGAACCTCAAGGCTGAGAAGAGGTAATCTGAGGAAACCACATACCAAGCTTTCGATCTAGAATCTATCCTTTCCAGACTAGAGAGGGCTCTCTCTGTGCCAATGAAGGATGATTGCAATAAGTGAATATTAGGCTAGCTATGAAGTGTGGGGATTTTATTTGAAATTTTTGGGTCGAGACAGCAAGAGATAAACAATCATTGGGCTATGGATTCGAGGTTGGTTTCTACCTGCAAACTTGGGGCAAATTAGGCGCAATGTTCAACCAAATAAATGATGTAAATGATTGAAGAAAATAGGAGAAAGATCGCTACCTTGTAGGCATCAATTAATGGATGAATCTCCAGTGGAAAATTTATCAGAAAGGAAAGCACAAGGTTACTAAACAGAGCAACTAACAAAAGGATGGATTATGTAAAGATAACCACTACATTTAACAACATAATCATTGTGAAAGGAGCATCATGCGTGGATGGATTCCTAACACTTCCCTTATAGAATTTTGTAACAGAAATTTGTAGAAAGAACACAATATGAAAATGATATTACAAGGAAAACATGGAGAACATGAAACACCGTGATGGATCCCAAATTGTAATGGGCGGAAACTACTTCATTAACATAATATTCAGGAAAATTTACACAGTCCAAAGCAACAGTATCTCTACTAAAAATCAAACCTCTACATCCTCAAAAATATTCCTATATATACCCTATTACAAATTTATTTTGATTCTACATAGGAATAAAAATAATATATATATATATATATATATATATATATATATATATATATATATATATATATATATATATTTGTGTTGGAAAATTAAATTAAATTAAATTACAACTAAAGAATTTAATTAAATCATCAAAAATAAAATAAGTTTGTTGCAATATGTCTAACTGTTGAATTTTGTTGGAGTTTGCTCATGAAATATAGGATTCCTTTGCTGAATCTGATCATAGAAACCTATAGCTCTTGATTTTGGGCCTAAAAACTCTACCTATTGAATGCCACTTTGCACCTTCCTGCACAACTACCCTCAAATTCTGGAGATGAATTTGCCACTTTGCCGAAATTGGGAAAAGGTCTCCAATATTTTAATGCTAAAATATAAGTCAAATTTTCCACATATGTGGGTTTGTACAAGGGCAGAGCTGAGTAGTTTTGAAAATGAGGTCAACCAACTCGGTACTAAAAAATAATATAATAAAAAAAAACAATAGTCATGTGATCAGTTCCATGATCCATTCTGGAAGTGTGATGGTATCATTATGTGTGTAGAATGGAAAAACCACGTTGGAGTATGAGATTCCTATATTTTTGGGTGTATGCAAAATGAATGATAATTTTTTTTCTTTTTCTTTGGGGATAAAGAAAAACAATGAGAAATTATGAGATCATGAGCTCATAACTTGTATATTCATGTCTGAACGAAAGAGTTCAATGCAATAAAGTGGAAAAATTAAGAGCGAATCGAAGACAGTAGTGGTGATTTTGTTTGGGGTCATGGAGGACCAGATGGAGGTGTCTGCAATTGAGGTTCTTCCTATGGATGCTCTTGCTCACTACTTCCTCTCATTATCATCATTCAAGGACTTGGCTTAGGTAAGCATTGTATGCAGGAAATGGAGGGAAGCCGTGAAACATTCTTTGGCTCGGAGAGATAAGCTGAGCTTTGCAGGATGGAAAATGAATGATGATTCTTTGGCAAGAATCGTTCAAGGGGCTTTCGGCCTCAAGGAACTTGACATTTCCTGGGGCTGCTGGGGTTGTCGAATAACAGATGATGACTTGTACAATATATCTTTAGCCAAGTGTTGTATCAATCTTACTATGTTCTTTAAATATGGAGATGAATTGAACACCCAAGTTTTGCAATGACTGCCACCTAGGCCATTTTTCAAGCCTTGTTGGAGGTCAAATACTTTTGACTGGTTATGACTAGGTACTTATGCAACTAAATTTTCCAAACAGGGCACTGTAAGTACTAAATTATGTTAAATCTGACAAATAATGGATATCAAATCAATATCCCCAATGTAATTGTTAATGTATCATTATCAACCCTTTCAAGTAGTTCAACCTCCATTTGGGTAAAAATCCCACACACTTGATCAGATTTGTAATTAGATACATCCTTATTCAACGTGTCATTTGTAATCATATCAAATCTAGATGATCCAGAAATCGAAGATTCTCTTTCACCATGAATTCTCCTGCAAAACATCATGCGTAAAGGGTTTATCTTTTTTCCCTTGAAGTCAATAGATACTGCAGTCTCCTCCAAATTCAATTTGCGTACTCTTGGAAAAAATTCTATGACATCTTGAGTTGCTCACCATCCTTACATGTAAACCATTCATTGAAGAAATAAACTCCAGAAAACAGATTTGGTAATTATAAAAGTGGAACAAAAAAAAACATTTAATACCTCCATTGTTTCAGGATGATCCTTCCATGATACCGCTAATTCACAGGATCTAACAGGAAGCGAAATTTGTTGAGCCAACTTCTTCACATCAAATAGATAGAGATACATTGCATCCATGCCATAATATCTGACGATATCCTCGCATATGAACAGATCCAGTATCAGACTACACGAACTGAAAAAAAATATTTCCATATTTTTCCCATCTCTGGAAACTCTAGCTGCCACATTTGCAGAGACGATATTAATTTTCAAACAAAAAACATCTTTCGACCAACCCTTCTCCGGCTTCCCACAGGGCAGCTTCGTAACCACCAGATCAAACTTGGTGTCTTTGCTAATCTCGGGCATGGGAATGATCTTATGGAGAGGCTGTTCAAAACTTTGCAAGCCACCTAATGTAGAGAAAAAACAACCTCAGGAAAAGGAGAAAAATATTTTCCACATCCTTCTTTCAGAAAATTTGGCTCATCAAATAGGACAAGGCAACCATCAGCTGATGTATCCCAACAGAAAGGCAGTGAAAAATCGACATCAAGTGAAGTGAAGAGAGCCTGGGAAGTGGAGTCGTAAAGAATGAAGATAAAATTTCCATAGAGCTCTCTGATGACCTGATCTGCAGGGTAGGGGCCATGATCTCTGAGAGTACGATACATTTCAATGACAATCACCACTTCATTTTCACTTTTTTTGAGACCATATCATTGCATCAACACCACTAAGATGTCCAAGACACCCTCAAATATGCAGAACATTTCATCTACAACATGGAAATATCTGGGAGTGAAGAGAGGCTGGCGCGATTGAGTGTAGGCCATGGCACTGGCATCCCCAAGTTAATACAGACGGTTCCATAATCGACAGAGATGAAAGATTCAACCAAGTCGATGCCATTTTTCCTGTGGTCAGACTCAACATTTGGGCTCGTCAACTCCTTAGGGCCTTGTGCCATATATCTCTTCAATGTCTTTAACAATTTTTTTCAAGAGACTGATATAAATATCTCCAAGTAATCTCGATTCATAATCATGAAAGGCTTGAAAAAGCTCATCAAGAGTGAATGGCCAAAGACCAATAATATCTAGAAAGGTAACTATAAATCTCCAAACCATAAATAAATTTCCAAAATTTTGCTCAAAATCTATCCAGGTACGAACAACAAATGGTCTCTTCATTTTAACTGAAGTATCTGGAAATTTTCCCAATATATCTTTGAATGATTCAAGTTCTTGGAGTGTCTCACTATCAGGAAGAAATATTGAGGGGAGGCCCTTAGTTGATGCAGTTGCCTCCATAAGCTCTAGTAGCTCATCATCAATGAGCTCCATAGAATCTCTTACTAGTTTTCATGTAGTGGCCCTCTCATTAGCAACTCTCTGTCTATTCTCTAGTGTCATGCACTGCCATTTGCCCATATGACTTTCTCCATTCTAGCTTCACTCCCCTTAGTTGGTCGAAAAGATTTAAGAAATTATAATAATCATCTATTGACAAATCGCCTTTGAGTTTCTCATGAAGAGTTTGGTCACTAGCTTCCAATTCCAGCTTTTCTATTTCTTGTTACAGTTGCTCAAGTTGCGCTTTTGTTGCTATCATGACCTCATTACCAACATAATTTCCAAAAATTTGTTCAATAAAAATCCTTGCTTCTTCTAATGTACACCCCCCATGAGCCACCATGCTCTCATTTTGATTTTTTACCTTGTGAACATGATGTCTACCCACTAGAAGGTTTAGAACTATTCCATATGAAGCAGTAAATTGTGAAACAAGGGGATCAGGACAAGAAAAAAGAAGCTTGCATTCCTCTTCTCCTTCAAATGGAATTTGGACAAGAACCATATGCCCATGTCTGTCAATACCTCTTCTCCATGCTCTCCCAGCCATTTGAAGAAGTGCATTTGGGCTTAACAATGAGTGTCCATGGCCTCCTCTCTTGCTAAGTGATGCAAGAACAGTCATCCTTGCAGGCATATTTATCCCTGCAACAAGTGTCTTAGTTGCAAACATAACCTTCACTAGGCCTTGCTGAAAAAGCTATTCTATGAAAGACTTCCAAAGAGTTAAAAAACCTACATGATGAGCAGCAACCCCTTGGAGAAGATACTTAACAACATCCTCCCTCAAGCATTAACCAAGAGTCAATCATTCATTTAATCATATCTTCTAATCTAGAAGCCGGTTTATGGAGCGTAAAATACCATTGGAAAGCTCTTTTCTAGATGCTTCTAATGAATGTGTTTAGGATATGATTTTCACTGAATATCATGTGCAAAACATCTATGCAAACTAGACATGGTAAGAGACTATTTGATCACTGATGATAAACTGAAAAGACTAGAATTAACACCTCCCATCTCAGGTAGCTTTCTTTATTCAAGTTACCATTATGGAAAAGAATATTCATTGGACTATAATTCATGAATGCACTTCGACCTACATCATGTAAATCGCATGCTAGAAATCCATTAGTTCTTCCACATTGAGTCAGTCCCCGAATACCTTATAATATTTCAATGGCCGAGGTTCTCAGTTGTACGGAATTATCAAGGCATTGCCCATCCTATTGGAGGAGAAAATGGTGAACATGGAAGTTGAGTTGGTAGACACCAACTTGAACTATAATATCCTTCTTGGACGTAGTTGGATGAACGCTATGGTTTTTGTGGTCTCCACTCTCTTTCATCTCCTTCATTTCCCTCATAAAGGGAAGATAGTGGCATTTCATTAGTTCGATTTCTTCCCCTCTGAGTCTTCAGTAGACAACATTCCATATGTTGGGAAGGTTGCTACTCCTTATTAGAACATTGGGCCTGGTATTTTGCAAAGACTCGTCTCTTATGGAATTTTTTCTGCTTCCACCTCCGAATGTCACCTTCATCAATATGGTTTCAGTTGGTCACGATCCATGGATTGTTCCCAATCCCGACCAGATCAATAGTTTTAGTGATGCTATGCCTCTTATCCAAGTTGAGAAGATGTATCAAGATATTCTCAAGGTTTATAAGGCTGCATCCGAGACTAATACTCATCTGGTTTCTTCCTTAGACACTTATGTGCAGTCTCCCTGGTTTGATTCTTGGGACTCTGATTATCCCTTGAATGGGAAATTTCCCAATGACGAGAGTATCGTGGAGGTAATTTCTTTTGAAGAAACTCCCTGGGAGTATGGACATCATCATTCCTCATTTCTCCCAATCCCAGGTCACATCTCCACTTTTCTAGGATCCCATGCTTTGTCAGCACCGACTAACCCACTTCAGAATCTGGGTTTGATTCATGAAGTGTTGTCCGAGGGAAACATGGGAAATATCACTTTGACCATTCTGATAGACATCTTTGTTAAACCGGGGATTGTCGAGAATGTGCATATCGATGCGTCTTATTCTCCTAATGAGATCAAGATATATAAGGAACATTTTCAGTAATTTTGTGATGTTTTCGCATGGTCCTATGAAGAAATGTCTGGCATTGATCCGAGTATCATGATGCATGAAATTCTCACCTATCTAGAGTCAAATCATGTTCGCCAATGCCTTTGTCCTTTAAATCCGAGAAAGGTTGCCGCTATAGAGGGTGAAGTTGAAAAACTTTTAAACTTGGTTTTATCTACCCCATACACTTGACGGATTGGGTCTCAATATTGTTCCTGTCAATAAAAATCAAGGGACCGTTAGGGTTTTTGTTGATTACCATGATATCAATCGAGCGTGTCCTAAGGAAAATTACCCCACTTCGTTTATCGATCATACCATTGATGAATGTGTCAGGAGTGAGATATTTTTCTTCATGGATGGTTTCTATGGTTGCAACCAAATTATCATCGCTCTTGTTGATCAACACAAAACCGCGTTCATATGTCCATGGGGGGATTTCACCTATAAGAATCTCCCTTTTGGTCTGAAGAATGTTAGAGAAACCTTCCAAAAAGATATGCCTTATGCATTCCATGATATCAAGCACATATTTCAGCCATATCTTGATGACCTTCCTGCTCATTCCGTGAAATGTTGATATCACCCGAAGCACCTTAGAGCTATCTTCCTACATTGTTGACACTATAATATCAGATTGAATCCTCATAAGTGTGTATTTTTCATCGAATGTAGCTGGATCCTAGGATTTTTGGTGTTCAAAGAAGGCATCTGCATTGATCCTCTTAAAGTCGAGGAAATAGTAAACTTTCCTCCTCCTTCTTCCATTCATAAATTGCATAGTTTGTAGGGGAAAGGTAATTTCCTCTACTGGTTCATATTGAATTATGCTTAGCTTGCCAAAGGCTTTGCGTGCTTATTGAAAAATGGAATTTCATTCTTATAGGATGAAATTTCTTAGAGCTCTTTAGATGTAGTAAAGTGAGCCCTCATCACGGCTCTATTGCTGCATGCTCCCAATTATCACTGTGACTATTGCTTGTATTTGGCTGCCGCCGACAACACTATTGGCATGGTGTTGGTTCAAGATGATGATGATGGTCAGCAACATGTAGTATACTACTTGAGTCGTAATCTCTTCAATACTGAGACCCAGTATGCTCATGTAGAGAAACTTGCATTGGTTTTTTTTCATGTCATTCAACTTTTCCGTCACTATATTCTTTTGTGCAAAACCCTAGTAATTTATGATTGTGTAATATTCCTATTTTAATAGGAATATTCAATTTCATTTTGTTTTCTTTGTTCAAAGAATAATTATGTAAAGGAGGTTCAAAAAATCTTAATAAAAGAATAAATACATGCCCAAATGTGAACAGAGGTAAATCAGGTTTGTCTTGATAAAATCCACTTGTGTGTGAAACAGGATTGAGCCATTTGACTGGGTCAATAGGACCAAATCCCAACATAGTCTAGATGCATTGAACCTCCTGGATGATCATCGCAGTTCTAGAAGGAGGTCCTCCATGTGAAAAGGGTTAAATGAATGAAGGTGGTTTAGGGTTTTGGCAAGCTCTCATCTTATAAAAGGAAGTGGAAGGAAACATGTTGAGGTTGTTCATGATTTGATTTCTGAATTGCTATCCGTTTAGACAAATAGCTTTCTTGGTTGCTTAGCCTAGATTGCATTGGGATTTCCTGTTTAGGAGTTCCATCTCTTCCCATTGAGGAGCTCTTGGCAAAGCTTGTATTTCTTTTCCACTATCTGGTTGGACACCAAGCTTCTACTTCCAACTGCAATGCAGATCCAATGATGGTTTGCTTGCCTTTGTAAGCTGCAGCAAGTGGAACTCTAGATCTGTCTAGATCTAGCTTGTATTGGAGCTTCTTCTCAATGAGTGTGTCTTTTAACCTCCTATAAGAGTGCAACCATTGTTTGAGCTTCAGTTTTGCACCTTGGCATCAGGCCAACTCAGTTATTCAAGCTGCAACACAGTCTCCCTTGAGGGACTGCGTTATTTTCATGGAGATTAGATCTTTTCAGATCTAAGTCATTTCAGTGCTCTTTTTCAATGGAGGAGTCCTCTGCTCTATTAGAGGAAGTGTACTGGAGTGCATGAGCTCCAGATTCTAATCTTGGCATGTGGCCATCAGTCATCTATCCCCTACAGCATAGTTTCTACTCCAGATTTACGTTTTTCTTGTAAGAGGTGCTGTATGGAGTTTGGGTGTATCAATTGGAGAGCTAGTTTCTGAGTGTTGAGGATCCACTCTTCACTTTGAGATCTTATGGAGGAGATCTATACTTGTAATTTTCAGATCTGATCTGTATAATCTGAATACTTCAGCATTTCTAAATATTTCTGCAGATCTTCTTTCTTAGATCTCAGATCTACTTCTTATGCTTGGTGCAAACCCTGAAATTCCAAGGGGATCTAAAAGAGGAGCTCTTCTAGTGCATGGATCTGATATAGATCTGATTTTTTATGCACAGATATACTATAGATCTGAAATTTAACATAGAGTAGTTTCATCTTAATGAATATAACGATGTCAAGGCAAATTTCAGTAAAACATATGGTTGCAGCCCTCCTTTGAGGAGATTTCTTCAGTTTATGCCTTGTATTTTCAACCATGTATTTGATGAACCTAATTGTAAGAATTATTTGTTGCTGTAAATACTATTGAAACATATTTCATGAGCCTCCTATCACTGCTCTGTAGAAAATGTGTTATATCCTGAGCAGAATTGTTTGTTATTGCTACAATCTCTCTTTGAGGTATTTCTGAAGACAACTAGGTGTGGGAGATCTATTTAACCCACCTAGGAGGATTCATTTTTTATTCCCTATTGTATTTAGGACTTAGATACTTAGATATAAGGGATCCAAGTGTTGGTTTTCATTTCTATGGTAGCCATTACTGGAAAATGTGTTTTCCATTCATGCCTTACTAGTTGTTCCAGATTTGGAATATTATAGTGGTATCAAAGCATGATCTTTGGCTCAGCCTATGAGATTCAGCTATCAGAAAAATAAAGAGAAGGAGTAGAGTTCAGAATTATGGAGAGGATGAGATTACTCTCATCAGTTTTCAGATCTAAGAAGGGCCTCTCCAAAGAGGTTAAACAAAAGAAAGACGAAAGCTACAGTGAGACCTCTAGAAGGTTTCAAGAAGAAGAAGAAGGACTAGGCACTTCCTATTCTCATAGAGGGAGTGAAGAGAAAGAAGAGAAGTTAGGACATGAGATTCTAAGTAGGTACTTGACAGAGTACAAGTGTCACTCTAGAGCCTTCAAGGAGACTCTAACTTTTCCTCAATTCATCCAGATGGAGGAAGAGGAGAGACCTTGCAGTGAAAGGATGATCCAGAGATTTGAGGAAGAGAATTTCTCACTATCTCTTGAGGATATTTGCACCAGCACTATGATAGTCTTGGAGGAGCAGCCTTCAACACCTACAGTTGGGGAAGCCAACATTGTGAAAGAGAGAACTCTTACAGCCATGCAAGGTGTTCTCAAAGTCCATTAAGGTGTGCATTTCCACTTTCTATTACTAAAACAAATCTTTCAGAAGATTGTGGAAATAGGCTATTGTATGACCTAGGATCATCACTTACTACTAATCTAGAGCAGCAGGGTTGCACTGCGCTATCCAAGAGCAGCAGTGAAGAGTTAAGGATACATTCCTCATGGGAACATGCAGATGCCAACTTCATTTAGGAAGCCATGGAGGAAGAGATGTCAAAGGTTAGACATCTTGGGATGAGAAAATATTTCTCCTCTCCAGATGACACTCTCTCAATGAGCATGCCACAACTCAAAGAGATACTTCTACTTGCAGGAGATCCAAGGCCTCTTTGGTTTTGGAAGGCCATGCATGAGGAGGAGGTCTCATTAGGAGATCCCATTGGAGGTGCACTTCAACATTTCAGGAGGTGCAAGGTTCTTCAAAGGTTGGAGGAGCATGGTGTCCTACCTTGGGAGGATACCAGGCAATGGCAGAATGAGATCCATCACCCACATTGGGATAAGTGAATGGCAGAATGGAGAAACAGGTTTCCAAACCCCTTGAAAATCTATGATACAGGCCAGTGAGAAGCATGGTTGCGCTGTTGTTTTTGGGTGAGATTGGTCACTACCCAAAAATTTCTATCTCTTTATCTCATGCCTTGAGTCTCATTGATAGGATGCATAAGAAGAAGGCATGGTTGTTGTGGCTGTTAAGAAGAGATTTTTGACATCATATGTCAAATCTTATGTCCCTATATTTTCCTTTGTTTGAGATATATCTCATGGGCTCACATGTATTTATGCTTGAGATGTATTTCATGTATGTGAAATTTTTTTGGAGGGAGAAAAACTTCCCAATGATACATGACGGAGTTGGTTTGTACTATGTTGATGAGGCATCTCACATGTCCATCATTATATTATTGCTCCATGATATGCATTTTGATAATGCAAGGAGGCAACAATATTCCTTGTTTTTGTGGCTATTACTGAGAGAGTATGGGCTGGAATCTATCCATACTCATCATGATGTTTTAGAAGGAATGTATGGCACATTGTCTTGTTATTTTTATTATGCATAGCTGATATTTATTATTTTTTACTGCCACATAGTAGATGAGAACTCATGCACAACTAGTACCTTGTTGGAGGACAACTTGCCACAAGAAATTCTCAAGCAGTAGTTGGGAAAAATGTGTTGTATCCCTTGGATAAACCATTGGTATCGTGGGACCACTAGCACTTTTCTAATTTTGATGCCAAATGGTGATGAGGTGCCACTCCTTTTGGATGGGATGGTTTGGGCCAGAACTATTTTCAAACTTGGCCACTTCCTTGATGGGCTAAGGGAGGTTTTGCAGCATGATGGGTGCTTTCCTAAAGCACCAAATATACATTTCACCTTCAACCTTGGTGGAATGGTGAGGGAAGAAATTAATTGGCATGTAAACCACTTACCACATCTAGATCTAAAGTAGGGAGGAGATGACCTGTGCTGGTTTCTATTGGGTGAGTGTGGGTACCACCCAAGGTTTTTGATTTTCTTGTCTCATGCCTTGTATCTCAAGGAAAGAATGCATAAGTAGGAGGCATGGTTTCTTTGGTTGACAAGAAGAAAGTATGGACACCCCATGATGAATTCCATGTCCATACATTTACTTATGTCTATGATGTATGTACATGTAGTTCTATTTAGGATGGATATCATAATCATGTATGTACTTTGGGTTGGGAGAAATTGTGACCTCCTCATGAGGTGGCATAAGGGAGCTTATTTATATCATGATGTTAATAATGCTCCAATATTTGTTATGAACATGAGAGGAGGAATGACACATTGTGTGGATGTGTTCATTGGGAATGCAATCTCCCATATTTACTTGTACTTCAAGGAGAGGATAGAACATTGTGTGGCTGCTACATTATATCATTTTTTTTCTTATGCTAGAAGCCATATTTTGGGCTTATGTCATTGAGAGAAGTCTCTCACTTGGGAGAATTTGTAGCAAGACATGTGTTGTTTGAATCATATTCAACTAACACCTATTACCCTCTACTATTTCTAAGCTTTGAAGAAGCTTTTTGCAGCAAGAAGGTGGTGGGATGGCCACTTATTGTACTATGATTTGAGGCAACAAGATGAAGGACAACATTGGTCTCAAGGGAGGGACTATTGTCACCATCCAATATATCATATGACACTTAGTCCATGTTAATTTTGGAGTACATATGGTGAAGATACTCTATTCACTATATGCATGAAATATTGGGCAAAGAGGCTCACTAGAATTCATGAAGGGAATCATGGAGTTCCAAATCTCTTTTGGCTTCATGAGGACTATATTATTGCAACCTAGGATCATCAGCTCCATATGTATCATAGATGGAGGGAGAAACAACATGAGTTGAGTATCCTTATCTCTCATTTCCAGCCATGGATCCCCTACACATTTCATATGGTGGGGATTGGTGACTATTTCTTTGAGTTGTCTAGGATGGCTCACTTTGTTTGTATGATAGCAGGGAGATTGGAGTTTCTCATGGGGGTTGAAGTGCCCAATATTTACCATCTCTCATACCTTGAAGGGACTAATGGACAACATATGACTCTTTTATGTATCTCCCACTACTTCATGATGATAGCTATTTGGTTCATCCACCAAAGGAAAACTTGTATTCTTGGGAGGAGAAAATTAAATTAGAGATTTTGCACGTCCTTGTGAGTTGCTTGAGGATAAGAAAAATTTTGAAGGGGAGGACTGTAATTTTTCTTTTTTTAATAGGAATATTCAATTTCATTTTGTTTTCTTTGTTCAAAGAATAATTATGTAAAGGAGGGTCAAAAACTCCTAATAAAAGAATAAATACATGCCCAAATGTGAACGGAGGTAAATCATGGCTGTCTTGATAAAATCCACTTGTGTGTGCAATAGGATTGAGCCATTTGACTGGGTCAACAGGACCAAATCACAACACAATCCAGATGCATTGAACCTCCTAGATGATCAGCGCAGTTCTAGAAGGAGGTCCTCCATGTGAAAAGGGTTAAATGAATGAAGGTGGTTTAGGGTTTTGGAAAGCTCTCATATTATAAAAGGGAGGGGAAGGAAACATGTTGAGGTTGTTCATGATTTGATTTATGAATTGTTGTTTGTTTAGACAAACAACTTTCTTGGCTGCTTAGCCTAGATTGCATTGGGATTTCCTGTTTAGGAGTTCCATCTCTTCCCTTTAAGGAGCTCTTGGGAGAGCTTGTATTGCTTTTCCACTATCTGGTTGGAGACCAAGCTTCTACATCCAACTGCAACGCAGATCCAATGAGGGTTTTCTTGCCTTTGTAAGCTGCAGCAAGTGGAACTCTAGATCTATCCAAATATAGCTTGTATTGGAGCCTCTTCTCAGTGAGTGTGTCTTTTAACCTCCTGGAAGAGTGCAGCCATTGTTTGAGCTTCATTTTTTCATCTTAGCATCAGGCCAACTCAGTTATTCAAGCTACAACATAGTCTCCCTTGAGGGACTGTGTTATTTCCATGGAGATTAGATCTCTTTATATCTAAGTCATTTCAGTGCTCTTTTTCAGTGGAGGAGGCCTCTGCTCTATTGGAGGAAGTTTATTGGAGTGCACGAGCTCCATATTCTGATCTTGGCATGTGGCCATCAGTCATCTATCCCCTAATTCACATTTTATACTCCAGATCTACGTTATTCTTGTAGGAGGTGTTGTAGGGAGTTTGGGTGCATCAATTGGAGAGCTAGTTTCTGAGTGTTGAGGATCCACTCTTCACTTTGAGATCTTATGGAGGAGATCTATACTTGTACTTTTCAGATCTGATCTGCATAATATGAATACTTCAGCATTTTTGAATATTTCTGTAGATCTGCTTTCTTATATCTCATATCTACTACTTATGCTTGGTGCAAACCCCAAAATTCCAAGGGGATCTGAAAGAGGAGCTCTTCTAGTGCATGGATATGATATAGATCTAAATTTTTATGCACAAATCTACACTAGATCTGAAATATAACATACAGGAGTTGCAGCTTAATAAAGATAACGTTTTCAAGGCAGCTTTCAGTAAAACATATGGTTGCAGCCCTCTTTTGAGGATATTTCTTCTGTCTATGCCTTGTATTTTCAGCCATTTATTTGATGAACTTAATTGTAAGACTTATTTGCTATCGTAAATACTATTGCAGCATATTTCATGAGCCTCCCATCACTACTCTGCGGAAACTACATTATTTCCTGAGCATAATTATTTGCTATTGTTGCAGTCTCTCTTTGGGGAATTTCTGAAGACAACTAGGTGTGGGAGATCTGTTTAACCCACCTAGGAGGATTTATTTTTGATGTCATCTTGGATTTAGGACTTAGATACTCAGATATAAGGGATCCAAATATTGTTTTTCATTTTTGTAGCAGCCATTACTGGAAAATTCATTTTCCAGTCATGCCTTGCTAGCTGTTCTAGATTTGGAATATTACAGATTGCAACCCCATGAATTACATTCTCACACCTTAGTTACTTGGGGGAAAATACTCAAAACGGATCATTATCCTTCAAGTTTTCGACTAGAATTCATTGTTTCTAAGTTGAAGAAATCGTTGGTCTTTGTCGAGTTGAACTGTGATCTTCCTACAACGGATGATTCCACTCCTATCGATGAGTCCATCCCTGATGAGACTCTCTTTCTCATTAGTACTCGTGATCCATGGTATGGGGACATCATCATATATCTCCAAACCCAAAATTATCAGACAGAGATATCACACACTTTTTGAAGATGGATTCGCTACTAGTCCTAACCGTATCACATCGTTGGGGACACCCTCTATCATATTGGTGTTGACTCTATCCTCCATTGTTGTCTGACTCTCGAGGAAGCTGAGAAAGCTCTGAATGACTGCCACTCCAGGGCTTGTGGTGGTCACATGTATGGTTACTCTACCACTCAAAATACCCTTCGTGCAGGTTATTTTTTACTATCTATTTTTAAAGACTACGTCATCGTAGTGTGAAAATTACTTGATTGCCATATTTACTCTCGAAAAGACCATGCCCCACCCTCACACTTGCACCCAGTTGTGACTTTCGGTCCTTTTTGGAAATGGGGCATTGATTTTATGACCTATAATTCTCGCTCAAACAGGGGGAATGGCTATATCATTGTTGTTGTTGACTATTTGAATAAATGGGCTGAGGTGATGCCTACATATGATAATGAAGGTCTCACTGTGGTGAAATTATTATTCAATCATGTCATAGCTCGGTTTAGTGTCTTGAAAGCGGTTATCACTAATCATGGAACTCATTTTCTTAAACATATAATGACAGAGCTCTCTTCTCAGTTGGGGTTACATCATGATAACTCCACCACTTACTATCCACAGGCCAATGGCCAAGTTGAAGTTGTCAACAAAGTTTTGGTGACCATGCTTCAACGCACCATTGGGAAGCATAATCGAGACTGGTATCTCATTATTTTCTCCTCTATGTCTGCATACCGAACCTCCACTAATATTTCCACTGGATTCAAACCATTCCAATTGGTGTATGGTCTAGAGGCCACACTCCCAATCGAATGTGAGATTCCTTCCTTGAACCTAGCTATCGAACTCCTTCCTGGTACTTCACTAGAAGAGGAACATTTGTTGTATCTCAAGGATCTCGATGAGACCAGAAGGCTTGTCGCTTTAGTTCTTAAAGTGCATAAACAATGATTTAAGGTGAAATATCACAAATCTTTCACATCTCTCATTTTCTCTGAAGGTGACTTGGTCCTGCTTTATGACCAATCCCATGATAAATTTGGAGCTGGAAAGCTCGAGCCTATGTGGCATGGGCCCTATATTATTCAACGTGTTTTGGAACGTGGAGACTATGAGCTAGTTGATTATGAAGGTAATCCTTTCTATGAGCCCCAAAATGGGCTCTATCTGAAGAAATATTACGCTTAATCTTAAGTGTGATAAATTTGTACATTATTTTTTTATTCATTAGTGTGTTTTGAGTTGCTTTTTGGTGTGATCGTTTTCCTTGCATACATGTTTCCTCCACTTACCTTGTGTTCCACTTGGTTTTCAGATGTCTTCAAATCATTATGTTGGTTTTGCTTATGGTTCTTGACGTAGCACACAGAACCTGTCTTCCGTAGCATGGGTACTCTTTGATCCTGATGGCGAGTTGATTAATTAATAAGGAATTTTTTTGGGTCAGACAACTAACATTATTTCCAAGTATAGTGTAGTGATTGAACTATTATTGGATGCCATTGATCTTGGGATAAGAGATTTTGTTGTTAAGTTGAACCCATAGCTCATTTTTTTATAATTGAATGAGTTTTATTCTGTGTGCAATCCTCAAATTTTGCACATGTATTTACGTGTTAGATTATTGAAAATGCATTTTTTATTTTATCACATATAAACACATTCCAAGGCATTTAAATAAATTAACATATTCATTAGCAAACCATGTATTCGATAAACATTTGCGCAATATGTAAATCAAGACATCATTATGATACACAAATAGTCGTATCTATATGTGTGTGTGTGTGTGTGTGTGTGTGTGTGTGTTTGTAAGTGTGTTACATCAAAAATCTCAAAAAATGTGCGTTTTGTTACTAAAAATGGCTCTTTGAGCCTACATCAGTACAAAAATGTATAAATAGGTATGCTATCCACCCACATGGTGCTCATGGTAGCAAGTGACTGCTCAAATTACTCGCTAGAGTAATCGACACAGTCTACCCAAAACTCCAATAGTGTGTCTTTGAAAGCGCAATGGGATCTCATCAAATATGGGATAATCTGGAATGCCTCATGTCATGTCGACCAGGTTCCGCTCCAGCTCAACTAATGTGTCTTCTCCCTCCTCATAAGGAGCATACTCTACTGGACGAGCTATCTATCATGCAATCGGTGACATGCCGAGAGGTCTCTGTGGACCAATATATATAAACAAACCATAATTTTATGTGTCAGAACATATAATAAAAACATCAAAAAAGTAAAAATGCTTAAAAAATACTTTTTACCTGCATTGGTCTACTGTGTGTCTAGTGGGATCGGAAGATCTGGATCTCCTCTGAAGTCGATACAGGCATAGGCATAATCCTCGATTATGATCAGCTGACGCCGCAACCAACTAAAGAAGTTTGTGGGTAAATGCATCTGTTTCCCTCCTCCCTCTATGGGCATTATGTCGCACCATTGCATCAGCCTCAGATCCCTCAGGGTTGTATCATGGATCTCTAACCACTGATATTGGAACAGGGGTACTATCTCCAGAAAGAAGGTAACCAGAATTGACTTGTACCCAAAATGTTTTAGTAACCCTATCTTGCACTTGGTTAGCTAGCTCTTCATGTTAGCCAACAACCCCTTGCACCAGTTAAACATCATTGGTGCCAAGAAATCCACCACATATTGAAACTATGATTTCGTTGCCTCATGCGACGCCTGGGCTCTTGCCACTCTGGTGATAAAATGAAATATCATGTGCAGGGGGAACATTATGATGGAAGATATGTCTACCTTCCCACTCTCTCTTCTGTGCCCCGAGACAATATCTCTGGATTAGCATGCTAGTTCTCTCACCCCCTAGGTGAGCCCTAGAGATTTGGATTCTCTCCCCTCGTCTGGATAGTCCAGTGATAAAATAGATTTCCATGACATCTAGGTCAAGTTCTTGGTATCCGATGATGAACAGATGTCAACCCACATCCCAAATACTGATCACTAAAGAATCTCCAGTTGATATCTCAATCTGGATGTTTGAAATAATTTCAACAATCTGCAATTACGCAAAGAATTGACACAATATTGGTCCTGCAAGGCTTGGTGGTCTTCCACCTCATGGTTTAGTTCTTTCCATTCGACTGACACCTTCTCTGAAAGCACCTGCAAAACATGTCCAATCAGTCTTTTATGGGAATTCATGGAAGGATTTTAGAAATTAATGGGGGAGTTGGGAGATTTTCTCATTTTAAAATCTTCCCTGTGTCCAGCGAGTCTTCTCAAAATGATTCGGTGCTGGTGGTGCGCTTTCATAATGGGTCGATCGCGACTAGCATAATCCTGATAGCTCGAAATCACACTGGTCATAGGCGATTTTAAAATTTCAAATCTCTTCCCTAAACTCCCTAATTCTGGAAAATAAATTCCAAATGAATAGGATGAAAATGAAAAGGAGGTTCATAGCTCTTACCTAGCGGAGACAGATCGACAAATGGTGCTCGGATTGGTCACACCGCTAATTTAAAATTTGGAGGGAAAATGGACAAAATGCTCTTCTGAAAATGGAAAGGTGAAAATGATTTTTTTTTGTATATTTATATATTTTTGAAAAATTCTCGCCAATATTTTAATATTTCTTCTCGATATCCGTGATTTTTGATGTTTAAGTGTAGTATAGGACTTTCACACTACTGTTGATTGTTTTTTATGCAAACAAGTTGAATTATATCTCTTTTCAGGCTTGTTAAACATTTATGAAAAAGGAACCCCTTGGAGTCAACTTTTAGCTCTTTTCTGACTCTCAAAAAATGAAAATATTGCTGAGTACTTGTAATATTCCCAATTAGCCATGAGTTAGTTGGAATATTCAATTTTTTTTCGATGCTTTGTTTAAAGAATAAGAGGACAAAGCAGGTCCATAAATCTCCTTAATAATGAATAAATCAATGCCAAATGTGAAAGAGATAAATCTTGGTAGCTTAATTAAGCACCCTTGGTGTGAAAATGGCTTGGATCACTTTGAATGGGTCAACCTTTACCAAATCAACAATGTTTTCATGGAGGAGTGGTCATCAATGAAAGATAGCGCGATTTTAGATGGAGATTCTTTGTGTGGAAGTAGTGGCATTATTGGATGGGACTTAGGGTTTGCAAGCTCATATCTTATTTAAGGAAGAGGATGGCAACATATTGATTATGTATGGGTTTATTATATTTCTGAATATATGTTCTATTTAGACATATATCTTTTTCTTGTTGTTTAGCTGAGATAGAGTGTTGTTTAGCATAGGGTGTTCTTGATCGGGAATCCCACCTATTCCATTGAGAATATCTTGGAGGAGTCTTGTACTACATTTTCCACTATCATGCTTAAGGCCAAGCCTCATCTTTCATCTACAGCACAGATCCTGTTGAGGGTTTGGTTTTTTTTCAGGTTGCATCAAGTGGAGAAGAGATCTCTAGATCTAGGCCATTTCATTGCTCATTTTCAGTGGAGGTGTAATATCCCAAAATTGGATTTGCTAGCTAGGCATGACTGGAAAATGAATTTTGCAGGAATGGTTGCTAAAGGAATTGAAACCAGGACCTGGATCCCTTATATCAATGTATCTAAGACCAAAATCAGAGAGGTGGCTCAAAAGAAATCCCTCTAGGTGGGTTAAAGAGATCTCCCACACCTAGTTGTCTTCAGACATGAAGATCTGAATATCCAAAAAATGATGTTATAGTAGAAAAGAAGGTACAAATCCTTGAGAAAACAATCACTCAAGTTAGGAAATGCAAGGCTCAATGGATCATGTACAACAAATAGAGGAACACTACTAAACACAGATTTCTACAGGCTAAAAGGACATAGTTTAATGGAGACACTGCATCATACTAAATAAAAATGGAAATATATGACAATATGAGGCTCAATAAATGTGGGGGAGAAGGCTCTCAAACTCTGAAAACAATGATACAACAATCCTTAGAAGCATTGGCTGAAATATGTGTACAAATGGAAAATCTACAGAAATGCCGGAGTTGTTGGGCAGCAACTGCAACTCAAACTGGAAATGGATGGAGATAGCTGAAGATGTTGCAACTGATGGCTAAATCTCATCCAATGGATCTTCCAAGTGAAAGGCTAATCCAATCCCTGAAGATATCACCCTCCAAAATAGTGGTACAAACCCCCACTGTAGATACTCAGTGGAATAACGCAGTCTAGAGAAGGGACTGCGCTGTTGATGATGGGAGATGCTTGGCCTGATGCCAAGATATGAAAATCAGCTTTGAAACCTTCCTCACTAACCTTCCCAAGGAATAGAAGCTCCCTCCTCTGAAAGATGAGCCAAGGAATGGTGTTGTGGAACCCTCCACTGCAACACCTAGCAACACTATGTTATACTTCAGCAGAAATAACGTAGTGACTGAACGAAGTGGCTTTGGCCTTGTGTTGGACGGATAAATCATTCTTGCAAAAAAGACAGATATCCCTAGTATCCTATGGATAACTAGCAACAAACAGAAAAATGTAAACTACTTTCTCTAGATTATATTTGATCTAGAATTATCTATAACGAAGGATTTAGGACTTACCTGTAGTCCAGTGCTGATCATAGTCTTCTTTCTTGTCGCTTTGAATACATCTCCTTTCGGGATCTGTAATAAAAAACATGAAAGAATCAAAATCACTTGCATAATATATATTAATTCATAAACCAAAGATCTATCTTGATGATCAAGGAATTCAAGAAATAATCCTTTTAAATAAACAACTCATTGAGAAAACAGGATCCATTTGTATTATCTTTAATGAAAGAAGGAGCCTTACAACTGTGTTCGCCTTGATGTCGTACAGGTCCTTCTAGGATTTGGAACAAGTTTTTCCTCTACTTTGACAAGCCTTTTCACTCTCTCGACTAACATATACATGAGTGTGTAATCATTCCCATATGATAATCAGTTAAGAGAGTTTGAGTTTCTCCAACAATTCTCCTCAAAAAATCTCAAAGCCTAACTCCCCTTGAGGCTGAACTATGGCCTCAATTTATAGAAAGAGAGAAGAGGTTACAGCTCCAAATAAGAGGGGATAGAATCCTCTTTCAAAGGGATTAAGTTCCACATACCAAGGGGTGGGCTCCTTTAATAGAGGGATGAATGTACATGAAAGGAGCAAACTTTCCACCGGATAATTGCTTCCGAAAGCTTCCAAATTCAACTAGCTGGGCTTCCAAATTTTATTTTCACCTTCACTTTACCTTTTACAGGGAACTGCACCTTTAATGAAGAAAAATTGTGTCTGGTTCCGCATTCTCTAGAAGAAAGAGATGTGGCACCGCAGGTAATACCTAGAGAAAGTGTGGTACAAGTATTTTTATGAATTTTATAATCTTTTCTCTCAATTTCAAGGCTTGGTTTTAGGAACTTGATATTTTTAGACTTCTAAGGGAGTAATATATGAGTAATGATGAACCCATACAGATAGTAAAATGTCATGGTGATAATTGTTAGTGTAACAGATTTCCCCCTAAAGTGCGAAGTCTGAGACCATTCGAAGAGTGATGTGCTTTATCATTTCAAGGATTAGCTTGTGGACACTCTAGTACGAATCCTATAAAAACATTCAATGCAAAACATATATATATATATAAATATCATCACTGAGGTAGGCATTCTCATACTCAGATCAAACACTAACTAAAACTTGTTCTAATGTAGAAATGATTTTACTATCACATCAATAATTTAGACACAGTATGGATGTAGCCATCTGTTATGAATAGTCTACTGCATAATGAATAATAAAAATCCTCACAGCATGGATGGTAAAAACTAGATCCAGGGTCTTTATTTCCGCTACCCGAACTAGTACGATTCTATCCATGTGATTGATTATGTCAAATTCGAACATGGTAGAAACCACTTGATTACGAGTCAATGATGTGAACTATTAAAAAATGTGAGAGAAACCACCAATAATGGAAATGGCTCTCAAAGTACTCAGTACAATCCATGAAATGTGAATAAATAATCTGAAGTCGAACATTTCACGGAATCGTTCAATCGAAGGTCAATGATGCAACCTGTTGTCGAAGGCGAGAAACCTGCCATTAAGGCATGCAGATTCCAAGGTACTAAAGGATTCTAGATCAACTTCCTATATGATGAGATGTCATCGATAGAAAGTGATCTGTCGTAGGAAAGCCCACGACACGAAAACATTAGATTGATTTTTGTAGAAATTTTTTGCAAGGAATGACTTAGGGATGGTCAACGTGAATGGAGACATATGTTTTCAAATGAATGGTTTAGTTGAACTATCCTCTTGAATACATAACGACACTACAGATGTTTTGGTGAAAACTGACCTAAGCTAATACCCAGAAACCGACTGAAGACTTTCAATATGGTTTGATTAACTGATAGGCAAAGGAATTTCCTAACCTAAGTAGAAGTGTGAAAAAAGTGTCGTGTTCAAGAGTGGTAAACTGCTTTTTCAACAATGTGTGACAAATGGATTCATTTCTATATTTTTCCCTCACCATTTCTGGCAAGTACCTCTTTATTTTTGACAAGCTTGAGGAGGATAACATTTTCTTGTTATATAATCTCATCCTTCGTGTTAGCCCCCCTATGAAATTCTTGACAAGCAAGCTAGGGGCCAGAGTATTGTGGAGCCTTCAAGAAATGTCTTTCCCCTGAAAAACCATCCTCCTTGAAGTCTCTAAGTGCTATGCCTGATATGAATCCTATCTGCTGACCCATTTCTAAAAATCTTGCATTGCCCCTCATACTCCTGCAGGACACCACATTTTACCTCCTTTCCCCTTTGGCAAAACCCCCCTTTTTCCCCTTCTTATTTTCCCTATCAGTCCCATAAGCCCCCTCCAAATTATGCCCACACCCTTTGTTCTCCTAAGTTCCCCTCTGCCTCCCTATTTTTGCCCTCCCTGGGCCTAAAAGTGCATTAAAAATGAGTTAAAATGATATATTTCATGAATTTGGGCCCTATCCCCTTTCCCACTAAGCGCCCCGCACCCTGTCCGTCTATGCGACCCAGCGCCGTGACCAAAGCACTAAACCTGAAGGCGCTCATCGTATTTTTTGTTCAGGCGATTTTCCATCTGTCGATTTGGTCTGATCGAACAGTCCTCGTTGACCCCCCTGCCTCTGTCATTTTCCACGTTCAAATGCGAGACTGCATCTCTGCCGTCCATTCACCCGACAGATCGACGGAGCGGAGCCCATTCACCCTGTGTTCCCCACATGCACTGTTCCAAAACCTGGCTGCTTTATTGCACCACCTTTGGGCGGTAGGCGGTATTTCTAAAATCACAGAAATTCCACTACGAGTTCACCGCGTGTCCCCTGTACGATGGCAAAACCAATTTCTCCCCACGCATTATTGTTCGGCTCAATTCGCCCAGCGAAATCGCCGTCAACCATTCGATCTTCAGACATCCATCCAATGGCCATCAATCAACAAAGCAGCGCACAGGTTGAATCACATCCACCGTGCCCGATGGCCCACCATATGTTTCCCTCGCCGTTGATCTCCCCCGCGATCAACATCCCAGAGCTGTACACCCTTCGATGACTGAGTCCACCCACCACGTCATAATTCCACGTGCATGTTCCGTACCCTTCGACCATTCCGTCACATATAGTGTCCCATTTTTGTGTTTTTAATGTTTTTCATGCGTTTTTCACTCTGAAAACCGTCAACCACCTACCAGAGTGATTTTTCGCCATTTCCTCTGAAATTTCTTCCGCCATGTCACTGATTGCACACCTCTCTCATCCTCTACATCGTCCGCCACGCCATCCATTGCGTCCTTCACAGCTTTCGTGTTTTTTCAGGATTTGCAGTAGTTAATGACCTCCATGATCACCCGTTTTTCTATATAGCGGCCAAGAAATGTAGAGAAGCCTTGTACCTAGATACATTTAAGGAAAGTGGCCAGGGAAGGTGAAGACAGGACGTCCATTAAAGAGAACGGGGTTTAAACTTGGTAGAACATCTCCCGGCGCCATTAAAACCCTAGATAACCTGTCAAAAGCAGAAATGGAGCGGCAGAGTGTTGCAGTACAGAGCAAAGGAGATTAAGGCACCATAATGAAGATCTAGAGCCTTAAACCAGTAGTTTAAGAGGCGAAGCACTGGTTTGAAGACCCCGAGGAGAAATGAGGAGATCCTGTGCACAGCAAAAGGTAACGTCAGGGTTTATTCATTAGAAGAATGTTCCTCTTCATCAAGTATAGGGCGTCCATACAGCTTTTATTATGCACAATTTCCCTGAAGGAATTTCCACCCTAACAGCATTCCAAAACTGTCAGAAAATTTATATAGCAGACTTCTTAGTAGTTCATTTGCTTTTTGTTTATTCACCACAAGTACAGCAGATCACCATAGCCAAATTATGTCAAACTCATATCCAGGGAGGATCGTCTTTCATAAAAAGAGATGACAGAGATTAAATGACCAAGCATTCATACAGAATGGGCTTCGGCCCTCTTTCTTTTCAGAGTTTAATACTGCATTTAGTTCCTCACCTGCCCTCTCAGTCGATCTTCTATTCATCCTCTGCTATAAAACACAGAAGGAAATTATTGTAAAGTTTGTTGATGAGATATCAGTGAAACGCAAGCATTTTCCTTTTGAGACAAGTTCTCTGTGTAATATTGTAAGATAGGCCGAGATTAGATGTATTCAGACTGAATGTTCAAGCTATGGGCTATGATGTACCTGATTAGTGTTGTTTTTAATATGACAAGCGTGTTTCTTTGGATCTTGATCTAAAGCAGCTGGTGATGTTTGTCTTTCTCTGTATTTGTGATTAACTTGCTTTCATTTCATAACGTTTCATCTGGCTTGCATCAAAAGTTTGGCATAAGATTTATCCTTGATAGGTACCTTATGTTGTTGCTCTCCCAGCCTTTTATGTTTTCTGCTTATATGTGTATCTGAATACTGATTTCAATTGATTTAACCAGTGTAGTGGATGTTGTTGCCTACTCTCTGATGTATGAATTAATGAAATCTGTGTTTAGATGTTCTTGCTAGGATTTAGTTGGATGTGTTGAGAATACTGGGGGGTTTAGAACCTTGTCTTTTTCCCTCTAGGATCTTTCCATTCTAATTAGGCCTTTTTAAGATCCCTTGTCCTACCTCTGATTTCGTCCAAGTAGGTCTAGAGTTAAATGACCTCTGACCTGATCTATAGACAGAATTAGTTGGTTCTCTTTCCTTCATTTTCAGTCCTTAATGTTCCATTCCACCAATCATCTTGCAAGATCCAAACGCTCTAGATGACTAGCCCAACTGAAAGCTTGCAAATTGATTACATATAAATCATTTCTTGACTCCATAGCCCAATGAATTTGATGTTCTCTGAGCTACCTACCTTTGCCTAAACTGCCTTTTTGCTCATCCTTGTCTCATATTGGACCTTCTTCTCCTGATTCCCAACAACCAAACACAAGCAATCAAACAAACAACCCTGAGCCAATAACTAGCCTAAAATCTAACCTTGAGCCTTCAAAGACATATACCTTTAGACTCACATAGAGAGATCCCTCTCTGGACCTAGGAGGGCTAGATCCTAAGGTCTGAAAGTGGTTCTATGTTGTCTCATCTTTTGGTCTTGTCAACTTGGCCAAACCATGGGAACCCCAACATAATGGTGACTCCGCTGGGGAAGTTCTGAGTACATTTCACCTTAAAAATTCTTAAAACTTCATAAACTTAGAACTCTGGTTAGGTTGACAGTAAGTCACTCCTTTCTTGGATCGACCTCCATCATTGAATATCCACCACACTCTTAGACAGAGCCTGGAGAGGGCCAGGTAGCCTCCGGATCTCACACTCTTTGGAGGTGACATATTTGGGAATGCCCTCCCAGTCAATCTCTGGTTGGAGTTTACTATCATGAGGAGATTCTTGAAAGGTGATAGTGCCTGAGTACTGTGGTGGACAGCGTGACCCTTTAGATACACCCTAAAACCCTGCACCTGGTGGCTCCATTGTTCCTAAATGAAAAGACTCCACTGGTGATCAGTAGGCCTGTTGATTATCTTGGTTTCACAATAGACTCCACTGGGAGACCAGCCCCTGAGACAAGCAACCACAGAAGAATTAAGGAGTAGGGTTAAGCTGCTTCGCTGGGAAATAGCAGTATGGCTTTCAGAACCATCCACACAAGAGCTTATCCCAACCCTGACCCACCTGAAATAGTTGAAAATCCGGAGAGTATCCTCAAAGGAGCTCCTACACCTAACAGACCAACTATTTCCAGTCACATTCATAGAGCTAATTCTGCACCAGAAAACCTAACAGCTCTAACACCTTTTCTCCCTGACCTAGATTTACCTAACAGTTTATCAAGAACTAGGTCAGTCAATCACCTAGACCAGCAAGACCTTCAGCCTCACAGTACACCATCTCATAGTGGTCAACACACTAGGGACAGAGGAACCCCTCCATCTACACCACCTGATATCCACTTCATTCAAAACTTGGGGCTGTCTCACCCTAGATGTGCTCAACAAACTTCTGCTGGTCCTAATATCCCCATCATCCAAATACCAGCTACTCAAGCCAACCCTATACCTCATCAGAACATTATCATGGCAGCTTGGTACGCACCTTTAGTTTTACCACAGCCCTTGTTACCCTTGCCAAATGATTATCAGTAAAAAATCCCACACTTCACTGCCAAAGAATCCATTACAGCTCAGCAACACGTAGATAAGATGGAGGATTCTTTTGATTATATGGAAATTGATGATGAAACAATCAAAATGAGAATCTTTGCCCAAAGCTTGGGGGGCGATGTAAAGAAATGGTTTAAAGTTTTACCCCCTGGCAGTATCCAAGATCTCCCTGCATTATATAGGAACTTCATAGACAAATGGGAGGTTAGAGAAAACCCTCGCCAGCTCCTAGCAGAATACATGTCCCTTAAGAGGAACGTAGGAGAGAGCGTCCATGAGTACACCACTAGATTCAACAGCATTTACAATTCCCTCCATCCACACATGAAACCTCCTCAAGGTATGGCCTTGGCTAAATATCCAGATGGATTTGATGCTGACATGGCCTATGAGCTTAGAGATAAAGAGTACACCACACTGGAGGACATGTAGAAAGGAGCCATAACCATAGAAGCAAACTTGATGGAAAAAAGGGCAAGATTAAAAGCTGAGAAAAGGGTAACATATAGGGATGACAATGTAGCTTCCACATCAGATCCCAAATATGATAGACTGTCTAAGAACATGGAAGAGCTACAACAAATGATAAAAAGGATGGTTGTCCAAAACAGAAATCAAAACCAGAACCAAAACATTAGAAGAAACAATGCTGCTCCCAACAGACAAAGAGAGTCAGATCAACAGATTATTCCCCCATTCCAAGAAAACATTTTAGATAAAGATGAGGGGATTATAGAAGAGTCTGAAGGGAATGGAATAAACATGTTTGAAACGGAAGACTCAGTCCTTAACTGTGATTCAGGAGAAGATCAACCCTCACCTTCATACTGGGATGAGGAATGGTTAGAAACTGAAGATTACATATTAGGATTTGAAAATGCCATGTTACAGGTTAGGGAACAATACGAACTTAGGAGCAAAAAGAACCAAGAAATTCCCAAAACCAAGACTCCTGAGGTAACCATCAAGAAAAGACCTGATAAAACTTCTACATCATCTGCTGTAAACAACAAATCAGCAGCTGAAAGTTCTGGTAAACATAAGGAGAAAGACAACCAAGGCACTGAAAAACAAAGCCAACCAACCAACAGCACTAGCACTGCAGTTAGTGCTCCTGATAAAACGATTCCTGACCCTGTACATAGCAAGAAACCAAAATCTAATTCAGCTACTAAAGCTGTAGCAAATAAAATAGAGTTAAGCACTCCAAAGACACAGTCCACTTTCAATTTAGAGAGTGAGATTGCAAAAATCAAAATCTCTATACCCTTATCTGAGCTAGCCACTCAGAATGTATATAAAGGCCAAATTTTGAAAGCACTAAATTTAGGGGAAAACAATGACTCTGTAAATTTGAATGATGATCAACCTACCCTCCTATTTGGTCCAAATATTGAGGGAAAATTTCAGGAAGGGGTAGTTCCACCTTTCTATATCAGTCTCAACATTCATGACAAAATACTCCACAATTCCATGCATGATTCTGGAGCTTCACACAATTTAATGCCTAAGGTAGTGATGGAAAAGCTAGGCCTAGAAGTAACATGACCTTATAAAGATCTATATTCATTTGACTCTAGCAGAGTAAAATGCCTAGGCCTGATCAAGGACTTGTGTGTGAGCTTGACCCAGATTCCTGCTAAGTGTATGGTCATGGATGTGGTGGTAGCAGATGTGCCACCCAAATATGGCATGCTGCTATCTAGATCATGGGGAGCCAAACTGCAAGGAACAATGCAGATGGATGGCTCATATGCCACTATCCCTATATTTGGCCAACTTAGAAGACTGTATAGAGAATCTCAGATGAAATTCTTAGTCAGTAGCCTCGAGAAACCTGAAAATTCACCATTATATTCTATACACACGGACCTAGATTATTTCATTCTTTACAACGACCAATCTTTAGGAGAACTAGAATATGAATGTAAAAAATCAAGCAAAAACACAGAGCCCATGGACTTTAGCATAATGGCTACCCTAGAAGCATACGATGATGAAAACCATGGGCAGGATACAGAAAATGAAACTCAGAATGAACCAGGAACACAATGTAGTCAGCCTATTAGTCATACCCTTCAAACTAACATACCATGCGAAGAACAAGATAACCCACAACCTAGTACAGACTCCCTAACGCAACATAATGGCGGGCCCCTGTGGGAAATGAACTTCGATGGGTCCTGCACTAGGCAAAATGCTGGAGCAGGAGTGTGGCTACGTAACACAGAAAATGATCACGCAGAGAGCCATGCTGTGAATCTGGATTTCAAATGCACAAATAATATTGTAGAATATGAAGCTCTCATCCTGGGTCTAAACCTATTGAAAAAATTAGGAGCCCATATGATAGCTGTGAAAGGAGACTCTGAGTTAGTAATCAAACAAGTAAATGGTGAATACACGGTAAGACACCCCAGGTTAAGAGCATACCGGAACGACACTCAAGATTTATTGAAAACGTTTGTTGAATATGAGTTAGAGTTTGTTCCCAGGAATCAAAACGTTATTGCTAATGGATTAGCATGCCTAGCTAGTTCATATCCTAAAACTCCCCCTGATCAACAAATCATCATTCAAACCAAGTTCATACCTGCAGTGCCAGACAACGAAAAATATTGGCAGGTCTTTGAAGGAGATAAACAGATCGAAGATTTCCTAGTGGGCAGGAATGATTTCGAATTCTATGATTCGGACTCAAGATCTGATGACAGCTACCCAAGTGAGGATCCCCCATATGAACAAGAAATACCCTGTAACATAGAAATAAATGCCTTTTCTGAGGAAACTGGAAACACAACCGAAAAATGTGGAAATACATAAAATGAGAAAATGGAGGTGTTGCAGGCCAAAGACAAGAACATACCCAGAGGCCTAGCACCCCTTGAGGACCTTTTTGACTTTGACGACGTAGAAAAAAAGCCCACTATAGAACATGCAGACTCAGATGTAGAAGAATGCAACATAGGCACTGAAGATAAGCCCAAAATGATAAAACTGGTTAAGTCTATACCTGTAGACATGAAGAAGATATACACAGACCTGTTTAAGGAATTCATTAATGTGTTTGCATGGAGCTATGAAGACTTAAAGGCCTATGACACCAACATCATACAACAAAAGATACCCTTGAAGGAAAATTAGAAGCCTTTTAGGCAAAAACTCCATAGAATCAATCCAAAACAATTGCCTGCAGTTGAATGGGTAATTAAGAAGATGTATGATGCAGGCATAATAGTCCCTGTAAGGTTTTCTGATTGGGTGTCAAACTTAGTGGCTGTGAGAAATAAAACGGGGGAGATCATATTATGCCTATACTTCAGGAACCTCAACAGAGCCTCCCTGAAAGACAACTACCCTTTGCCTAGAATGGAACATATCTTGCAGAAGGTAGTGGGATCTAAGAGAATCTCCCTGCTTGATGGTTTTTCAGGATACAATCAGGTTCTTGTACTCCCAGAAGATCAACTCAAAACAGCTTTTACCACTTCATGGGGTACCTTCATGTATGTGAAAATTCCCTTTGGATTGATGAATGCTGGAGCTACCTTCCACAGAGCTATGGATATAGCTTTCTCAGATGAGATAGGAAATTTCATAGTTATCTACTTGGATGACTTGACTGTCTTTTCTAAAATTGAAGAAGAACACTTGAAACATCTAAGGAAAGTCTTTGAAAAATGTAGAAGTTTTGGTCTGTCCCTAAATCCTATGAAAACTGTTTTTGGACTGCAAGAAGGCAAATTTCTCGGTCACATTATATCAGAGAAAGGGATTAGAATAGACCCTCAGAGGGTTGAGGGAATACTTCAAATTACACATATGAGGAACATCAAGGAGTTACATTCCTTCATAGGAAAGATCAATTTCCTTAGGAGATTCATTCCCAATCTTGCTGAGCACCTAAGGAAAATGACTGAAATGCTAAAGAAAAATGCAGAAATTAAGTGGACTGTTGAAGCCAAGAAATCTTTTGAGTCAGTAAAATTTGCACTCACACAGGCCCCTGTCCTTATCAGCCCAGATTTCTCAAAAGATTTTCTGATCTTTTCATTTGCCTCCCAGCATACAGTAGCTGCAGTCTTGCTGCAAAAGAATTCAGAAGGTAATGAACAGCCCATTGCCTTTTTCAGCAAAGCCTTAAGAGATGCACCCTTAAAGTACAACATTATGGAGAAGCAGGCCTATGCCCTGGTAAAGGCCTTAAAATACTTTAGGGTGTACATTCTGCATTCTCACACCATAGCCTATGTCCCAAATATAGTGGTTAAAGGCATCTTGTCCCAGGACCCTGATGGGAAAAGGGGCAAATGGATTGCTACAATCTTAGAATACGACCTTGAAATAAAACCCACCAAGCTGATCAAAGGTCAAGGCCTAGCCCAATTAATGGTTGAATCAAACTTGCAAGCCCTTGACATCAACATGATAAACGCCTTAGATGAGCAGGAAGGAATGCCCCATCCAACTATTGAGGAGCAGTTCCATAACTGTCCTTGGTATTCTGATATCCTTTATGTGCTCACCAATCTCAATGCCCCTCTAGAAATGTCCAAAACCAAGGCCAGATTCATAAAACTCAAAGCTAGAAGCTACTGCATTCTAAATGAGAATCTATACTGGAAAAATTCAAATAGCCTATTTCTGAAATGCTTGTCTAAACCTGAAGCTGAGAGAATTAAACATGAATTCCATGCTGGGGAATGCGGAGGCCACCTGAGTTGGAAAGCCAATGCCAACAAGATACTCAGGGCTGGTTACTATTGGCCTACACTCTTCAAGGATGTCCATGAACTGACTCTTACCTGCCACAAGTGCCAAATCTTTGAAGGCAGAAGAAATATGCTCCCCCTCCCTTTACAACCTATCATCATAGAAGGTCCCTTCATGCAATGGGGCCTAGAATTTATTGGGGAAATTCACCCTTCCTCCTATGGGAAACACAAATGGATCTTAACTGCTACAGATTACTTTACCAAATGGATAGAAGCCATACCCACTAGGAATTCCACCGATTCTGTCATCATTAGGTTCCTAGAAGACTTCATCTTGTCTCGGTTTGGCTGTCCAAGGAAAATAATCACTGACAATGCTGCTGCTTTCGGATCCAAGAGGATGATTGATTTCTGTCGCAGGTATGGAATAACGCTTGGAAATTCAACTGCCTATTACCCCCTGGGTAATGGATTAGCTGAATCATCTAACAAAAGCCTGGTCATAATCATCAAAAAGCTGCTGGAAGAGAACAAAAGGTCATGGCATAAAAATTTGGTACATGCTCTGTGGGCTGACAGGGTCACCACGAAGAAATTTATTGGCATGTCACCATTCCAGCTGGTTTACGGAACAGAAGCAGTTTTTCCCACAAGCCTTGGAGTTCCAGTAATCAAATTTTTCTAGGAGATCCAATCAAAGGAAAACAACATGGTGAGAAGAATAAATGAAACTATCCATCTGCAGCAAACAAGGGAGCAGATCTACAACAGAGCAGTCAAAGTTCAAGAAAACATTAAAAGGCTGTTTGAAAAAAGAGCCAAAGCTTCAGATTTCAAGGTTGGAGATAAAGTTCTGAAATGGGATTCAAGGAGAGAGGACAAAGGAAAACATGGCAAGCTTGACAGCTTGTGGCAGGGTCCATATATCATCCAAGCCACTCTGGGTCCTAATGCATTTTTCTTACAAGAACTTGATGGTACAGATCTGTTTGGGGGTCCTGTCAATGGCAGGATGCTCAAGCACTACTTCTGCTAAATTTCAATTTCTAGTTTCATTCTCAATTGTATATATCATTGCAGTTTCTTTAAAAAAAAAAAAGGGGGGGGGGAAAGAGTGGCTCAAACATGATAAAAATCTGAGTCAAAAGAAACAGAATAGATGGTCCCAATATGCTCAAAACCTGGACCAGCAGTGAAAGAAGAATCAGCTCTAACATGTCCAAAACCAGAGCTGAAATGAACAAAGGAAGTGACTCTAATTTGCTCAAAACCTGAGTCACAAGAAAAGAAGGATGTTTCAAAATTGTGGATTTCATGCATTCACAGTCTTGTCTTCAGTTTTCCACAAGTCTTCACTCCAGCAAGTCAGACAGTCTAATCCTGGCTTGGATGTTTTTCAATTTCCTGTTTTAGAATGTAGGAGAGGAAATCTGTTGGACAGTCTAATCCCAGAAGATGTTAGATTAGGTAGAGAAGCATGTGAGGCCAACGGTCTAATCTGGTCTCATGGAGAAATAAGGGTAGATTTAGAATAGGTTTGTTTTTGTTTCGAAAATAAAATGTAAAGGGTCTACTAGCTCAAATGCACCCAAAGGGAAATGTTAGAACTGTAGTATGGGTAGGTAGATTGGTTGGGAAATATTTCTATTGTTTTGTGTCTTTAACATATTGTGGCAGCTAAAAAATTGAAAGAAGGAGGGATGTGCCAAGCAGCAGGCGTCTGGCCTACCCCAAAGATCATCTCTGGATTCTTGACTCCTTCAAGAAGAAGCCATCCCCATGTGGAGCCACTGTTATCCCCCCTATGAAATTATTGACAAGCAAGCTGGGGGCTAGAGTATTGTGGAGCCTTCAAGGAATGCCTTTCCCCTAAAAACCCATCCTCCTTGAAGTCTCTGAGTGCTATGCCTGATATGAATCCTATCTGCTGACCCATTTCGAAAAATCTTGCATTGCCCGTCATACTCTTGCAGGACACCACCTTTTACCTCCTTTCCCCTGTGGAAAAACCCCCCTTTTTCCCCTTCTTATTTTCCCTATCAGTCCCATAAGCCCCCTCCAAATTCTTCCCACACCCTTTGTTCTCCCAAGTTCCCCTCTGCCTCCCTATCATTGCCCTCCCCGGGCCTAAAAGTGCATTAAAAATGAGTTAAAATGATATATTTCATGAATTTGGGCCCTAGCCCCTTTCCCACCAAGTGCCCCGCACCCTGTCCGTCCATGCGACCCAGCGCCGTGACCAAAGCACTAAACCCGAAGGCACTCATCGTATTTGTTGTTCGAGCGATTTTCCATCCGTCGATTTGGTCTGATCGAACGGTCCTCGTTGACCCCGCTGCCTCCGTCGTTTTCCACGTTCAAATCCCAGACTGCATCTCCGCCGTCCATTCGCCCAACAGATCGACGGACCGGAGCCCATCTGCCCTGTGGTCCCCACATGCACTGTTCCAAAACCCGGCTGCTTTATCGCACCGCCTTTGGGCGGCAGGCGGTATTTCTAAAATCGCAGCGATTCCACTAGCCATCCGCCGCGTGTCCCCTGTACGATGGCAAAACCACTTTCTCCCCGCGCATTATTGTTTGGGTCAAGTTTCCCAGCGAAATCGCCATCAGCCGTTCGATATTCAGACATCCATCCGACGACCGTTAATCAACGAAGCAGTGCACGGGTTAAATCACATCCGATGTGCCCGATGGCCCACCGTATGTTGCCCTCGCTTTTGATCTCCCCCGCGATCAACGGCCCAGAGCTGTACACCCTCCGATGACCGAGTCCACCCGCCACGTCGTAATTCCACGTGCATGTTCCGTACTCTTCGACCATTCTGTCACATATAGTGTCCCATTTTCGTGTTTTTAATGTTTTTCATGCGCTTTTCACTCTGCAGACCGTTAACCACCTACCAGAGCGATTTTTGGCCGTTTCCTCTGCAATTTCTTCCGCCATGTCACTGATTGCACACCTCTCTCATCCTCTACATCGTCTGCCACCCCGTCCATTGCGTCCTTCACAGCTTTCGTGTTTTTGCAAGATTTGCAACAATTAATGACCGCCATGATCACCCAGTTTTCTATATAGTGGCCAAGAAATGCAAAGAAGCCTTGTACCTAGATACATTTAAGGAAAGTGGCTAGGGAAGGTGAAGACAGGACGTCCATTAAAGAACGGGGTTTAAACTCGGTAGAACATTTCCCAACGCCATTAAAACCCGAGCTAACCTGTCAGAAGCAGAAATGGAGTGGCAGAGTGTTGCAGTACAGAGCAAAGGAGATTAAGGCACCATAATGAAGATCTAGAGCCTTAAACCAATAGTTTAAGAGGCGAAGCACCGGTTTGAAGACCCCGAGGAGCGATCAGGAGATCCTGTGCACAGCAAAAGGTAACGTCAGGGTTTATTCATTAGCAGAATGTTCCTCTTCATCAAGTACAGGGCATCCATATAGCGTTTATTATGCACAATGTCCCTGAAGGAATTTCCACCCTAACCGCAGTCCAAAACTGTCAGAACATTTATATAGCAGACTTCTTAGTAGTTCATTTGCTTTTTGTTTATTCACCACAAGTACAGCAGATCACCACAGCCGAATTATGTCAAACTCATATCCAGGGAGAATTGTCTTTCATAAAAAGAGATGACAGAGATTAAATGACCAAGCATTCATACAGAATGGGCTTCGGTCCTCTTTCTTTTCAGAGTTTAATACTCCATTTAGTTCCTCACCTGCCCTCTCAGTCGATCTTCTGTTCATCCTCTGCTATAAAACACAGAAGGAAATTGTTGTAAAGGTTGTTGATGAGATATCATTGAAACGCAAGCATTTTCCTTTTGAGACAAGTTCTCTGTGTAATATTGTAAGATAGGCCGAGATTAGATGTATTCAGACTGAATTTTCAAGCTATGGGCTATGATGTACCTGATTGGTGTTTTTTTTAATATGACAAAAATGTTTCTTTGGATCCTGAACTAAAGCAGCTGGTGATGTTTTCCTTTCTCTATATTTGTGATTGACTTGCTTTCATTTCATAACATTTCATTTGGCTCGCATCAGAAGTTTGGCATAAGATTTATCCTTGATAGGTACCTTATGTTACTACTCTCCCAGCCTTTTATGTTTTCTGCTGATATGTGTATCTGAATACTGATTTCAATTTATTTAACTAGTGTAGTGGATGTTGTTGCCTGCTCTCTGATGTATGAATTAATGAAATCTGTGTTTAGATGTTCTTGCTAGGATTTACTTGGATGTGTTGAGAATACTAGGGGGTTTAGAACCTTGTATTTGTCCCTCTAGGATCTTTCCATTCTAATTAGGCCTTTTTAAGATCCCTTGTCCTACCTCTGATTTCGTCCAAGCAGGTCTGGAGTTAAATGACCTCTAACCTAATCTATAGACAGAATTAGTTGGTTCTCTTTCCTTCATTTTCAGTCCTTAATGTTCCATGCCACCAATCATCTTGCAAGATCCAAACACTCTAGATGACTAGCCCAACTGAAAGCTTGCACATTGATTACATATAAATCCTTTCTTGACTCCATAGCCCAATGACTTTGATGTTCTCTGAGCTATCTACCTTTGCCTAAACTGCCTTTTTGCTCATCCTTGTCTCATATTGGACCTTCTTCTCCTGATTCCCAACAACCAAACACAAGCAATCAAACAAACAACCCTGAGCCAATAACTAGCCTAAAATCTAACCTTGAGCCTTCAAAGACATATACCTTTAGACTCACATAGAGAGATCCCTCTCTGGACCTAGGAGGGCTAGATCCTAAGGTCTGAAAGTGGTTCTATGTTGTCTCATCTTTTGGTCTTGTGAATCTGGCCAAAACATGGGAACCCCAACACTTCGGATGAGTCCAACTTAGTTTAAAATCGAACCCTAAGAAGGAGTTGTTTGTTCCTATTTGTAATTGACAAGTCCTTTACAGTTAAATTTTAACGAGTCCTGTATAGGAGAAACTCAGTGTTTTTCAATTTTAGGGAGTTAGAAGAAAAACTTAAGGAAAAATCTATGGGTGTACTTTTTCGTAAATTTAGTCTCTCAAGCCCGAAAAAGGATAAATAATACAGGGGAGAACTCTATTGACCATGATTAGTCAACATATACATTTTTCGTAAATAGTCCATTTCAGTCCGAAAAAGGGGTAAACTTATACTGAAAGGATGACTATTCATTTCCTTTAACGAGTTCAAATAGTCAAGTACTCGACAATATTTTCATCTTTAGAGAGTCTGAAAAGGGCTTAAAAGAGAACTCCAAGGTTTTGCTTTTTTGTAATTTTCAAGAGTCCAAAAAAGTGATAAAAGTATAATCAGTAGTTTCACTTTTTTTGTAAGTTTTAATGAGTTTTAAAAAGTGATAAAAATGTACTCATAGTTTTTTTCTTTTTCATAATTTTTACCAAGTTTGAAAAAGTGATAAAAAGTATACTCCTTTGTAAAAAGGAACATTTTACCCAAAAAATCATATATTCTACACAAAAACTCAAAAATTAAACATACATGTTTATGATTAATAAAAATAATTCGGAAAACAAATTTTCAAAGTGGAAAATAAACAAAATTATATTTTATTTATTCAAAAAATATTATAAAAAGGAGTTTTTCTAAATCATTTTTACCATTTGATTTCAAAGTGAAAATTGAGAGCTTTTGGTAAAAAACGTTCCAGAGGAGATTACGGAAGATTCGCCTGTCAGAATCGAAAACTGTCAGTTCTAGGTAATCTACATCATCCTTGCCTTCATTTTTGTCTGTTTACTTTCTTAATTTAGGGCTTAAATTGATTTTTAAGGAGGAAAATATGTTCAAAAAATTCGCTCACGGGGGTTTGCAGGTAAAACACATGACACCTTCAGACCCTGAAAATTTTGCAAAGGGAAAATTTTCGTGGTCTTGCACCTTATGCATAAGACATGTGCGGATCCACGCACTATTTTCATGCGAAAAGTGTGGAGGTACCGTAAGAAAAAATAAAATGAATAATACTCCCAAAATTAACCAAATTTTCTTACTCAAATTGTTTCTGATATTTCTATTTGTCCACTTCAAGATATCTACAATGCTTGAGTGGAGAGAATGTGAACATGAAGAGGTTGATGATGTTGTCATGTTACATCCGCCCACATTACGTGTATTGAGAGAATGCGGTTTGTACAAATTTTAAGCATGTTAGCCACCTAAAAAATTTGTCATATCAAATGGTGGCTAAATCATATTTTGAAGCCTTCAAGAAACAAGTTTTATTGCAAAAATTGTTAACTCTTGAAGTCTTCTGAAGACATCATGTCTGTTGATTAATCTTCACTGTTATTTCCCTTTTAAACTAAAAAATTATGTTGTTTTCATGAAGAAAATACTGCTACAAAAATCCCCATTTTTCCCTCATTTTACTCCTTTTTCCCTTCATCATTAACCTTAATTTTATTCTCTTTTCCCCCATACACTCCCTCTATTTTTCATGTATTCCCTTCCTTCCCTCATAAAACCCCTTTTATAAGGTTTAAAACTCATTTTTAAACCTTACCGAAACCCCCAAATCCATTGAAAAACTTTGAAAAAATCATAAAAAATAGACTTTTTAGCCACAGTCCTAAGCCCCTTTGGGCTAAGTCCTAAACCACTTCCCCACATATGCCCACACCCTAGAACCAAGCACTAATGGTCTTGAGCGCTTATCGCATCTAAACAATCAGAGAGCGCAAATCTTTTGGCTTTTATGAAACCTCTGATGCGTTTGGCCCTTTTTATATAAGCCCCGATCCTTTGCTTTATTCGCATAACCTTGAGTTTTTTATCGGGTTCTTAAAAAATTGTATAAACCTTCCCCGATCATGTTTTCCCTTTGTAAATTCATAAAACCCACTTTTTCCTATGTTTGTATTAAACTCGTCGGTTCAATTTTTTTTATGAAAAGGATTGTCGATCTAAAAGGCCGATCGACGGTCAACAAGATCTTGCATCGGAAGTTTTTCGTCAGGCACATTTGAAAGCCCACTCCATCATCCTGATTCTGATTGGCACCCTTGCATATAAACCCTGGTCCCTTTATCTTTCTCATGTATCCAAAGGCCCCACAATTGGGCGCCAAGCTTCTTATAATAAACCCTCCCCAAATGCGAAATCCTTTGTATTTCATTAAAATTTTGATTTTCATATGTTATAAAGGGGCCCGCCATTCATTGGTTGAACCTTGGACCAATAAAAAACCCGCGTAATCTTGCATCGGAGATTTCCATTGGGCGCGTTAAATATTTTATTCACCACTCCCGATTGGCGGCCTCCCGATGTAATATTAGTCATTGATCTTCTCCCTGCCTTCCTAGATCTGACGACCCTTATCACTCCTTCCCAAAGTCCTTTTCCCCCGCTGAGAACTCCTTCGATTCATCCTCCATTGTTGATCTGATCTGCAAATTGACGGCCCACAATCAGTCGCATCGGCGCCCATTCTCTTTTTCCCCCACCGATCGCAGACCTCCAATTGCATCTGGGCCATCCACGTGTCAAGATCTGACAGTCCAGATTGTACCTCTCGACCTTTGTTAAATTTCATATGCCCTACTTTATAATATTTTTCGGCCAAATCTCAGTCGTTGATCTCTGCAGATCAACGACCCATATTGACCCTTTCTCTGCCTCATATTTTATTTCTTTATACCCCAAATCAAATCTCCACCGTTGATCTGTTTCATCCAACAGCTCATAATGAGCGCAATAGGCCCAACTCCTTTGGGGCCTACCCACCCTAGATTTGATCTCCGTCGTTCTTTCTTTAATCCAATGGTTCATATTAAAACCACCCAACCTACTTCCACCATGCATCTTGTTGATATCGCACTCTTCCCTCAGTCGTTTGATCTAAGACCTTAGATCTAATGGCCAGCGCACATTTTCGTGTAAATTAAAGCAAGAAGGTTAATTCTCAATGAGCTACATGATATAAGTGGTTTTGAATGGCCACGTGTTGGTCGGGAACGCATATCGTGTTCAAAAAGGTGAAACCAAATTTCTCACATTTTGATGCACGATACTGCCAGTTTCTCCACCCGAAAACGCTTTCTCTTGTTTCCATTGCGTTTTATCGCGTTGTTTCCCCATCGTTGATCTCTGTAGATCAACGGCCAGCATTCCATCTCGTTTTTCTTAAATCACCCTCCACCATTTACCAAGGGACTTCTAAGATCAATCTTAACCATTGATCTCTATGGGCCAAACTAATCCGATGGCCCAGGATTTTCCGAGAACCCCGAATTTCCTTTTAACATATTTCCTCTGCCCAAAGGATTTTTCATCTATTTCCTTTGTTTTTCTTCCATTTTTCGATAATGTGACCCCTTCACATTATTTTTTCACAACTAATCTCAACTGTTGATCAAACATAGATCAACGGATCTGACTTGATTCTCCACCGCTTGTTCATCAACCACTCTCCTTTTGGCCTCTACGCACAATCCCCACCATTGGATGCTCTCATCCAATGGCCACACTCTTAACCGCAACCTCTGAAGTAGTTTTACCCAGTCACACAGGATTTTATAACGTTTTTTTTGTATTTTGTAGGTTCCAATGGTTTTGTCCATCATATTAAAGGAAAACCAAAGGTCGGGGATGACGATCCCCCATGCCTTTGTTTATCAAAGAGATTGTTCCAGAGGGTTGCAACGTCATGTTTTCCAGTGTCTCATGAACGTTGGCAGTTCTATAAATCCCCTGGCGCACCTACACATCAACAAGACACAAAAAAATCATAATTAAAACATAGAGTATCATTGTTGAAGATCAAATCAAACTAGAACTGAAGATTTGAATATTGTTTTCATAGTTTTAATGGATTACGGCTAAGATCGGAAATCAAAAGCCTAATCCACTAAATTAAACATAGTTAAAGAATAGAAGACAGAGAATTAGGCTTAATTAAGCCTAATACACAAAATTAAAGCATATTAACAGTGTTTAAAGAAAATAAAAAATATCTACCTGACAGAGGAAGCCTCCACTACCACATCAGAGGCTAATTGATTCCTCTCAGCTACCAGAAGCCACCTGTATCCTCAAAGCATTCAAAAGAGGCTGAATTATGACCAAAATAGAAAATATTTTCCTCTATACAACCGAACAGTTATTTCAAGCCAAAGGAAATTATTGCAAAATATCAGAAGAGTTATTACAAAGATGACACAGAGCCTTAAAGTCAACAAAATCATCCCACCGAGCTTAATTATTAATGTAAAACAATTAATACAGAGGAAATATCTGTAATATTCTCCAGTGAGCCCCTCAAAGGCCGAGAAGCATTAATCTGTATTAATTGAACCTTGAAGATCTTTTATCCCATCCCACCCCCTCATTTCTTCTATAAATACTTCTGTAGAAGATGAAACAATGTTGGTTGTAGAAATTTGAAATATACTTGTGCTTGAAACTTCTACATATAAATAGTGTTCAAAGGCTCTTGAAGCTCTGTTTGTGATTAAATAAGTTAGGCTGAGAAGTGAAGATGATTGCTGAACTGAAACATCAGACTTGAAGATTGTAACTGGTTTGACATCAATATATAATCTGGTTCCTGAGATCCTACTCTATATCACTGGTGAAGTGCTTCTTTCTGTGTTATTGTTTTCCTTTCATGTATGCCATTTTTTCCATTATTCTATGATAAAGAACAGCAAGCATAGAGTTAGGATTTACTATTTACAATACCCTTCTCTGACTGATAAGCTTTATCTCAATGTTTTCCTCCAAATTGTGTATTTAAGAATGATTCAATATAGTTCAAGCAGTTAGGAATGTTGGCGTTCCCTCATCCTACTGTTTACTTTAAACATCGTTCTTGGATGTTATTTTCATTATCTTCTTAGCAAAGTTAGACTAGAAAAGTGATGGTGTGCTATGTTTTCTAGCTTCTTTCTCCAAAGGTAAATTCTGAAAGTTTCCCTAAGTGTATGCTGAAAGCAGGCTAGATTTAAAATTATCTTATCTAATCTTAAGTTGCACTTTGTTTCTCTTATGTGTTTTCATCCCTTCTGAAAGTAATTATGAGGATTACTGGATTGTTTTTCTATTGAGTTAGCTTTAATATGAAATTTCCCAAATAATTCTATGGTTAGCCCTGTCCTTTGGCCAGTTTTAAACAGTTACTTAAAAGGATTTTCTTGTTTGGATAGACTGTTAAATCCTAGTTGAAATTAGTGTTTATTTCCACCCTTTCAACACTTTTATTGTTTCCATTCCATCATTTTATCTCAAAGATATTGTGATATAGATGACTTTCCCCTTGGACCACTCTTGAAATTGTTGCACAATTAAACACTTTTATGACTCCATAGCCCAATGGACTAAAAACCAACGTTATATCTATCTTATCAGCCAAAGATTGTTCTGATTGCTTGCAACTTCACACCTTTGAAATTATTTCTTTTAGGACTTTCCACTCAACTAAAATCATGCTCAACCATCCAAAACAAACAAAAACCCTCAGTCTTCATAACTAGCCTAATATCATACCCAAAAGCCTCAAAGATAAATCAAATCTTTGCACTTATTGGAGAGATCCCTCTCCGGATTCAGGAGGGCTAGATCCTAGAATCCCAAAGTGGTTCAAGTGTTCTCTCTGCATTTTTGGTCTTACCAATCTACTGAAAAATACAGGGAGCTAACATTTCTGGCGACTCCGCTGGGGAATTTCTAAGTTAAAAGATATTTTAAGTACACCTTAGGACTCAGGAAAATCCTAAATTCAAGAAAATTGTGCAATAAGTACAAGTAGCCCTCTTCAAGCACTACCAAGCAAATGGTAATCATGATCAAACTTTTTTGAATCAGTGACAAACTAAGGAAACCTAGGATTCTCATAAGACCTTATCAAACCTTGAAGGATCAGCTAGCTTAGCCATAAGAGTAGACTGTCTTTGTCTCATAACCGTAGCTAAGTTTTGAAATAGATTTAGGACACTCTTAGAACCCATAGGACTGAAATAACTCATAAAAACCCAAAAATATTTCAGATTGGTATTCAATAAACATGGTGGTGTACCATAAAACCTTTTACCTCCAAAAGAGCTAAAAACTTCCACTTGGTGACTCCAAAATCCTAAAAAAACCTTAAGACTCCATTGGGAAGACCCGTAATCATCATAACATGATTCAAACTCCGTTAGAAGGTTTTAGGATTAAAGTTTTCTTGTTTAAAAGATCAGTTAACCTCTTAAAGATTGTCATATATGGTTAAACTGTTCTAGAGAATAGTGTCTCCTAGAAAGATTCATACTAGAGCCTATCCTAACCCAAACCCACCTGAGATAGTTGATAACCCTGAAAGTATCCTTAGGAAGTCTCCTAAGATTAAATCTTCAACTGTTTTCAGATCACCCTTGAGAGCTAATTCAGTTTCTGAAAACCTTGCAGCTCTACAACAATCACAAGTTGACTTAAGAAATACATTTAGAACTAGGTCACTTGATAATTTAGATCAGCTAGATTTAGAGTCTTCACTTTCATCTCCGAAAACAAGTGAACATCCAGATAGTAGAGAAATAACACCACCTGATTTACATTTCCTTCACAATTTAGGTGTCTCTCATCCAAGATCAGCTCAACAATCTATTTTTGGTCCATCCACTTCTACTACCCATACATCCACTATCCAAACCAATCCATTCCAGCCCATTTTCCCTCTTGTTAATCCACCTCTTGTAAATCCAACCCCACCACATATCATGGCAGCATGGTATGATCCCTTAGTCCTTCCTTTACCCTTAGTCAATCTTCCACAGGACTATTAGTCCAAAATACCATTGTATGATGCTGGTAATGCTACTACTGCTTCACAACATGTGGATAAGATGAATGACTACTTTGACAAAAATGAAATTGATGTTGAAACTGTCAAAGTTAGATTATTTGCTCAGATTTTAGGGGGAGAAGTAAGAAAATGGTTTAAAGGCTTAACCCCTCACAATATAAATGATCTCCAAGCCTTCCATCAGACATTCCTAAACAAATGGGAAGTGAGGAAAAACCCTCTTCAAATACTTTCCGATTACAAGAATCTCCACAGAAACACTGGGGAAAGTGTACAAGGTTATTGCACAAGGTTTAACAGTCTGTATAATGCACTTCCCCCAAACTTACAACCTCCACAAGCCTCAGCTTTAAACAATTTTCCTGAAGGGTTCAACCCTAAAATGACCTATCAGCTGAGAGAAAGAGATCCTTTAACCCTTGAAGATATGCAAAAAGGGGCTCTTGCTGTGGAAGTTAACTTAATGGAGAAAAGAGAAAGAACGAAGAATGAGAAGAGAGTGTCCTTTAGAGAGGAATATACACCTTCCACATCTAGCTCAAAGATGGAAAGAATGATGGAGGATATGATGAAAGAGATGAGAATTCTTGAGAGAGCACAAGCAAGTCAAAACCAAACAGATTCTCAGAAAAAAAACCAAAACCAAAATCAGAATTTCAAGAGAAACCAACCTCAAAATATACCAAGGGAAGATGATCAACAGATCACTCCTCCTTTTCATCAAAACTATGTAAGTGAGATTGAAGACACAATAGAACAAACAGAGGAAGATGATATCAATATGTTGGGAGTAGATAATGATGACTTTGAAGTCCATTACAATAGAAAACAAGGTCTGTATACACCCTATGATGACAAGAGGCCAGAAGATGAATATTACTATCAAGAAATGGAAAATGTCATCATAGAAACCATGAAGGATTATGACCTTATAAGTAAAAAGAATATGGAAACCCCCAACAACAAAACCTCTGAAAAATCTTCACAAAAAAACACTATAAATAAACCCAAAATTGTAAAACAGAAGGACAAAACAGTGGCTGGAAATTCTGATAAAGGTAAAGAGAAAGGCACTCAAAACAATGCAAAACAGAGTGCAGACCTTAATAGTGTTAGCACCTCAGCTAATACTCCTGTTAAAATAATTTTTTCAAATGTAAATAAGGGAAATCAACAAATAGATCTTGCTAATAGAGTGGCAGTTAATAAGGTTGAAAAAAGCACTTCAAAGAATCAAATTCCTTTTATCTTGGAGCAGGAAATTTCCAGAATTAAAATCTCTGTTCCCCTTACTGAGTTAGCTGCCCAGAATGTATATAGATCTAAAATTTTGAAGGCTTTTAACATAGAAGAAAATAACAATATTTTCAATCTTAACGATGACCAACCAAAACTCATATTCGGTCCTAAGATTGAAGGTAAATATCAAGAGGGACATGTTCCTCCTTTTTATGTTAGTTTAAACGTTCATGACAAGATTTTACATAACACTATGCATGATTCAGGGGCCTCTCACAATTTAATGCCCAAAGCTATAATGGAGAGCCTAGGCCTTGAAATCACTAGACCTTATAAATATCTTTACTCCTTTGACTTAAGCAGAGTGAAATGTTTAGGATTAATCAAATACCTCTACGTTAACTTAGCACAAATCCCAACCAAATGTTTAGTCATGGATATTGTTGTGGCTAATGTCCCCCCAAATTATGGTATGTTGTTATCAAGATCTTGGGGAGCTAAGTTACAAGGAACTATGCAAATGGACATGACCTATGTGACCATCCATGTTTTCAATCAGAAAGAAGACTTTACAGGGAGTCTCATATGAAGTATATGGTTACTAGCCAAGACAGACTGCAAAACTCTCCCCTTTATTCTATAAACACAAGCCTTGATTCATTTATCCTTTTCAACGATGAAACTTTCAGTGAACAAGTGACTTTAACTAATTTAATGGCAGATAGAGAGGAGGAGGAAAACAACACGGAACCATCAAAACAGTTTGCTAAACCTGAAAACTACAACAAACAAAACACTGGTCTTGAGCTACAAATTATGCATCCATTTATTTTAAACCTTGAGAGTCAAGAAAGCAGTCCTCAAATCAATGAGAAACTTGAGGATTTAAAACAAATTCAACAGACTGTTGACCTTCAAGAACAATCTGAAAGCACACTGGTTGAAGAGGATAGCCAAACTGTTGAACCTAAAACTAATCCTCTGTGGAGTATGAACTTTGATAGGTCTTGCACTAGGACCAATGCTGGTGCAGGTGTCTGGATATGAAACACTGAAAATAATCACACAGAAGTTCGTTTCTATAGACTAAACTTTCAGTGTTCAAATAACATAGCGGAATATGAATCCATTCTTTTAGGCTTACATTTGTTGAAAAAGTTAGGAGCCAAAAGAATTAAAGTTCACGGGGATTCAGAGTTAATCATTAGGCAAGTAAATGGGGAATACAATGCTAATCACTCCATACTTAGAGCCTATCGAAACGATGTCGTGGATTTGCTAAAAACTATGAGGAATCCCAATTGATTTTTGTCCCGAGAAGAAAAAATATCATGGCCCACAGCTTAGCTTTTGCTGCTACAACATGATTAATGCCATATGAAACCAAAGAATGCACAATTCAAATTAAATTTAGACCATTCGTTCCTGATAACGAGAAATATTGGCAAGTGTTTGATGGAGACAAACAAATAAAAGACTTCATGCAGTTCAGAAATGAATTTGAACTACCCAGTTCGGATTCAAACTATGAAACAAACTGCCCTAGTGAAGAAAATTTTCTTGACGAAGAAGAAAAGTCTCCTGAGGTTGCTAATATAAATCTACTGTCTAGAAAACTTGAAAACACGATAGAAATTATTGCAAAGTTAGAAACAAAGTACTTAGAAACCCTTCAGTCTAACAATCAAAGTTTGCCAAAAGGTCTGGCCCCTCTAGAAGAGTTGTTTGACTTCAACGATGTGGCCAAGAAGCCAAAACTGGAGCTTGTAGAAACTGAAGTTGTAGAGTGTAATATAGGCAGTGAACTGAAACCAATTATGATCAAACTGTCTAAAACTTTACCAGCTCACATTAAACTCAAATACATAGAGTTGTTCAAAGAATTTTCTGATGTTTTTGCATGGAGTTATGAGGATATGAAATCCTATGACACTGAAATAATTCAGCACAAAATTCCTCTTAAGGAAAACCAAAATCCATTTAAACAAAATCTGTGCAGAATAAACCCTATTCAGTTACCTTTGGTTGAGAAGGAAATCAAGAAAATGTATGAAGCTGGTATTATTGTCCCTATTAGATATTATAAGTAGGTGTCTAATCTGATGTCAATTAGGAAGAAAACAGGAGAGATTAGGCTTTGTATAGACTTTAGAGACTTAAACAAAGCTTCATTGAAGGACAACTACCCTTTACCCAAGATGGACCATATTTTACAAAGGGTGGTTGGTTCTAAAAGAATTTCTTTTCTTGATGGCTACTCAGGATACAATAAGATTTTGGTTCATCCTGATGATCAATTAAAGACAACTTTTACTACACCTTGGGGCACTTCCATGTATGTGAAAATTCCCTTTGGTCTAATGAATGCTGGTGCAACATTCCAAAGAGCCATGGACATTGCATTCTCGGAGGAATTGGGCCACTTCATAATTATTTACCTCGATGATGTCACTATTTTTTCAAAGACAGATGAAGAGCACTTAGAACATTTGAGAAAAGTATTTGAGAGATGAAAAAAGTTTGGGATATCATTAAACCTAAAGAAAACAGTATTCAGTCTCCAAGAAGGTAAACTTCTTGGACATATTATTTCAGAAGAGGGTATTAATATAGACACAAAGAGGATTGAGGCCATATTGCAGATCTCTCACCCTCGAAACATGAAGGAACTACAATCTTTCATTGGAAAGATTAATTTCTTGAGAAGGTTCATACCCAACTTAGCTGAGCTCCTTAGAAACATTACAAACATGTTGAAAAAGGAGCAAGGGGTTAAATGGACCTTGGAAGAAAAGAAGTCCTTTGAGCTGGTGAAAAAAGCATTACCCAAAACACCAGTTCTAATAAGTCCTGATTTTTCAAAATATTTTTATATTTTTTCATTTGCATCAGAACATACAATAGTTGTTGTCCTTTTATAGAAAAATACACAAGGACAAGAGTAGCCTATTGCATTCTTTAGCAAGGCATTGAGAGATGCACCTTTGAAGTATCACATCATGGAAAAGCAAGCTTTTGGTTTGGTCAAAGCTTTAAAAGACTTCAGAGTATACATACTACACTCACACATCATTGCTTTTGTCCCAAATTCAGTTGTGAAAGACATTCTAACACAGGACCCAAATGGTAAGAGGGGTAAGTGGATTGCAGTAATACTTGAATATGATTTAGAGATCAAGCCCACTAAACTCATTAAAAGCCAAGGCCTCGCTAGATTAATGGCTGAATCAAATTTTGAAGTTCTTGATATCAATATGATAAATGCTTTAGATGAACAAGAGGAATTCTCAACTCCCATTGTTGAAGATCATTTTGTGAATTCCCCTTGGTATGCTGATATTCTATATGTTTTTCTTAATTTGAATGCACCTGTTGATTTATCAAAAACAAAGGCAAGGTTTTTAAAGCTAAAAGTTGTAAACTACTGCATTATAGAAAAATGTCTTTATTAGAAAAATGCAAGTGGGATATTGCTTAAATGTTTGCCTGAGTATGATGCAGAGAAGGTTAAGCACAAGTTCCATGAAGGAGAATGTGGAGGCCACCTCTACTGGAAGACAACAGCCAAAAAAATCCTTAGAGTTGGTTACTATTGGCCCACTCTCTTTCTAGATTTCCATAAGATGATAATTGTCTGCCATAAATGCCAGCTCTTTGAAGGCAAAAGAAAGTTTCTACCCTTACCTCTGCATCCAATCACTGTTGAAGCTCCTTTTCAACATTGGGGACTTGACTTCATAGGAGAAATCCATCCACCCTCATCTACCCAACATAGATGGATTTTCGCTGCAACATACTACTTTACCAAATGGATAGAAGCCATCCCTTCTAGACAAGCTAATGACTCTGTCATCATAAAATTCATTGAGACTCATATCCTCTCTAGATTTGGCTGTCCTAGAAAGATCATCACTGATAATGCAGTTGCATTCGGATCAAAGAAGATGGTTGAATTCTGTCACAAATATCAGATAACATTGGGCCATTCTACTGATTATTACCCTCAAGGTAATGGATTAGCAGAATCCTCAAACAAGATTATGGTGAACATAATCAAGAAGTTTCTGGAGGACAACAAGAATTCTTGGCACACAAAGCTAGTTCATGCACTATGGGCTGACAAATTGACATTGAAGAAATCCATTGGAATGTCACCCTACCAGCTTGTGTATGGCACAGATGAAATTTTTCCAACCAGCCTTGGTGTACTAGTTATGAAGTTGATTCAAGAGGTGCAGTCTGAAGACAATGACATGATCAGAAGGATAAATCAGACCATTCACCTTCAGCAAACCAGAGAGGAGGTTTATAACAAAGCATTACAAAAGTAATAGAGCATCAAGAAGCTTTTTGATAGAAGAACAAAGGCCAGCAATTTTAATTTTGGGGACAGTGTTAAAGTGGGACTCGAGGAGAGAAGACAAGGGCAAGCATGGGAAATTTGAAAACTTATGGCTTGGCCCTTATCTCATTAATTCTGTTGCTGGTAACAATGATTATTTCTTGCAAGAGTTGAATGGAGCTGAACTATTTGGGGGTACTGTCAATGGCAAGATGCTCAAACACTACTTCTCTTGATCCTATATGTTTTGAAAGCCTTTTTATCTTTTTCTCATTATAAATATTTCATCCATCATTGCATTCAAAGTTAGAAAAATCAAAAATACAAAAACAGGAAAAGAAAGAAAAGAGGGCAGATTGTAAAAAAAATAAAGGTACGGCCCCATACCAAAAAAGAGAAACAAAATCAGAAATTTTGCAAGCTTAAATGCCACTCCTGAAAACAAACTTCTAGTTAGTCATATAGCCTAATCATGACTAATTAGTTTTAAATTTACTGCTGATAGGTTAGTGAATTCGATTTTCCAAACAACTTAATCTTGGCTTATCAGTTAGGAAGATTAGGATAGAAATTAAAGGTTCAAACAAGCTCAAAATCTGAACCTAAGTGTCCAAAAGAAGAATGACTCCTATATATTTTAATTTTGAGTAAAAAACAGAGGTAAATTGGTTCTGATCAGCTCAAAATCTAAACCAGATAACAAGGAAAAACAACTCAAATAAACTCAAAAAACAGAGCTGAAGAAAAGAGAAGGTTGTGCTTAGAACTTTCAGATCTTAAGCCTTCCATTTTGATTTAATTTTCTGTAAAATAATATCTATGTGCAGCTTGATTTTTATGCCATGGATTAGAAATGAGTTAGACTGTTCAATCTTGACTTGTATGCTTTTAAATTTCTATTTTAGAAAATAGTGAATAAAATTTGTTGGACAGTTTAATCCCAACAGATAGTAGATTAGGTAGAGAAGCTTATGAACTCAACTGTTTAATCTAAGTTCATGGAGAAATAAGAAGTAGACTTAGATTATTTTAAAGCTTTCAAAAGAATAAAATGTTTGTAAAAGAGTTTGACAATCCAAGTGCACTCTGAAAGAAGAAAAAATGTTAGATCAGTAGGATTGGGTAGGTAGAAGTATTGTTGGATAGATATCCATTGCTCTTCCATGGCTGCTAACATTTTCAGAGAAAAAGAAGATCATCCAAATAAAGAAAGTTGCAGCCCAATGGATGAGGCACTGATCAGCCCCCCTGAGAATGCAAGTCTGAAGTTCTTGATGCCTTCAATAAGGCACCATCCCCATGTGGAGCCACTGTTAGCCACCTATAAAAATTTTCATATCAAATGGTGGCCAAATCATTTTTTGAAGCCTTCAAGAAACACGTTTTATTACAAAAATTGTTAACTCTTGAAGTCTTGTGAAGACATCATGTCTGTTGATTAATCTTCACTGTTGTTTCCCTTTTAAACTTAGAAATTCTTTTGTTTTCATGAAGAAAAGACTGCTGCAAAAATCCCCATTTTTCCCTCATTTTACTCCTTTTTCCCTTCATCATTAACCTTCATTTTGTTCTCTTTTCCCCCATACACTCCCTCTATTTTTCATGTATTCCATTTCTACCCTCATAAAACCCCTTTTATAAGGTTTAAAACTCATTTTTATACCTTACCAAAACCCCCAAATCCATTGAAAAACTTTGAAAAAATCATAAAAAATGGTCTTTTTAGCCACAGTCCTAAGCCCCTTTGGGCTAAGTCCTAAACCACTTCCCCACATATGCCCACACCCTAGAACCAAGCACTAATGGTCACGAGCGCTTATCGCATCAGAATAATCAGAGAGCGCAAGTCTTTTGGCTTTTATGAAACCTACGATGTGATTGGCCCTTTTTATATAAGCCTTGATCCTTTTCTTTATTCGCATAACCTTGAGCTTTTTATCAGGAACTTAAAACATTGTATAAAACTTCCCCGATCATGTTTTCCCTTTGTAAATTCATAAAACCAACTTTTTCCTATGTTTGTATTAAACCCGTCGGTTCAATGTTTTTTATGAAAAGGACCGTCGATCTAAAAGGTCGATCGATGGTCAACAAGATCTCGCATCGAAAGTTTTGCGTCGGGCACATTTGAAAGCCCACTCCATCATCCTGATTCTAATTAGAACCCTTGCATATAAACCCTGGTCCCTTTATCTTTCTCATGTATCTAAAGGCCCTGCAATCGGGTGCCAAGCCTCTTATAATAAACCCTCCCCGAACGCGAAATCCTTTGTATTTCATTAAAATTTTGATTTTCATATGTTATAAAGGGGCCCGCTGTTCATTGGTTGAACCCATTCCCCCACCACTGATCTTGGACCAATCAACGGCCCGCGAAATCTTGCATCAGAGATTTCCATTGGGCGCATTAAATATTTTATTCCCCACTCCCAATTGGCAGCCTCCCGACGTAATATTAGCCGTTGATCTCCTCCCCTCCTTCCCAGATCGATGGCCCTTATCACTCCTTCCCAAAGTCCTTTTCCCCCGCTAAGAACTCCTCTGATTCATCCCACACCATCGATCTGATCTGGAGATCGACAACCCACAATCAATCGCATCAGCGCCCATTATCTTTTGTTCCCACCAATTGCAAACCTCTGATTGCATTTGGGCCGTCCACGTGTCAAGATCCGACGGTCCAGATTACACCTCTCGACCTTTGTTAAATTTCATACGCCCTGCTTTATAATGTTTTCAGGCCAAATCTCAGTTGTTGATCTCTATAGATCAACGGCCCATATTGACCCTTTCTTCGCCTCATATTTTATTTCTTTATACTCCAGATCAAATCTCCACTGTTGATCCATTTCATCCAACGGCTCATAATGAGCGCGATAGGCCCGACTCCTTTGGGTCCTACCCACCCCATATTTGATCTCTACCGTTCATTTTTTAATCCAATGGCTCAGATTAAAACCACCCAACCTACTTCCACCCGTGCATCTTGTTGATATCGCGCTCTTCCCTCAGCCGTCCAATCTAAGACCTTAGATCTAATGGCCAGCGCAAATTTTCACGTAAATTAAAGCATGAAGGTTAATTCTCTATGAGCTATGCGATATAAGTGGTTTTGAATGGCCATGTGTCGGTCGGGAATGCATATCGTGTTCAAAAAGGTGAAACCAACTTTCTCCCATTTTGTTGCGCGATACTACCGGTTTCTCCACCCGAAATTGCTTTCTCTTGTTTCCATTGTGTTTTATCGCGTTGTTTCCCCGCCGTTGATCTCTACACTTCAACGGCCAGAATTCCATCTCGCATTTCTTAAATCACCCTCCACCATTTACCAAAGGACTTCTAAGATCAATCTTAACCATTGATCTCTGTGGTCCAAACTAATCCGACCACCCAAGATCGTCCGGGAACCCCGAATTTCCTTTTAACATATTTCCTCCGCCCAAAGAATTTTTCATCTATTTCCTTTGTTTTTCTTCCATTTTCTGATAATTTGACCCCTTCACATTATTTGTTCACAACTAATCTCGATCGTTGATCAAACATAAATCAACGGATCTCACTTAATTCTCCACTGCTTGTTCATCAACCGCTCTCCTTTTGACCTCTATGCACAATCCCCACCGTTGGATACTCTCATCCAGTGGCCACACTCTTAACTGCAACCTCTGAAGTATTTTTACCCAGTCACGCAGGATTTTATAACGTTTTTTGTGTATTTTGCAGGTTCCAATGGTTTTTTCCATCATATTAAAGGAAAACCAAAGGCTGGGGATGACGATCCCCCACGCCTTTGTTTATCAAAGAGATTGTTCCACAAGGTTGTAGCGTCATGTTTTCCGGTGTATCATGAACGCTGGAAATTCTATAAAGCCCCTATCGCACCTGCACATCAACAAGACACAACAAATTCATAATTAAAATAGAGAGTATTAGTGTTGAAGATCAAATCAAGCTAGAACTGAAGATTTGAATATTGTTTTCATAGTTTTAATGGGTTACAGCTAAGATCGGCAATCAAAATCCTAATCCACTAAATTAAACACAGTTAAAGAATAAAAGACAGATAATTAGGCCTAATTAAGCCTGATACACAGAACTAAAGCAGATTAATAGTGATTAAAGAAAATCAAAAATATCTACCAGACAAAGGAAGCCTCCACTGCCACATCAGAGGCTAATTGATTCCTCTTAGCTACCAGAAGCCACCTGTAGCCTCAAAGCATTCAAAAGAGGCTGGATTATGACCAGAATAGAAGATATTTTCCTCTATACAGCCGAACAATTATTTCAAGCCAAAGGAAATTATTGCAAAATATCAACAGAGTTATTACAAATATGACACAGAGCCTTAAAGTCGACAAAATCATCCCATCGAGATTAATTCTTAATGTAAAACAATTAATACAGAGGAAATATCTGTAATCTTCTCCATTGAGCCCCTCAAAGGCCGAGAAGCATTAATCTGTATTAATTGAACCCTGAAGTTCTTTTATCCCATCCCACCTCCTCATTTCTTCTATAAATACTTCTGTAGAAGATGAAACAATGTTGGTTGCAGAACTTTGAAATATACTTGTGCTCGAAACTTCTACATGTAAATAGTGTTCAAAGGCTCTTGAAGCTCTGTTTGTGATTTAATAAGTTAGGCTGAGAAGTGAAGATGATTGCTGAACTGAAACATCGGACTTGAAGATTGTAACTGGTTTGACATCAATATACAAGTTGTTTCTTGGGATCCTGGTCTATATCACTGGTGAAGTGATTCTTTCTGTGTTATTGTTTTCCTTTCATGTATGCCATTTTTTCCATTATTCTATGATAAAGAAAAACAAGCATAGAGTTAGGATTTACTGTTTACAGTACCCTTCTCTGACTGATAAGCTTTATCTCAATGTTTTCCTCCAAATTGTGTATTTAAGAATGATTCAATACAGTTCAAGTAGTTAGGATGTTGGGAAAAATACTGAGAGGGGGGGGGGGGGTGAATCAGTATTTAGTGCAGACTGAAATTTTTTTACTTTTTCTTTCTCTAAAACCCATATGCTACTTTACTGAAGCAAACTCGCGTATACATGCGGATATCCTTAATAAAACTTGCGTATTACCAGAGATCTCATTATGCATATAATTATTTACTTAGATCATTGCATCATTCACTCATTTGATGTTTAGTAAGCAGTAAACTTTTGCAGTAAGAACAGAATAAATCATCACACATAAGAAACACACATGAACACCAGGATTTAAGGTGGAAACCCAATTCGGGAGAAAACCACCACTGCCATCGTATCTATCTCCAATATTTATTATAAATAAAACTTCTTACAACCATGTACTAGCGCAGACTCATACCAGCATGCAAGAACCCACCTGCAAAAGGCTACAACCTTCTCTCGTTTACCAGCCTCCGCTGGAAGGGAGCTACAACCCCGTGCTATTGTTTACCAGCCTCTCCTGGAAGGGAGCTACTACCCCCTGCTCTCGTTTACCAGCCTCTCCTGGAAGGGAGCTACAACCCCCTGCTCTCGTTTACCAGCCTCTCCTATAAGGGAGCTACTACCCCCTGCTCTCGTTTACTAGCTACCACTGGAAGGGAGCTACAACCCCCTCACTGAAGGCTTCGATCCTCAGCACCATTGCAGACCACGTTTCATCAATTTTCACACTGGATCCAACAAATTCCATACAACACATCTTTTAGGCCACTTTTCATCATATTTTTAGACTAGACCCACTCCACACATTTAAGCTCAACATACATCAAACTGAAACTTTTAACCCCATCAATTCATTCATTGAATTATCAATCAATCAATCAACAACTTGATCTTTGATCAACATAATCAGCAGCATAATCAACATTCAAACAACCCAGATCTATGTGAATACATCATTGACAGATAGCAGTAAAACAGCAAAATAGATCATACAATTCATTCCACATACTTCATCAAAACCCTAGATTCCATACGCGCTTTTACTTCACTGAACTTGCGTATATACGTGCTTTCATAGAAACAAACCTGTGTATACTTCTGCACATATTTCAGAGCTGATCTCACATTCCATACGCGCTTTTACTTCACTGAACCTGCGTATATACACGCTTTCACAGAAACAAACATGCGTATACATCTGCAAATATTCCAGAACTAATCTCAAATTCCATACGCGCTTTTGCTGAAACTAACCTGCGTATGCACGCACTTTTTTCTGAAGAGAAACTGTGTATAGATCTGTAACTTTTCAGGACTATGCAGCTCTTCAGAACCGATAACTCAAATCTCCTCCTTTACTTCAGCAAAGAATCACCAGATCACCGATCTAAACATTTCACAAACAAATCTAGACAATACATGGTCATTTCAGATCTAGAGATCCCTCTTCATCATTTTCTTCATCCATCATTGTATTCATAGGTGCATTATATGTTAAAATATATTAATGAACTGTAACCCATTCCATGCAGATATACTTCAAAGTGAAGTATTTATTAAAACCAAGACTTATGCACACACTTGCACTATGATCTTCTTCTCCTTATATAGATTTAGCCTTTGTCAATACCATGAGCCAAAACCACACAAATTCCGATGGTATTCCTGGACGAGATCAAATAGATAATCCAGCGCTAAATACTATGGGCGAATACCATGATTATGTCCCCTGGTTTATAATTTTAGAGCGCAAATAGGCATACACTACTTGGTATGTACTTTTCCGCGTACATACGCTACTTCGCCTTTACAAACCCGCGTATGCTTTGTGAAATACTAGTTTCATCATTTCTCTGGCCCTTACAGGAATTCCTTTCTCCATTACATCTACACTGCTCTGTAGGTACATCAGATTTTCATCATTAACAAATAGGACAAGTCAGTTTCCATCAAGGACAACTTCATCAGGCAGGTTTCCATCCAAAGACAACTCATCAAGTCAGTTTCCATCAAGGAAAACTTCATATGGTAGGTTGCCATCAAAGAGAACACATTGCATCATATTGCCAACAATCTTATTTCATCAAGTAGGTTGCTGCTATAGGGTAAACTTCTTGGGTGGTTGGTTTTCGAATATCCCTCTCAGGGCTTTCTGGTGCCCGAGGCAGACAGTAAGATTAGCTATGCTGTTCACAAAGACGACATGAGCATGTTCATATTAGCCTGAAATAACTTGAAAGAATACAATAGAGAATTACCTCTTTGACAGTCTTGGAATCCCTTGGAGAGCGCTGCGTAGCAAAGCAAGAGTCCTTCTTCGCCAGCTCCAAATCCGAGTCCTGCAATCAATCAAAGCACCCGCGTAATTTCTAATATAACAAGTATCCTATCAATTAAATCAATATACAATAAACGTCTAGATTATACACATCTGAGCCATTCATATCATACTAGATAAATGTTCAAACAATAATGACAATATTAAGCATTGAATGGACAAAACGAACACAGTTCTATTGATTTTGAAAGAAGGAGGATTACAACCATCGGTTGTACCAAGCCCTCCTCAGTCTCCCAATCTCTCTTCTCTCTCTAGTGAAGAAGTCCAAGTCAACAAACTCTCTAGGAGCCTCTTTGACTCTTGGCCTTCACAATGTCACACTATTCTCTATTCGACAAGTATACAAGAACCTTGAGCAATCCTTCGACCTTCAATTAAGAGCCTTCAGCTCCTTCTTATAGGAGAGGGAGAAGGCCATTGTTGCCCTTCTCTTTCCACTAGTTTGGAATGGAAAAGGCTTAGATGTTTCCTTGATCTCCATGCTTTTTCCTCTGTTGGAGTTCAGTCTTCCATGGCAATGACCAATAATGAACTGGTGCTTCTGCAGTTTCCTTTGTGAACTGACTCCTTTGTGAGGGAAAGTCGGAGATTCAAATCTTTCTCCGTGCTCTTTTCCAAATTAAAACTTAAAACATGGGTAACGTGTCCCTCCAGTGTAAACAGAGCGTTGCCCTAGCCACTAACACGACCAATGTATTGCTTGCCTGTGTTATAACGCTCTTGTTCTGTTTTATATATGCGTTACCCTGGCAGAAATAGGTTTAATTTAGGTCTTTGTACTTCTTCCATATTTGTCTTCCCCTCTGAGCTGATGAGGAGGTATTTTGACCTGTGACAGATGCCCCCTAAAGTGTGAGGTCAGAGACAAAGACGATGGCCGAAATACTTTATAATTTGTAGAGATAGAGAGAGATTGAAAGACTGAGGAAAACCTGAAATAACAACATATGTCAGAAAATATAGTACTTGCCTAGAGTCGGGCATGTCCCATGCTCAGTAGCTTAAACAACATGATTTCTCTAGAATAGAGATATGAAGAATATGTCCACCAATAGGCACAATGTGGAAGTGTCTGTCATAACAGGATCAGGCTGAAGAAGCTGTCTCTATAAACAATATCGCAGCTTGGGGAAGGGAACACAAATTTAATGGTGTAGCCTTTTGCCCCAAGGTCTTGACCGCCGATTCACTTAAATTGCATATTTCTCAACATGTGAATGAAGGATTTGTCTTCGAACATGTGAGAAACTGTCTGATTACCAGTCAATAATGAAAACTGTTAACAGACGCGAAGGTGGCCACCGATAATGATGATGGTCCCTAAGATGCCCAGTACAATCTAGCGAGTGTGAATAAAAGGATTTGAAGTCGAACACTCGTAGAATCATTCGACCAAGAGCCAATGACGAAGACCCTTGATCAAACACAAGACTACCTGCCACTGATGTCTACAAGTATCCGGGTACTGATGGGTTTCTGGATCAACTTCCTAGATAAGATGTTGAAGTCGATAGGAAGTGATCTGTCGAAAGGTAGGCACTGAGGCGTCCTACATCAGTAAACACGAAACGGAAACCAACTGATTTTGTTTATGATTTGAGATAAGGAAGAGTAAATGGGAACGTCAGACGACAAATAATTTCTGGCATAATGAATGGTTTGGTTGATAACAGGAGTAGTAGATAGCGAGATCTGCTTGAAAAATAGAAGGCACTCTAGCAGGGTACTAGGCAGCTGAAGCGTGTTTGAACACCAAAGAGTGTGTTAGGATTTTACCGGTGCAGGGACACTGGGATTTGAAGGCTAATACTCATAGATGGTAGGGTTCGGCTAACTGCGAAAGAGTTTTCTGGGAAGTGCCATGTTCAAGAATTTTGCTGCAAAATCGACCTTTTTTGGAAATGTAACAGAGGTAGTATCCATTTTGTCCAAATTTTTCCTCGTCTGATTAAGTTTAATGAGTCCAGACGAGTAAACTAGGTGAATTTTTCATGTTTAGAGAGTCTGAAAAATGTCAGGAAAGACAACTCTGTGCCCCATCTGATTAGATTTAACGAGTCCAGATGAGAAAACTCGGTGAATTTTTCATGTTTAGAGAGTCTGAAAAATGTCATAAAAGACAACTCCATGTCCTGTCTGATTAGTTTTAACGAGTCCAGACGAGTAAACTCGGTGAATTTTTCATGTTTAGAGAGTCTGAAAAATGTCGTAAAAGACGACTCCATTGGGGTACCTTTGTCATGTCTTGATAACCGGGCACGGCAAAGGGATAATAGTAAGCCCGAAACAGTTCATTTTTCGTAAGTTAGTCCATCGAATCCAGAAAAGTGAGAAATCTATGTTCAATGGACGTCTACCTCATTTTGTTATGAGTACGAGGAGACGAAGTAAACTCAATATTCTTTGTGAAATTTTAACGAGTCGAACAAAGAAAAACTCAGTGCCTCCGTGAAATTTTAACGAGTCACGCGGAGAAAACTCGATTATTTTTTCAGTTTAAAGAGCTTTGAAAAAGAGGAAAAGAATGGCTCCTTGTTCTCTGTCTCAATAGTTTAACGATCTTGACAAAGGTGACTCGAGATTTTTTCGGTTTTACGAGCGAGAAAAAGATTCCTAAAAAGAATGCTCAATACTTCTCCATAGTTTTAATGAGTCTGAAGAAGAAAACTCTAGGTTTTTCGGATTAACGAGCAAGAAAATACCAAAGAAAAGAACGCTCGATGCCAACTTCGTATAAGTTTAACGAGTCCGAAGAAGAGAACTCGAGGTTTTTCGGATTAACGAGCAAGAAAAATACCGTAAAAAGAATGCTCGATAAAACATGAGTATGTCTGCTCATAAATCTTGATCCCTAATTAGAACATCAGTACCAAATCTCGAAAGTTGCGACATGTGTACAGCGAGAAATCACGACTTTGCCGACTGACTTAAGAGATTCATGCCCCATAATTTGCTATAAGAAGGTCAGAAGACTTTCATTTTCACTGTTTTGAGTGCTGTGAAGAAGCTCTGGAGTGGAAAAGGGGTGAAAATTTCAGCTGACGATTACGGTCAATCCGGGCAATAGTTTTCTATTCCGCGAGATCCAGGTAAGAGCTAGAACCTCCTGTTATCATTTAATTGCTGATTTGTTAGTTTTTGCTGGTTCAATTTTAGGAAATTTTGAGGCCCTAGAAAAATATTTGCGCCTAACGCGGGTCAGGAGTATTAGAACGCTTTGTTTTCTACTAGTGACCGTGTTAGGTGCACCGTGCTTTCTAACAACTCAATTTTTCCATTTTTGAAGTGGTCCAGGCAAGTTTTAATCGGTTGAAAATGTTGCATTTGCAGGTGTTCAGCTGTTAATCATGAGTATCTGGCGAGAGAGAGAGCATGAGCGGGAAGAACGAGAGATGGTGACAGATGCAGCGAGCTTAATGGCCCTCCAGAGATGCGGATTTCTCAAGTATGCCCGTTTAGAACTGATGAGGGGTCAAGAGGACCTCCTAAGGTGGTTGATCCAGCAGTGGGACGAACGGCATCATGTCTTTCGGATTGGTGGCAATGAGCTCGCCATCGAAAAGGATGATGTTTTCTTTTTGACCGGCTTGTCATGTCGTGGGGCGAGGCCCAATTTGACGGGGTCCAGAGCTGACCCTCGTTCCACTACTGATTTGATCCATGCGCACTGCATACGTGGCACCCAGGCTGTGAGTAACCGGATACCTATTGCACAGGTGACTCTGAGACCCCTGCGGGCTATATTATGGATGATTGTTCGCTTGGCAGTTACCAAGAGTTAGCATGTGGCGACCAAGGCTCAGATGCTCCTAGCCTTGGATTGTATGCAACCTCAGGTTTTCGACTAGTGTGACGGTGTGGTCCGTCGGGTCCGAGCAGAGCTTACTGCATGCAAGACTCGTACTCAACGAGAGTTTGGGTACGGTATGTTGATTGTTTCTTTCATACTGGAGTGGATACCACTGATGAGGCCCAGGATCCCTACAGCGCCACTGGGTCCACGCGAGCCGAGGCAGGCTCGGTGGGCCACTTTGCTTCCACGGACTGGAGAGGGTCCTGTCCGTCACTATTTTGATGAGGGGTTTTTTGATTGGCTGGACTCTCAGATCATCATGATTGAGGATTATCCCTATGCAGGGATGAACTTCACAGGCGATCCCGAGTTAGTCCTGCCCCCTGGCACCCAGTGGGGGCCCGATGGTAAGAAAAAATGATCAGTGTTTTTTCAAAGAAGTTTTTTTTTGTGTTTTTAGCTTTTGAATGTTTATGTAAAAATTTTTGTTTAGAAAGGGGTGAAAATTTAGTTTTGACATGAAGCTTTTGCTTGCTTGACACAGATGTGGCACCTGTCCACCCAGTTGGGGCCCCTCACTATGCGCGATGAGGATTGCAGCTACCCAGGGCTGGCGCACCAGTAGAGGATGCGGAAGCCGGCGACGATGATGATACCCAAATTTTACATGAACTCTCCAGGAACCTGGAGGGTCTGAGTATGGGTATACCACCGCTTCCTATGCGGGAGGTTCCAGTTCGTCTGCAGCGGCATACTGTGGGTGTGCTGGAGAGATACTTAGTCCCTCTGAGGAGGATAGCTAGAGCAGTTGTATGCTATCATGAGCATCAGGCCTAGCTGGTGGAGTAGATGTATTAGTGTCAGAGCATGGCTTAGTGTAGCCAAATTTTGTAAAACACCCCAAGTTTTGCGAGATTTTTCTTTTCGATGTTTTCTATGTACTGGACATGATATATATATATATATATATATATTTGGTGATTTGGAGTAAATCTTTTACAATAAATGTGATAAATGCCAATCTAACACGTAATTTGCCAAAGAATTGGCTAATGCATTAAATCCTCTAGGAACGTGTTCAAATGTGATTGTTTGAAATTGACGTTCTAAAAGTCGCACTCGTAAAAAATAACGCAGCAATACCGGGTGGCGAACACGGTAATAATTGTTTAACTGCATAATGATGAGTTGGGAATCTAACCTGACCACTAAATCAAAGATGTCACGAGATGCCGCTTCCGTGAGGAGTTGGATCACTGACATGTAATCGGCAACATTATTGGTGGCGTTACCCAGGAAAATTCCCCCGGAACCAAGAAGGTCTGACTCAGGAGTATAGAGAACCCAAGCAGCTGAAGCAATGTGTCTAGTGTGACGACTAGCACTGTCCGCATATCCGACGTATGATAACGAATGCGATGACATCTGTGTGAAAGAAAAAGATTACATGAGAAAAACACCTTTAAACCAAAAAAAAAAATCCAGAAGCATAAAAAATAATAGGCAAAACTTATATACATAAAATTACAAAGCATATGCCTAGTGCGAAACTAGGCAAAATACTTCTTCAGATAGAGCCCGTTGCGGGGCTCCTCGAGTGGAATTCCATTACAGTCTTGTAATTCGTAAGCCCCTTTTGAGAGGGCTTTAGTAACGATGTAAGGACTGAGCCATAATGGTTGGAGTGTTCCTGCCCCCAAGAGGTCGTGCTTTTGATCATACAGTAGAACGAGATCGCCCTCTTGGAAAGAATGAGGCTTGACAGATTTGTCGTATTGAGCTTTAACTCGGCGCTGGTGAGCTTCGAGTGCTAGTGTAGCATCTCGATGAGTTTCATCCAAATGATCGAGCGAGAGCAAGCGCTATTCTGTGGCGGTGGTGCCAGGCAGGAGTTCAACGACAAGTTTGAGTGATGGGATTTCGCACTCGATTGGAAGTATTGCCTCCAGGCCGAAAGCAAGTTGGAAAGGTGTGATATTTGAAAAGAAATACAGAATATTTTCCATGATACCTGTCTTGACCGAGATATCAATGAGCAGTGTCTTGGAAAGATTACCCATGTTCCCTTCTGAATCGATAGTGTAAACGGTCGTATAAGAGAAGGGAACTATCTCGGATTGGTCAAAAGACGGGATTTCGATTTTTATCGCCTCCGAATCAATCGTCGAAGTGCGATGGTGAAACTCTCCCCAAGGTCGTTCTTCTAATGACATGATCTCTCGAATAGCTTCGTCTGTAGGCCAGACTTCATTGAGGATATCCTTAGAGAGAACTGTTATGGGAGAGAGGCTTGTACCTGCGGTCGAAACCATATTAGTGGAGGGTTCAGATGTGCTTTGGATGGCTTGATAAGCCAACTCAACCAGCGAAAGTGGCATCTGATCTCCATAAGAATCGATATCTGAAGGTGCCGGGATGATCCATGGGTCGATAGAGCCATTTGAAAAGGTGGATATCATTGCAACCGTGTTTTGGATCTGTGGCGGCGGTAGAGGAAAACAACCCAGTAGGGAAGATGCCTTCAGAAGATCGGTACCGATACTGATGTAAGAGTCAGGGACACCTCCTATTAGGGGTACAGAGCTACTTGGTAAAGTGGCATAATCAGGGGTGCAGAAGGATAGCTGATCGACCGTGACTATTTTCCCATCCAATGGAAATAGGATGAGTCGGAAGACCGAAGACACGATGGCGGTCATAGCATAAGACCAACTGCGACCGAGCACTAGATTATAGTCGAGATGACGCTCTACGACTTCAACGTCCACGTTTACCGTTTTCCCACTCAGAGTGATGGGAAAGCTAGCAAGGTATCCTTTTGGTAGGAAAGTGTGGCCATCGAAAGATTTGAGGGAATTCGATGGCGGGGTTAGAGTAGGAGAACCTAAATGGAGCCAGCAAGCTTGTGACATAACGCAGGACGAAGCACCTTCGTCTATGACAGTACGATGGATTGGTCTCCCTTTCGACACAACCTGCACCTAGAATGTGAGTTGATGTGAGAGGCGAGGTTTAGCCTTTTCCATATCAAAGATTGATAGCGTGGAATCTTGGGGATCTATTCCACCAATGGCCGAAAGCAAGGCTTTCCTTTGTGTTGGACAAGTTTGTAATACTTCAAGAGCAGACATGGCTAATGGTGCCTGCGCCAAATCTTCTACAATATTGTAGTTTTGGGCTGCACGTGCAGAGGTATTATGAGTCATGCGTCGAAGTGTCCCTTTGGGGGGACGAATTACAGGTTCAACAGTAGGCCTTTCGATATGTAAATCATTGGGAAGCGGCGGATTGGAACTAGTTCCAAATTCCTGAGCATCTATGGTAGGATTTCCATAAAGCTTGGCGCGAGTTTGAAGGTCAACACTCTCGATGCCATGAATGGCAGATGGTCCTTCACCGGAAGGATACGAACCACCGTTGCCCCGTTGATGGGGTTGTGGTGGATTGTCAACCATGTGTTGATGTTGCTGTGGTTGATTGGGGAAAGGATTGTGAAGAACGTCAGGTGTTCGCCCAGAATCCTTGTTAGAAATAAAATCGGTGCATTCCTGTAGCCGAGGACATTTGTATGTCAAGTGATCCTCCGTGCAGATTTTGCAAGGAAATTTCATGGTTTTATCCTTTCCTCTGTCATTTCTAGCAGCATTTTTCTGATTAGGGTTGTTCTGATTATCCGACTGCTCTTCCGAAGAAGATGTTTTCTTCTTGTTCTTCTTATTTTTCCCGCTAGGTTTTTACGATATTTGCACCGAATTTATCTCAGCGGGAGGAAGAGGGGTCGTTTGATGGGGGGCGGTGGCAGCCGAGGATGGCTGGGAGGTTTTCCCCCAAGACTGATTGGTGGCTATGCCAGAGATTGCGCCAACGAGACCATCGGCATGAGCTCCAGTTTTCTGAGTAGCCGGAGGGTTTGGGTTACCAGGGGCATGGGGGTGCAGATCATAAAGCGTGCTGGATTGTGAATAGATTAAATCCAGGTGCTGGGCACGACGAATACATTGATCTTTTGTCACCGCACCAGAAAGGCCAATGTCTTTAGAGATGTGGGGTAAAAGAGACTTGCAAAACCAATTGGCCAAGAGATGGTCCAGTATTGGCGCTTTGACGAGCCTCCTCCTACGTCTCCATTCATGAATATGGTCAGAGATGTGGGTGGCGGTGTCTTGTCGCAACGATGTTAATAATTCTGTTTCGGTTTCCACTCTAATTGGTAGTTGGAAGTTCTTTAAGAACTCCGTCGCTAAAGCGCCAAACGTATTGATGGCGGCGCGTGGTAATTCAATGTACCACTTAGCGGCATTGCCTGTAAGGGTGCGGGGAAACAGTCGAAGTCGGACACTATCATCTACCATAGAATTGGATATGGACCATAAATGGAAGGTAGTGATGTGTGCGACCGGGTCGTCCCCATGTTTCCCGTCGAACTTCGGGATATCAGAAGGAATCTTATGCGGTATTGGAGGCCAAAGCGGGTTGTGGTTGATGGGGTCGTTCGTCAGCTTATGGATGTCGGGTATGTCCAAAGCTGCCAAGAATGGAAATTGTGGATTTTCCCCCGAGTCTAACCAAGGCAGTATGGGCTGACTACTTGGACCATAGGGTCCCCCCATCCATGTGTTACCAGAAGGGTAAGTGGGACTTTGATAAAAACCTCCCATAGGTGGAGGAGTAGGAACATACGGTTGCTGTCCATAGGGCATAGTGTATTGAGGGGAAAATGGTTGGTTTCCCCCAGCGTAAAAGTGCCCTCCCACTCCAGACGGAGGTTGGGGTTGGTTAGTCCAAATGGATGCAATAGAGTTTCCTGGAGGCATACTAGTACTTGCATAATTTGGCAACGGTATAGATCCTACACCTATGTTTGAACCACTTAAGGGGATAGTATTTACAATGGGTTGTCCCATTTGTCCTAAGGATTGCATATGAAGAGAAATATTCCCTGCTACCTGTGTACTGATAACACTGCCCCCTGGTATAGTGGCCAGGGGGTTTGAACTCAACAGAGGGTTCCAACCGAAAGGGTTGCTAAAGGGCACCGAAGTAGTCATGCTCGTGGGAGGAGCTACCATGGTCCCCAACGTGGTTACGGTAGGAGTAGATGCCGAAGGGTTTGGTAAACTACTGACAGTTGTGTTAACCATAGGATTGGGGGTAGGCATATGTTGACTACTAGGGTTACCCAGTAATGGCATAGAGCTAACCACCGGCTGGGAGGATGGTGGTGAACCAGGAATGGTCACCATTGGTATCGACCCTGTGGATGCCGGTGGAGAAATAGATGTTGGTGTTGCCGCAGAAATATCTTGGCGTGGTGTAATTTGGATTATCACAGGCCCTAACGGATCAGTGAGCGGAGGATTGTAATTAGGTACAACGCCTTCAGTGAAAGGGTCCTCCGGGAGTTCCGGCTGATAAGGGTCTATGTGATAATCAAGATTAGTTAGAGGAGACTGCCCTTCCGTAGAAGGCCCGGGTTCACCAAGGTTCAGTTCTTCCTCAAGGTTGAGAGGAGGTAGACCTTGCTGTCGTCGAGACAGACGGCGTGGGTCAGGGGACGCCACGGTGACCAGTTTAATTTTAACAAATTTTATTAAATTGTGATCTATTATGAAGTCTCAAATGACAGTAACCACACACTTAACAAAAAGAAAAAGGACTTTCTAAAATCAATCAGCAAGCAGCCAGAATAGGGTGCCCTGTCTGAGTAGTACCGTTCACTGGTGATGAAATCCAGTCTCGCAATAGTATACAGAGAGGGTTGGTCGAAAGTATAGTTACGGTCACTCTAGAGCTTCGCCCGAACCTCAGATGATAGGTGTAAGCACTCTCATGAAGACGAGTACCCTCCTAAAGACTGAAGACAGAGTGGGTCCGTCTGTTTCAGGTACCAGGACAGCCCGTCCCAGTCACCTTGTGTAAGTCCCTAAAAGTATGGCCACTAAGGATACCTCAAATCACAGACATCATCAGGGGGGTCCACGGTCAAGGATAGTGTGCTATATGGGCAGAATACCTAGATCCCTGATCTAGTTTCGACATCCCCGAAGGGAACCCCAATATATAACACACCCACAGGATGCAGTCGAAGGCGGGCTACCTTCTAGTGCACCCAAGTGTTGTCTCGCGCCGAGCTCCGGTAAAGGAACGGTCCCAATAATGTGAGTGCAGCAGGATTTCACTCGTTAATGACTCTAGTTTTCAAGTTTGGAGATCTTGGGTAGTTTTCTCACTTTCCTAACCCAAGATCCTAGCCTGAACTACTGTTTGTGTGAGCTCAAAAAAGAGTTATTAGATTGATTTTATTATCGCTTTGTTTTTAGTGTACTTTGTTATTAGTCTTGCAGAGGGGGAATGGACGTATGAAGTATAGTGAGACTCTGACTCAAGAAACCATGCAAAACATGCTCTAAATATTAAATTCAATGAAGAGTGTTTCTACAGGGAGAGGTTTCTTTTTCAATCATCCATGCACCAACATGTAAATAACACAGCTCAAATTTTGAAGATTCAGACTTCTATCTACCTCTTTTAACAGTCTGTGAACTAAAACTTTCAGAATAAACTCAGCTAGATACAGAAAAATTAAAAAAAAAAATATTTTCTCTTTTTAAAAAGTAAATGTTTTGCACACTAACTAAATAAGAGAAACAAATAACAATTCCAGTTTAGTAGACAAGCACAGGGATTCAGTCGGTGAAAGGTACTGATGGCCAAAAAACTCTACAGCTAAAACACAGTCACAGCAGTGAACAACAAGGTTTTTGGCTAAGTAATGCTCTGTCTGTGAGAAAATACAGCGTTATAATGCACTGTATTTAAGCATAGACCGCGTTATAACGCACTGGATAGCCTGCATAGGTCGCGTTAACCAGGGAAAAGCTCTTCAGTTGGCCAGACAGGAACAGGATTGAACTCTGCAAGCGTTTGGTATGTCTACTGGGCATAAAAAATGGTCGGAAGGATCTTTGAACAGAGAAGAAGAGAAGAAAGGAAGGAATAAATAGTCCGAAAACTATGGGGGAAAACTCCCCAGCGGAGTCGCCAATTCTGCTATAGGGTAAACTGCTTGGGTGGTTGGTTTTCGAATATCCCTCTTAGGGCTTTCCGGTGCCCGAGGCAGACAGTAAGATTAGCTATGCTATTCACAAAGATGGCATGAGCATGTTCATATTAGCCTGAAATAACTTGAAAGAATACTGTTATAGCATCATTTCTCACCTTCATATGATTCATGATTGCTTTGATGGTTTTGGGCACCCATTCCTACAGACTTGGACAAATTCACTTAAAAACAGTGTAAAAATCCCCATACGCGACTATGCCCGTACTTTTCCGCGTGTATACGCGAGTCCAACTGCACTTTTCCGCGTATTCCATTAAAATTATGAAAAAATATATAAAAATTCCCTATTTTCAGGCTGGGTTGATGGTTACTCAGGTAGTTCAACCACCCCAACACGTGGCCAATTGTTTCCAACTGTTGAAACTACTTGGAGGGAGTATGAAAACCCCTCATGTGTATGGCCTAAGGGAGAGAGAGAATTATTGATATTATACTCTGTTGGTATCCCCTATCCAATTCTGATTCCCCGTGCCTCCTGCACTTTCCCAGTTCATTACAGGAAACCCTTGTTTCCTTGAGATGCTCATCTCCCCATATGTCATCTCGTATGCACCAGTTTGGAAGGAGTCTTAGCGAGGCAAGGGCGGGATGGATCCGGACGATGGTCTGCTCGAAGATCGTGGAAGGATTCAGGTGATATCTCCACTGCTACTTTTGTACATGCTATTTATAATACGTAAGTACCATGCTGTTCCCAAAATATATGTTAGTGTCTCACACATATATGAGAAAATTGTTATTCAAGCATTCATTATGATTTATCTGATGTTTTATATGAATTTCACTAACATTTAGAGTAGATATATGCTATACAACCAGTTCTTCGTGCTTGTTTCTTCTTGTCTTTCAGGTTAAGAAGGAAGGATGGTTGCTGGGGGTTTGAACCCTGTGGGATCTGCTTCAACCATAGGACCTACGGGTAACTTCCTCATTCTACTCTATTTAGTTTTTCTGAACATGCATAGTTGTGTGAGTCCTTCTTAAGTAGCATGCCCTTGTTCTGTGGAGGTTGTAACCCAACAAACCTCTAGGGTGATATTCCCCAAAACAGAACTGGCGACTCCGCTGGGGATCACATTCTTCTGACTCCCCTGTTGGGTGGTTTCAGTTGTTTGGTAGGTTGCTGACAGTTTTAACTTTCATTTCCAGTCTAGTTTACTTTGTTTAAGTCAGTCTGAAGTCCTGGTTTCTTTTCCAGGCTTGTCCTTTTTGTTTTTTCATTATTTACCTTTGTATACGCGCTTTTTTCAGCACATAGTCGCGTATACACGAATACCTAAAAGGAACCGCGTATATACAGTTTCCCTTAGCAACGTACGCGCATGCACGCCGGGTTACAACCGTGAAGTAGCGTATACCTAGGCAAACATTTTTGAATTTTGGGTTTTTGACTTTTTGGTCCTTCTCGTCGTGAGACACATATTCCTACAAAGGTTCTCCGTACTTCCGGATTTCCGTGAAGGAAGTGGTTTCCTGGTCTTTTCTTCTTTCGCTTTGATCAAAACTATCTGGCAAAGCAAGTTGTTTCGGCCGGCACTTCGGTTTGAGTACTCAAGATAGCTTTTCTGGAAAGAGCCTCTTGGTTGTTCTCGTTTATCGGTCAGCGTTGAGCTCCCCGGCCATTTACTCTTTCCTGTCTTTGTGTTTTGCTTGGCACTACGATTTTTGCTTGTTTCTTGATTGGTTTTCTTGAGTTCAGTAGGCTAGGTCTTGTTGCACTTTTGAAGAGTTTTTCTTTCTTCTTCGAAGTTTTTGTTTGCGACAAGTTTATACTATTCTTCTAGGCTGAGTGGTTGAATTTTCTTGTCTTCTTTTGCTCTTATTGATCTTGCTACTAGTTAGCTTTATAAGGTTTGGAGCATTGTTGAATTTTGTGCTTGGAATTCAATCTTGTTTGGTTTGGATTTTGATAGTTTTGCTTGGTCTTTTCGAGCTCTTTCTTTATAAAACTAAAAAGCTCAAAAAACATTTGCTTTGCTTTTTGTTTTTGCATTTCAAAGGCTCAAAAAAGATTTTGTCTTGTTATTTGCTTTTGTTGTTGCATTTTCGTTTTCGTTTTGCTATATCTTTTGAAGCTTTTGTGAGGTTTCTTGCTTTTGGTTTTTGACTTGATAATTGGAAGGGAGTTGTCATTCATTTATTCTTCTTGTTTTTTAAGCGTTTTTGGTGTCTTCATATTAAGAGTTCTTGATTTTGAGAACTAGCTTTCTGGACAACGAAGAAGAGTTAAAACTGAAGGACTTTTTGTGAAATTTCATTCTGCTTTAGGAGATTTTGCATCTTAGGATTTGCATGCTTGTAGTGATTTGCATTAGGTGCACTTCAGCATTTAGTCAGTTTCATAGTTTTTGTGAGTGTGAGTTTTCTATTTGAAAAGAAAAATACAATTTTTAATCTCGTAGAACCTGTATAGAGATTGTTTTTCATCGAAAGACAAGAACTGCATTTGCATGTAGTTAAGTTTCTATTAATTTCTTTCTGTGTCAAAACACCATAAGTTTCATCTCCATATCCTTGTGACTTAACATAACAGCCCATTAAAATAAGAGATATAATTTAAAATCAACTAGCAAGTTTTCTAAGTGTCATACACCAACTAGCTAGGTCAGGGCCTTGGATTAGGTGAGTGGAGAGTTAACTCTCCAAGGCCGCTCAAACAAAACATAGAAGTTGATTAATTGAGCGAAATCCAACTCGTTAGGGTGGATCAGGAAAGGATACCTCCAGAGAGTCAAGCGCGAGGGGAAGTGAAGGTTGAGAAGAGGGATACCCCCTCTCGATTAGTCAATCTCGACCTCGAAGACCGTTCCGCCCGGCCGATGGGCTGCATTGGTGCCCATAGTTGCCACTCCTAGGTTCCACACAAAGGATCGGCGGGGGGAATACCCGGTGGTACCCGAGGCGTACATCGCCAGACTTTTAGTAAGATTGGGTGCCATCGCGGCTTGGGTGCTTCGAGGCCGCGTTGTAGTTACCGCTGTTAGGAGGTCGACGAATCGAGCTTCGATACTCGCTAGTTTTTCTGGGCCCTAATCATCCCAGACTGCTTTCGTGAGGTCCTATATTTCGCTTTCCTGTATTTTGGTGTCCGGTCCTCATCACCCGGAGCGGAAATACTTGGAGGCTGTTTGCTTGACTGTATCTCAGGGATTTTTATTTTAGTGAGTGCTCTTTGCTCCTAGCTTGCCTAGATTTTCACTTTTTGAGTCTAATTTAAAATCTATAAAAGTGGCTGATCAAGCGCCTCGTCGATCGAGGAGAATCCGGGGGTTATCTCCCGAGAGTCCAGAGCCTTCTTCGAGAAGGCGTAGGAGCGATTTAGCAGGTCGTTACCACCCTGTGGCATCTGACGCAGTGGAGAGAGATCCTCCACAAAGGTCTGAAGGTTTCGTAGCTAATTCGGGTGTCGGTTCCGAGAGGAGCGTTCCACTCACCTCGCGAGTTTTATTTCCTCAGGAAGAATATTTTCATATTAAAGATGTACCTGAGCCTCCGGCTACAGGTCCATCTCCTCTTCCTCCTGACTATCCGTTCGTTGTTCAGTACATCGGAACTGAGTCTCAGAGACCGGAAGATCTTCCGTATCTTTCCTATCTTTCGATGGCCACGACTGGGAATGCGGCCTCTGCCATGAGTGCTGCAGGCATTCAGACCCCTGCTTCTGTTGAAGGAGGGGGCACTATTGCTTTATCTTCGATTGCTTCTAGTGCTGCTGTGTTTGGCTCTGGGTTCACCCAAGCACATGCTTCTCATTCTGGTCCCTTCTGTTCAGGGATGCCCTCTAGTGGGAATCCCTCTTTTTCCTTTTCCGCTGCTGCAGCTGGATCTACACCCATGTCTTCTATGGCTAGTGGATCAGCTTCTTTTCAGGGTTTCCCCTTTGGGAATGGACACATTCCTAGTTCCAATCCTTCTTTAGGGTCGTTTCCATTTACATCCCAGACCCAGAGTTTCAACCCTTGGTCTGGGGGGCAAAGTTCGACTACTTTTACAGGGTGGAATCCTGTGTTTACTACAGCAGGGGCAGGGAATCAGTTTTACGCAGGTCATCAAGGGAATACTTCTTTCCCTTCGTCGAGTGCTTACCAGACCTTTTCTCCTCTTTCTAATGCCTGGAACCCCTATCAGGGGCTCTCCTCTTCATTCAATACTTCAGCGGGGGGAACTGGTCTGGGCTTTGGTAACTCTGCGTTGGGAGGAGGTTCTTCTTCTTTTTCTACGAGTCCTTTCTGGAAACCTGGTGCCTTATCAAATCCAAGCTATTCTTTTCAGAATGTTGGGAATCCATCCCATCAAGGATGGAATCCTCAGGCTCCGCCTCTCTTACCTTTTCTGGCAACGTTGAACTTGCCAGATTTGTCGAAGTTGACTAATGATCTGATTCGTTATAGTCCGGGGTGGCCTCCGGTCCCGACCAAACTTCCTTCAGATATTCCAAAATTTGAAGGTAAGAATGGGGATGATCCGGCTGACCACATCACCACTTTCCACTTATGGTGTTCTTCGAACTCCCTGATCGACGATTCGATTAGGTTGAGATTATTTCAACGCACCCTAACTGGAAATGCTGCCAAATGGTATATCGAGTTAACTAGGGGCAGTTTTGCCACATTTGGAGAACTGGCTGTCACATTTCTAAACCATTTTCATTTGCCTGTCAGATATGAGGCTGGGACCGAACTCCTGGCTAATTTTAAGCAGGATGAGGCAACTCACATTTCTGATCACATTCAGGAATGGAGGAGAAGGAAGAGGCTTATCAAAGCTCATATTCCAGGAGAATTCCTTCTCGAATGGTTTCTCAAATCCCTGCAGTCAGATATTTCAAAGGATGTATCCCTATCTGGGGTATTTTCTGAGGAGAAGGCCATTTTTAGGGCCCAGCAGCTGGAACTGATCTATTCTCAGTCTGGGGTCCTTTATAAATATTTGCCCAATGCTCCTTGCTCCAAATTGGATTTATCGAAAACTAAGCCCAGTTCGCATGGTGATGGGCTTGTCGGATCGATCAATAGTGGTGCAGCCAGCCTGCTTTCTCAACTGCAGCAGTTGTCTTTACAATCTGCTCCTTCTAGTCAGGCTGTGCCTACCGAGTCATCGCCTTCCCAGTCTTTGTCCATAAATGTTGTCCAAGCTTCTGATCCCAAAGGAAATCAACAATCCGATGGGAAGAAGAAGGGCAAGAACGGGAAGGGTAATGCAAATAAAACCAACGAGCGTGTTGGTGAGGGTCAAAAGGAGAAGAAGAAAGTGAAGTTTCCATGCAAGCTGTGTGCTGGAGACCATCTCACGCACCTTTGCCCTAAAATTCAGGATGCTCAGCGCTTGTTAGCCCAGCAGGGTTCTTCTAGTTCCCAGGCTGTGTTAACAAACCCTTTTCCCCAAGGGCAGCAATTAGTTGTTGGCACGAACCAAAATCCTGGGGCTTCTTCTGGGAGCACCCAGGAAGGGGAAATTCCATCGAACATTTTTATGATGGGTGCTCACGCGGATATCGCTACGAGATCCCATGATTATGGCGGAGAAGAGTCTTCGAAAGCTAAGGAAGTTCCTGATGCTACTGAGCCACTTCACATTACGAAGCCTACTGTTGAGTCTATGCCTCGGATGCCCAAAGCATCTTCTAAGCGATCAACGATTAATCCAAACGCTAGGGCTGCCCAGAACTACTCGATTGTGGAAGATCTGGCGCAGAGTCCTTGTGCTATGTCAGCTTTAGAGGTACTCCAATCTTGTCCGACTCAGCACAGTGCTTTGCTCACTGCCATTGGGGCTATTGATCCAAAAAATTCTCTTCTGATTACTTTTGATATGACTAATTTTAAGAAGAGACTTCCTCATCACATGGCTTTTCATATTAAATCGTCGTATCGGAAGTGCAATATCTTTCGAACGGTTGTTGATGAGGGTGCTTCTACATGCGTAATGTCTCTCGCATGTTGGAAGACACTTGGATCTCCCAAAGTTGTTCCATCTAGCACTGTTCTTACTGCGTTCGATGGTCATTCTCACAGACCCCATGGTATTGTCCCGGCTTTGCCCATCTGTGTTGGGGGCAAAACCGTCAATATAGAGGTTGAGGTAGTGGATGCAGCCTTGGACTACAACCTTTTGTTGGGGAGGAACTGGATTTATGAGATGGATGCCATTGCATCCTCATTATTTCGGATTGTATGTTTCCCCCACGAAGGGAGGATCGTTACAGTGGATCAACTGGACTGTCCTCCTGTAGACCTGAATGCGTCTTCTGACTCATCTGTTCCGAAGTTGGATAATACTAAGGCGCCTGTTGAGAATCTAGGAGTTGGAATGTATTCTTCCTTGATGGGTACTTTTGATCTTCCTCCTCCTACGGTACATATTAATGCTATTTCATCCTCCAAGGCTCCCCTTCGAAGAGAGTTCTTTCGAACTCATTATTTTTCGGACCCTTGGACCTTACCTTCCCCTACTGCCACATTAGTGGAAGGTCAAGTGGGTGGAATGGCATTTCCAATTTCTGCAGCTGAGATTGCATATCAGTCTATTGTTGACACTGCAGAATCTATCCCAGCTCCTCTTTCACCGGAAGAGTTGGATGGTGATGTGGCTCCGGCTTGGACGCTTAGTTCTTCTTCAGCCCAGGATTTCCTTGATACCACTCTTCCATCTGAAGAGGCCATCCTGGAAGCCATGACAGGTATAGATAGACCGTGGGATGATTTGCATCATCGGTCTTACTTCCTACCTGATTTGAACGAAGTTGAAACAAGTTTTCCGAGTCCTCAGTCTCCTGGTCCTGTTCACCCAGTCTTGAACCCTTTGGCACCAACACAGGTTTATGTTGAAGGGAACATGGTTGTGATCTCTCCTACTATCCCGGTGAACATTTCCAGGGATCCCAATATTATCGAGAATGTCTTCATTGGAGCTGAATGTTCCCGTGAAGAGGTTCAAATTTACACTGAGCTCTTTAAAGAGTATAGAGATGTATTCGCTTGGTCTTATGAGGAAATGCCTGGAATAGACCCATCTATTGTCCAGCATGAGATCAAGACGTATGAAAACGCTAAGCCGGTGAGGCAAAAACTTCATCCGGTCAATCCTAGGAAGGCAGCAGCTATCAAAGCTGAAGTTGAAAAGCTGCTTAAGGCGGGATTCATTTTCCCTGTTCCTCTGACTGAATGGGTTTCAAACCCCGTTCCCGTAGATAAAAAGCAAGGAACGATTTGAGTGTGCATCGATTTCAGAGACCTAAATAAAGCATGTCCTAAAGAAAATTACCCCACACCATTTATCGATCAGATCATTGATGAGTGTGCCAGTAATGAGATTTTCTCCTTCATGGACGGTTTCTCCAGATATAATCAAATTACTATCCGTCCTGAAGATCAACATAAGACTACATTTATTTGTCCCTGGGGTACGTTTGCATACAAGAAGATGCCTTTTGGTCTGAAAAATGCTGGGGCTACCTTTCAGCGGGCCATGTCTTACGCCTTCCACGACATCAAGAAGATTATCGAGGCATACTTAGATGATCTAGCTGCTCATTCTCGAAAGAGGATGGATCATCCTGGTCACCTCTGGAAAATATTTGAAAGATGTCATTTTTATAAAATTCGATTGAATCCGAACAAGTGCGTTTTCGCGGTTACATCCGGTCGGCTATTGGGATTCATTGTGTCTAGGGAAGGGATAAGGGTAGATCCCTTCAAGGTTGAGGCAATACTTCGGTTGCCTCCCCCGTCTTCCATCCGACAGCTTCAAAGTCTTCAAGGAAGTCTAATTTTCTTTGGAGATTTATCGTCAATTATGCTGAAATTACAAAGGGACATATGAGATTGTTGAAGAAAGGAGTTCCTTTTCTTTGGGACGACTACGCTCAATGCTCATTCGATGCTTTGAAAAAGGCATTGACCTCTGCTCCTCTACTGAGTCCACCTGATTATAGCAGAGATTTTCTTTTGTATCTGGCAACAGCAGAATCTACCATCGGTATGGTTCTGGTTCAGGAAGATGATGCTCTTGCAGAGCATGTTATTTACTACCTCAGTCGAGGACTGGTAGGACCTGAACTTCGATACACTCCGATAGAAAAGTTAGCCTTAGCAGCAGTTCATGCTGTGCAGCGACTCCGGCATTACATTATTCTTCGCAAAACTTATGTTTTGGCAGCTACCAATCCATTTCAGTTTGTCCTCAGCAGGCGAGTGATTGGGGGCAAATATAATAGATGGATTGTGATTTTACAGGAATTTGATCTTGAGTTCATGTCTGCCAAATCCAAGAAATCATTAGTTTTTGTGGAATTGATCTCCGAGTTGCCCTGTGGAGAGGAGATGATCTATGATGAGTCCTTTCTGGACGAACACTTGTTTCTTATCTCTCCACAGGATCCTTGGTACGGGGATATCATTGTGTATCTCCAGACTACGAATTTTCCCTCTACTTTTTTGAAATATGAGCATTGTAAGCTGCGTCACTTGGCCAAGAATTATTTGATTATTGGTGATGCTTTGTACCGTTGAGGGGTTGATTCAATCCTAAGACGCTACTTAACTCTCAAAGAAGCTGAGGCTGTGCTCAATGATTCTCACAGTGGAGCTTGTGGGGGTCATTTATCTGGGCTTGCTACAGCCCAAAAGATTTTGCGTTCTGGATACTTTTGGCCCTCGATTTTCAAATATTGTATTGAATCGGTCAAAAGGTGTCATCCGTGTCAGGTTTATACTCGAAAAATGCGCGCTCATCCAGCTCCGCTTTTTCAAGTCGTTACTGTCGGACCCTTTACAAAGTGGGGTATTGATTATACTACTTGTAACCCACCTTCGGCAAAAGGTCACAAGTACATTATCGTAGCAGTAGACTACTTTACGAAGTGGGTCGAGGCTATGCCTACTTGGGGGAGGGAATGATGGTGAGATTCCAACGCCTCTTTTCTTTTCAACCAAGTTATTGCTCATTTTGGTATTCCTAGAGAGATTGTCACCGATCATGGCAGTCATTTTCAGAATAGTATGATGGCTGAGTTGGCTCTCAAATTGGGTTTCCGGCAGGAGCATTCATCTCCATATTATCCTCAAGCCAATGGGCAAGTGGAAGCCGTGAATAAATCCTTGAAGACAATTCTTCAAAGGATAATTGATAAAGCTAGATCCAACTGGCATATTATGCTATATCCTGCACTTTGGGCATACAGGACATCAGTGAAAACTGCAACTGGGTTTACTCCGTTTCAGTTAGTGCACGAGGTGGAATCCGTATTTCCTATTGAATGAGAGATTCCTTCTCTTAAATTAGCTGTTGAACTTCTTCCTGACACTTCTAGTCTGGCAGAACGGCTTCTTCATCTGGAACATCTCGATGAGCAGCGTCGAGATGCCGCCAGGATGAATGAAGCGCATAAAAACCGAGTAAAATTTTAGTACGATAAGGCGGTCAATCCTAGGGTCTTTTCGGAAGGCGACCTTGTTTTGGTCTATGCCCAAGAAAAAGATGCCCTGGGGGCAGGAAAGTTTAAGTCTATGTGGTATGGCCCCTATATCGTTAAAAAAGTCCTTAAGAAAGGAGCGTATACCTTGGTTGATTTTGAAGGGAACGAGTTGCCGGAGCCCCGAAATGGGCTCTATTTGAAGAAGTATTATGCCTAGGCTTCGGCCTGGCATGTTGCTTTTTGTATATAGTAGTTTTTGCTTTGTACATATCTGATTGATTTTCGATTTTTGATGAGTTGGTGATGTTTTTGATCTGCTTTGGCAGGTTGTGTTGGATGTCATGAGTCATTTTGGTTTCGCCGATGGTGCTAGTAGACACACCTGGAACTTAGCTTCCGCGGCTTGGGTGCTTCATTATCCTTCCAGTCAGCTGTTGGTATCAAGAGGGGTCTGCATTGGTCCTGCTTCCAATAATGTAGCAGAATACACTGCAGTCATTCATCTACTCTTGGAGGCAATATCTTTGGGTGTTGATTCGTTGGTAGTTTTCTTGGACTCCCAGCTGGTGGTGTCGCAGTTGAACAACACTTATCGGGTACAAGATCCATTTTTATTATGATTGTTCTTGAGGGTACGTTTGTTACAAAGGTCATTTCAATTTTTAACGTTCATTCATATTCCTCGAGCTGACAATTGGTTTGCTGACTCATTAGCTAATCAAGCATTAGATTGGCATATTAATCATTCCATACAATAAATTTTTAATCATCAAAAACATCATACATTTTGATACATTTATCACATCACATCAAATATCGCTGTATATATATCATCAGAGTGTTCAAAAACTTTACAAAATTTGGATCCATAATGTCGTACAAAACTTGGGCTTATTCTTCCATCATGTTCAGTCTCAAAAAATAATATACAGTCGTCTAATACATAATATCTGTCTACTCCTGAGGTCCCTGCCCAGAAGTCATGTTCCTATAGAACGTGACTGCAGTAGCAACTCGGTGGAATAATCTAACCCAGTCTCGGGGCACTCCTACCACCCGTCTCTGGATGGCTTCCGGCAGGTCCTTCACAGCAGCCATAGGTATTTGGCGGGTTAGTCCCTCCAAATTCCTCTGCACGGCCTGGAGATTCCTATCTGAATCCACAGTATCCGCTTCGCCCCTGCGGCGCTTGTGGCACGGAAGACCCTCAGGTCGAACTGGTCCAACATATGAATCATGACCATTTTAAATTGTCAGTCATTATGAATCCAATCAAAAACATGTTTGTTTTTCATTTTTTCATACATATTTGAAAAAATCCAAAAAAATTATATAAGTCAAAAAATTTTGCAAACTTACCGACTGTGCCCCATGCTGTGCCTGGTGGAAGAACTAGATCAGGATCTCCACGGAAGTCCATCCCGGCATAGGGATAGTCGTCCACTGCGATGATTTGTTCTCCCCACCAGCGGAAGAACTCATCATCCCATGTGGTCCGGGGTACCTCACTACCCCCCAATCTCTTCATCATGTCCACCCAACGGGCAATTCTTGGGTCTCGCGGGCTACTGATGGTAGAGATGACTCTGGGTCTCAATGTTGGAATCTTCTCAAAGAAGAATGTTGTCAAAATTGTACCGTAGCCAAAGTGTTTAGTCTTTGATTGGCGGATTGAGGTCGAATGTTGTTTCATGTTCAGTAAAAGGGCTGTGCACCAATCATACACATGAGTCAAACATTCTACTGCTATGCTCATTTGCGTCCTGGACGCCTGATGTAGGGAGGCAGATCCTTCCACTCTGCCGATGGTGAAAAGGAGGATTTTCATGTGAAAATCCCGTAAATCTTTAATTGCAATCTGAGTTCCAACCTTTTTGGAACCGTCTACGCAATACACGTGGACATAGTCTTCCACGGTTAGCCCTCCCACAGGCTTCCCGTGCAAGTCTACTGGTTCTCCCCTCCGGGAAAGTCCAGTAATAAAGTATATGTCTTCCACTTCAATGCGTAGTGGCATCTGATCTATCACAAAACATTCTTGATCTGGTTCCCAGTAATTGACGAGCATTTCTAGCAACCGAGGATTGCTTTTCATATTTGGCATTTTAAAGAATTTGAACAATCCGCAATTCCGGAGGATATTTTGCGCTGCTCGATCTTGCATGACCTCTTGGTCAATTGCGCTATGCTCACGTTCTCTCCATGAGATTGTCATCCTGTCAAATTTCATAAAATCATGCATTAGCCACGCTTTTTAAGTTTCGGACCTGCGCATACGCGACTTTTTCTTTGCACAGTCACGTGTATATGCGAGTTTCCTTTACTGAACCCGCGTATGCGCAAGTCTGCATTTTTTAGCAAGGTTTTTAAAGCTAAAATTCAATTAATTTTAATTTCCAAACGGACAAAATGATTTGCAAGGATGATTTAGGAGCCTACCTGAAATTTCGGCGCGATTCGACAGTCGATTGTTCCTGATTTGACGAAGAATTTTTTTGCTCCAGAGCACTTTTTTCCAAATCAGCAATGCAATAATGAACCAAATATGAGGTAATTTGTCTATTTATGCCTAAAAAGTTGAAAATTTTCGCAAAAATTCATTATTCTCATTTTTTCGATCTATCTTAAGCTGCATAACTCGAATGCTTGGAATTGCCCAGTTTGGTATGTTTTCAGGTACATTTTGACGATTTTGAGATTTTTCCCGGTTTTTGATCCATGATTTCCGACTCGTCACGGCAGGTATATAATCTTCACTGGCATATAGGTTAGGGAAATTACTCTCCGTTGCATCTTGCATACTAGCCTCCATACTGATCACTTGCCTTAGGGTCGATCCCATCAGGTCATGAGTATTACACCTATTTCACTCGCCGATTATTTAATCATGACTTGATGGTAGAGCCTTCCTTTACATGGGCTTCCTAGTTAGTTCCTCGCTATCACTTGTTGCCCATGTTGCATTTTATGTAGGCTCGGGAGTCGTCTTTAGTCCCGCCATGTCTTATGTGTTGAAGCTTCATTCTTCTTCTTCATCACTATCATTTTTTCTGGCTTTTACCCTAGAGGCTCCCTGGTGTCGTTAAGTTGTATTACTGCATTGCATATTGGCTACTTGTTTATCCTGGCCTTTAGCTGGCTTCATTTGGACTCGATGTTTAAGCCAACTTTTGACCTTGACTTTCTGTACAAGTTAACCATTGCATGCACTTAGCTATCACGACTTGACACCTTTTTACCCATGGATGGAGCGTTCCTCTGAGTATCACTTACCAGTTTTCGCCACCTTGCATTGAGCATAGGATTGTTCCAATCCCAGGAACTAGTGCATCTGATTTTTTGATACTCGTTCTATCCATTGTACCATAGCATTCTTTTATTCTTTTTCGTGCTTATTATATGAAAAAGACAAAAAAATCAAATATAACAAAAAGAGCGGGAATGGGATGTATCTTCGTTATTTTGATGGCAGTACAGAGTCAGTTTTTCGCCCTTGAACAAAGCACATTTACTTATATATATCTCCTACATTTGGGATGGTTTTAGTTTTGACCTAGGTTCAGCCTTTACCATGTTTCACTTGTCAGTTCTCCCCCGGTTGGTTATCTCTTCCAATCATATGGAGAGTTTGTTCTGCCTCCTGCATAACAGACTTATACAATGTCACTTTTTGCTGCCATGGTCATCACGAGTCGTGCTTTTGTTCAAGGGAAGTCTAACCTTAGTCCGCCATTCTGCGGTGTATCTTGACTCATTATTCAGTTGGCCTTCCCGGTCTTGTTAGTATCATGTTCTATCACATTAGATGTTTTGGTCTTCTGCTCGTGCTGGTTTGAGAAGGTCCCCATTGACTTCTTGCTGGCGGGTTTGTCTCTTATCGACTACGACACATTGCTCTGAGAGCAAACCTAGAGCCGCACCCTGGGCCTATTTCCATCATTGATAGGTGACCTTGTGCTCATCATTTGATCATCATCATGGGTCTTTGACTGAGTGGTTTCCCCTGTGTTCGACGTCAACACACATTATCACACTTGGGATTCATGCAGTACCTTGATTTCCATTTGACCCTATCGGTGGATTTCTCGCCTCTGTGTCAGCTTTCATTATTGGTTGGTTCAGAGGGTTTCTTCCGTGTGCTAGCTTCATCTTATGCATGTCGGAAACGTACTTTAGTTTTGGTTCCGTCATTCTACTTCGTCTGATTCCTTCTAAATCTTGGCCTGCGGGTTACACTCGCGCTGGACTGATGTGGGATGCCTTAATGCCTTCCTTCCAGCAGATCTTTTCCCATCGACTCCGACTCATTGCTCTGGGAATAAGGTCTAGAGTATTTTTGTCAGTACCTTAGGGTTTACAATCATCAGTGGCAGACTCTTCGCTATCGACAGTGGGGATTCATCATTGCCTCCTGATTGGTAGATTCTTTCAAGTGTTCGACTTCAACTCATTCATTCGCACTTGTTAGATTGTACTAGGGCACCTTGACACTCATTATCATTATCGGTGGGTTGTCTCGTGTTGGTTAACGGTATACATCATTGACCGGTAATCCAACGATTTCTCACATGGTCGACTTCAACTCATTTATTCCCATTGTGTAGAATTGTGCCATAGTGATCGGTGAAGACCTCGGGTTGCATCAGCATTTCTCGGTTCACTTTTGACAGTCCATTCAGTTTCTGCCAGTGATGTCGTCCACCCTTATATGTTGCAGTTCAGTACAGCAGCATCTTATATGTTGGCTCCCGAGTTGCGTGATTGTACCGTTTGTTCCACCTCTTATGATTCGGTACTTGGAGATTCAGTTACTTCTTTGATCAGACATCCAGTTGCACCATCTTTGATCAACTTTCTATATGTGATACTTGGACATTGATTCAGACTTACACTTCCGGGCCATGCTCAGATGATTCATTGTGTACTTTCATTTCATTTATACTTGTATACATGTTGGATCTATTCACTACTTTTTATATGATGTATTTTTGGACTGAGCATGGGTATGCCCGCCTCAGCATGAGTTGACTCTCTATTTTCTTTCATTGGTTTTTGGCAGGCTGAAATCTGGTGAAATCCTCTCTTGTCCTTGTGAAGTTCTTTCTATGTGCATAATACATTTCGGCCATCATGTACCCCTTCTGACCTCATATATTAGGGGGCATCTGTTATAGCATCATTTCTCACCTTTGTATGATTCATGATTGCTTTGATGGTTTTGGGCACCCATTCCTACAGACTTGGACAAATTCACTTAAAAACAGTGTAAAAATCCCCATACGCGACTATGCCTGTACTTTTCCGCGTGTATACGCGAGTCTAGCTGCACTTTTCCGCGTATTCCATTAAAATTATGAAAAAATATATAAAAATTCCCTATTTTCGAGCTGGGTTGATGGTTACTCAGGTAGTTCAACCACCCCAGCACGTGGCCAACTATTGAAACTACTTGGAGGGAGTATAAAAACCCCTCATGTGTATGGCCTAAGGGAGAGAGAGAATTATTGATATTATACTTTGTTGGTATTCCCTATCCAATTCTAATTCCCCGTGCCTCCTGCACTTTCCCAGTTCATTACAGGAAACCCTTGTTTCCTTGATATGCTCATCTTCCTATATGTCATCTCGTATGCACCAGTTTGGAAGGAGTCTTAGCGAGGCAAGGGCGGGACGGATCCGGACGACGGTCTGCTCGAAGATCGTGGAAGGATTCAGGTGATCTCTCCACTCGTTACTTTTGTACATGCTATTTATAATATAGAAGTACCATCTTGTTCCCGAAATATACGTGTTAGTGTCTGCTTACATATATGAGAAAATTGTTATTCAAGCATTCATTATGATTTATCTGATGTTTTATATGAATTTCACTAACATTTAGAGTAGATATATGCTGTACAACCAGTTCTTAGTGCTTGTTTCTTCTTGTCTTTTAGGTTAAGAAGGAAGGACAGTTGCTGGGGGTTTGGACCCTGCGGGATCTGCTTCAACCATAGGACCCATGGGTAACTTCCTCGATCTACTCTATTTAGTTTTTCTGAACATGCATGGTTGTGTGAGTCCTTCTTAAGTAGCATGCCCCTGCTCTGTGGAGGTTGTAACCCAACGAACCTCTAGGGCGATTTTCCTCGAAACAAATACAATACAGAATTACCTCTTTGACAGTCTTGGAATCCGTTGGAGAGCGCTGCATAGCAAAGCAAGAGTCCTTCTTCGCCTGCTCCAAATCCGAGTCCTGCAATCAGTCAAAGCACCCGCGTAATTTCTAATATAACAAGTATCCTATCAATTAAATCAATATACAATAAACATCTAGATTATACACATCTGAGCCATTTATATCATACTAGATAAATGTTCAAACAATAATGACAATATTAAGCATTGAATGGACAAAATGAACACAGTTCTATTGATTTTGAAAGAAGGAGGATTACAACCATCGGTTGTACCAAGCCCTCCTCAGTCTCCCAATCTCTCTTCTCTCTCTAGTGAAGAAGTCCAAGTCAACAAACTCTCTAGGAGCCTCTTTGACTCTTGGCCTTCACAATGTCACACTATTCTCTATTCCACAATTATACAAGAACCTTGAGCAATCCTTCGACCTTCAATTAAGAGCCTTCATCTCCTTCTTATAGGAGAGGGAGAAGGCCATTTTTGCCCTTCTCTTTCCACTAGTTTGGAATGGAAAAGGCTTAGATGTTTCCTTGATCTCCATGCTTTTTCCTCTCTTGGAGTTCAATCTTCCATGGCAATGACCAATAATGAACTGGTGCTTCTGCAGTTTCCTTTGTGAACTGACTCCTTTGTGAGGGAAAGTCGGAGATTCAAATCTTTCTCCGCACTCTTTTCCCAATTCAAACTTAAAACACGGGTAACGCGTCCCTCCAGTGTAAACAGAGCGTTGCCCTAGCCACTAACGCGGCCAATGTATTGCTTGCCTGCGTTATAACGCTTTTGTTCTGTTCTATATATGCGTTACCCTGGCAGAAATAGGTTTAATTTAGGTCTTTGTACTTCTTCCATATTTGTCTTCCCCTCTGAGCTGATGAGGAGGTATTTTGACCTATAACAGTTTCCATCAAGGAAAACACATGCCAACATAGGAATGTTGGCGTTCCCTCATCCTACTGTTTACTTTAAACACTGTTCTTGGATGTTATTTTCATTATCTTCTTAGTAAAGTTAGACTAGAAAAGTGATGGTGTGCCCTATTTTCTAGCTTCTTTCTCCAAAGGTAAATTCTGAAAGTTTCCCTAAGTGTATGCTGAAAGTAGGCTAGATTTAAAAGTATCTTATCTGATCTTAAGTTGCACTTTGTTTCTCTTACATGTTTTCATCCCTTCTGAAAGTAATTATGAGGATTACTGGATTGTTTGTCTATTGAGTTAGATTTAATACGAAATTTCGCAAAAAATTCTATGGTTAGCCCTGTCCTTTGGCCAATTTTAAACAGTTACTTAAAAGGATTTTCTTGTTTGGACAGACTATTAAATCCTAGTTGAAATTAGTGTCTTTTTCCACCCCTTCAACACTTTTATTGTTTCCATTCCATCATTTTATCTCAAAGATCTTGTGATATAAATGACTTTCCCCTTGGACGAATCTTGAAATTGTTGCGCAATTAAGCCATTTTATGACTCCATAGCCCAATGGACTAAAAACCAGCGTTATATCTATCTTATCAGCCAAAGCTTGTTCTTATTGCTTGAAACTTCACACCTTTGAAACTCTTTCTTTTAGGACTTTCCACTCAACTAAAATCATTCTCAACCATCCAAAACAAACAAAAACCCTCGGTCTTCATAACTAGCCTAATATCATACCCAAAAGCCTTAAAGATAAATCAAATATTTGCACTTATTGGAGAGATCCCTCTCCAGATTTAGGAGGGCTAGATCCTAGAATCCCAAAGTGGTTCAAGTGTTCTCTCTACATTTTTGGTCTTACCAATCTGCTGAAAATACAGGGAGATAACAGGGCCATTCAAGGTATGAGGGCTCAAGTAGACTTACTTACCTGGCTAGTAAACAAATGGGACATCCAGGAATAGTGCTTTATAATTAGAGGTCACCAGCTCAAAATTGAGTTGAAAGATATATATTTTCTCACTAGTTTATCAAAGAGGGGCGAGCCACTCTTTTTGTTTAGGGCTAGGGCAAGTGGTCAGTCTATCACTAGCCTTCAGCAAGAATTTTGCAATGAAGAAGCGGACCCCAAAGATAAAAGTATAATCATAAAAACCATTATTTGTCCTGAAATCAAAGTGGTTTCGTTTACTGTAACCCGGTTGTGCGGGAGCGCAGCTCCACATGTTGCTACAAGATCACAAATGCAAATTATTGTTGATTGCTTTAGAGGCACCATTTTCAATTGGTGTGAGGCAGTGTTGGCCAATGTATTGGTTTTTTCCTACTGCAAGATTGACTACTTTTTTGTTTTAATTTTCTTGGAGAGTTAATTACTCCATACTCCAAGACACTAGCCAAAGCTATGTTGGTGAAAAGATTCCTAGAAATATAAAAATTACTGGATTGATTTTAATTTAAGCGTTGCTTTTAATAGGTTGTTTCTTAGGACAATAGGTGCGAAAGTGAAACTTTGATGATATGTAGTGACCCAACTCAAAACACACTAAAAATGCATCTATTATGAGAAACAATTCATTTCCTTTCAATGAATTCTATCTAAAAGAAAGAGTTGAGAAATGCAATATTTTAAAACAATTCTTTCCTTCAAAACAAGAACATATGAAAAGAAATCTTATCTCATGAGAACCAAAAATGATCAGTTTCTCAAAAATAAATCTCTTTATTATTCAAGATCAAAACTACAATCAAACATTATCCAAAAGAAAACTACGATTTCTAGAAATAACACTCAAAACTAAAAACACTAATTTTGAGATCTAAAAATTCTAAGAATTAAATCTGAAATCAAAACTTTAAATAGTTTGAGGACATTTTGCTTAGTTTGTAATCTAACTAAGAAATTCTTTGTTGAAATGAGAAAAAACTAAAAAACATCCAATTATGGTTTTTTAAGTGAAATTCAAAACTTAATGAAAAAGTTTTTTAAAGATTTGCAAATAAGAAAATGGGATCTAATTCTCATAAAAAAAAATTATGCTATAAATTCAAAGACTCAGCAACAAAACAATGAAATACTAGTGATCTAAGGTATACAAAGGTTTCTAATCTTTGAGTGACACAAAGACAAAGAAAAAATCACTTATAACATGCAGATCTTGTAGAAAATCATTCAAAACTCAAAAATGTTGAAAGAAACTCTCACACAAAGATTTCTGACAGAAAATACAAGTCTGGGTGTATACTAAGAATCTTACAAGCCAATCCTAGAAAAGAGAATTTTAAGTTTTCCAAAATTTTTCTCAGGGTCCACAGGTTTTAGTGTAAACAGGTGCGGTGCCGCACTATGTATATAGAAAAACAGCGAAGATGACCGCATTGTGCCTAAAGACAAAGTGCGGAGACAAGAAAAATTAAAGAAAAATAAAAAATTCTGAAGCACTTTTCAAGGATTCTACAGGGATAAATTACCCAAGAAAGTATCAATCAATAAAAATCAGAAAAATAATTTCACAAGTCAAAAATAAAATGAAAACTAAGTTAAAGAACCTTCCCCAATGGAGTCACCATTTTTTTGGACAGATAAATCGTTCTTGCGGACAAGACAGATCTCCCTAGTATCCTACAGATAAATAGAAACAAACAAACAAATGTAAACTACTTTATCTAGATTATATTTGATCTAGAATTATCTATAATGGAGGATTTAGGACTTACTTGTAGTCTAGTGCTGATCATATTCTTCTTTCCTGTCGCTTTGAATACATCTCCTTTCAGGATCTGCAATAAAAAACATGAAAGAATCAAAAGCACCTGCATAATATAGATTAATTCATAAACCAAAAATATATCTTGATGATCAAGGAATTCAAGAAATAAGCCATTTAAATAAACAACTCATTGAGAAAACAGGATCCATTTGTATTATCTTTAATGAAATAAGGAGTCTTACAACCGTGTTCGCCTTGATGTCATACAGGTCCTTCTGGGGTCCATAACAAGTGTTTCCTCTACTTTGACAAGCCTTTGCACTCTCTCGACTAACATATACATGAGTGTGTAATCATTCCCATATGATAATTAGTTAAGAGAGTCTGATTTTTTCCAGCAATGCTCCTCAAAAAATCTCAAAGCCTAACTCCCCTTGAGGCTGAAATATGGCTTCAATTTATATCAAAAGAGAAGAGGTTGCAGCTCCAAATAAGATGGAATAGAATCCTCTTTCAAAGGGATTAAGTTCCACATACCAAGGGGTAGGCTCCTTTAATGGAGGGATGAATGTACATGAAATGAGAGAACTTTCAACCAAATAATTGCTTCCAGAAGCTTCTAGATTCAACTAGCTGGGCTTCCAAATTTTAGTTCCATCTTCACTTTACCTTTTACAGGGAACTGCACCTTTAATGAAGAAAAAGTGTGGTTGTTTCCGCATTCTCTAGAAGAAAAAGATGCGGCACCATAGATAATACTAAGAGAAAGTGCGGTACAAGTATTTTTATGACTTTTATAAGCTTTTCTCTCAATTTCAAGGCTTGGTTTTAGGAACTTGATATCTGTATACTTCTAAGGGAGTAATATATGAGTAATGATGAACCTATACAGACAGTAAAACGTCATGGTGACAATTTTTAGTGTAACACCTTGAGCCTAGATGTGGATAAATGAATTGAAATCCTTCAAAAGGCCTCTCAAGAAGGAGAGGAAATCCTAAACAGGAATCCCTCATGCTAAACAACACTGCAACTCAGCTGAATAGTCAGAGACTGCAAATATTCTACTAGACCAATAATAAAATACTCAACATGCCTCACTATAGCTGCCTCTTCCTCCTTTTATGCAAGTGAATATCTCTTTGCCCTGGACCCCACACATTAGGGTTTTTTTCCACAAGTTATCTTCCTCCCTCTCAAACTGTGTTGTCTTCCCAAGCAAGCCACACCCTCTTAGGCAGTGTTGTTGACTTGGTCAAACTTGACCTTGTCCTCATGCATTTGCCCCTTTTCACACTGGAAGGTGAAAAATAAAAATGCTCCATTGATCCCTTTCATGCTATGAGGGATTTTATTCCTACTCATGAGTCTCCTCACCCATTTTATTCACCTCCTAGATGGCATGAGCAAAATTAATGTTCAAATTAGCTTCATGCTAATTTTGGAACATTACAGTCCTCCCCTCTCCAAGATTGCTTGTCCTCAAGCAAGTGCAAGGATAGAAGTGAGTTGTTTCTCCTCCTCTCCCTGTAGAATCCATGTATGATGATCTCCTCCAAGAAAAGAGATGTTATCTCATCAATCAATTCCCCACATTGCTCTTCCTCAGCATGCAAGTCAGCTATCAAGCTATCATCATGTAAAGGTGAAATACTCAAGAGGATAGCAAAGTGATGTCTAGAGGTCCCCTTAAGGAATGGGATCTTAAATCTAATGGTAAATATCTCTCCCATATGGATCCTCCATCCCCAAGCTATTAGCCATGCAAAATGAGTCACCTCCCAACTAGGCAACTCCTGAAAACTGTCCTCCACCTTTGGCTCCGGCAAAGTAGGTGGGATGAAAATCTGCATATGGTAGAAAATGTAGCCTACCCCACATTGTCCATCTCTCCACTTATGATAAGTGTAGAGTGTTGATTGATCTTGGGCAGCAATAAGGTTTCCCTCAAATGGCAAGATGAGGACTAGATCTCCAAATATCTCTCCTCCCATGCTACAAATCATGCTAGCCCAATTATCCCCATATATGATGAGTTGGAAATCATCATCATATGGCATCACATCCATCATATGACTCACCTCATAAGGAATAAAATGTGTTTCTCTAGTGGCAATACCATCTCCCATGCTCCCCTTAGAACATGTTGTGCAAAAAGTGTGGAGATCTTCTCTCCTGAAGGACACATCCATCCAATGTGTCTCTCTCCCAAACATGCTCCTCATAAATATAGAGACAATAGAACCATAGGGAGAAAAAATGAGAATCATGCTTGCTGCCATGTGTAATAATTGAGAAGGACAATGGTCCCTCAAATGTAGCCAATGCAGCTTGACCCTCAACTGCAATAGAGACTGATAAAATGTGTGTCTTCTCAACCACTTTCTTGCTGCTCCAATCTCCTCATAAGTATGGAGGAAGTGAATGATGCAAGGTGTACAATGAGCATGTCCTCCATAATATCTCTCTTCCCCAAGTCCTCCTAGGGAATGGCCATCAATCATGCTTATGGCCTCAACTAAACCATGAGGTCTAGAAAAAAGAATGCTCCTCCTTGGAGCATCATCCTGCACATGTATGGTTAAGGGATGCATATATACATCAAACAAATAATCATGTAAACAACAATGAATACCCTTACCATATATTATGCTCATACAAAGGGAGTGGCTCATAAATGAGTCCCCTCTCATCCTCAAAGATAAAAGAGGTGGTTGTGCTAACTCTTCCATCTCCATATGATCCATGCATCTCCTCATATGTTGATATATCTCCTCCTCAAAACCCTTCCAAAATACCCCTCCATGATGGTGTGGTATGCTCTCATAGAACAAGTGGGGCAGAAAAGGAAATCCTCATGAGCTACTTGTAGCAACTTCTCCTTGAGCTTGGAAGCTCCAGATAAGAAGATCCTACCATGATAGAATATGACCCCATCTCTGACTGAATATCCCTCCTTTTGCAGCTGGCCATCCAATATCATACAAGTGAAAAGATCCTTGGAATACTCCACCAACAGCTGGGAGTTCCAATATGGATCTATCCTCCATAGTGAAAGCGCTAATGATTTCTCATGAAGAAAATCTATCATATGGTCATCCTCCCCTTTGACATCTCCCATGCCAAAGATGCAAGTTGGAAGGTTGCTATCCTTCCCCTGCTACTTCTGCCACAGCGCAGAGTCTAAAAAGGAAGTGGGTAATGATGATGTTGAGAGAATGCTCCCTCTCTCCTTGAGTCTACCCAAGACTCCCAGCGCCATATCAAGCTCTCCCAAGGTCCCCACTCTTCTAAAATCAATGAGTGGTGCCTCAACTAGTGAAGCATCCATCCTCCTCTACTGATCTAGTTGTCTCCCCGGCAAAATGTCTCCATGCAATGAGACATGATCATAAAAAGGTGACTGCATATATGAATGGAAAATTCTGTCCATGCTCTCACTACGCAATCCAATCTCCATCCTAGGTGTAACAACTTCCAGAAATGGATAGGGGTGTGTAATCCTCATCTCATGATGTTGGTTCTCCTCCCTACCTCCTCCTTGTGTCTCCATGGTTCCAAACCTCCTCAAAAATGGCACATGAGTTGTGCCTTGATCTCCACACATGAGATCCTAGGTACTTCCTTGCAAAGATGCAAGAATCCCTCTTCTTGGAGCAAGAGCTCCTCCTTCCTCTGCATGAGGCACTAGATAATCTCTAGATGAGACAACGTTGTTGACTTCAATCTCAGCAACATGAAATGGAATCATCCCAAAGATTGGATCCTTCTTTGAAAAAGATATCTCCATGCTTCCTTGCTCAAAGGTGTGAGATGAAAGACTTTCTTTCGGCAAGGTATGGTGCAAGTTTTTAGCCTTCTCCATGGTTTTCTGAAGTGAATTGCATTTTTATGCAAGGGTTTCATTTGATTACCCTTGCTTATCTCCACCATGTGTGCCTCATGAATCCTCCTACAAAATCTTTTCACTAAGGCCCTAGTGAAACTTGCATAAGATGCAGTGTTTAAATTTTTCAAAGAAAAGGATTCAAAGATCCACCAGGCATAGGCCTTACCTCTCATATGCAGCGCTGCAACTCTAATGGCTTCATCTTCATGAATTTGGTGCTACTGCAAGAAGGTGTATAACTCCTCCACCCAAGCTTTGGCTAAACATGTAGGTGAACCCTCAAAGGTAGATAGAAGAAATATATCTTGTTGCTCTCTTCCCTTCACCTTGATCTTGCAAAACTCTGAAAAACTGAGATGATCTCGAAATTTCTGAGTTTGAGACTCATACTCCTTCAGGAAATCTGTTATACCATTTTTTGGTCATCTAACCTATTATCGTTAGATGGACCCAAGTACACCATGTAATACCAATTTGACCCTAAGTAAAATTTATTTCACTATGTAAAATAACTTAATAAAACACATTTATTAGGTTGTTTATGGTCTAAACAGGAAACCCCAAGGGAAAATATTAAACAAATCTATATTTGTTTGGTTTTCCTCATGGATTAATTAATTAAACAATAATTTAATTATTATTCTGGGTCATATTTAACCCAAAACAAGGAAATTAATTAGATAAATCCTTATTTATCTTATTATTTTCTAGGAATAATTATTTAAACCTTATTTAAATAATATTCCTTGTTAAATTTGACTAAATCATTTATAAATAATTGAATAAATCATTATTTATTCAATTATCATTCAACCACTTCCTTAAAATGATAAATAAATCATTTATTTATTTATTATTTACAAATAAAGGGATTTGATCCAAGTCAAATACCTTTCCCCTCCAATAAATATAAAAAAATATTCCATAAAAGGTGGATCTACATTTGGTTAATATTATTTTAGTCATGCACCAAGATCTAGAATGACCTAATATTTTGTTATAAATAGAAGGGTTTTTCCTACCATTCTTCACCTTTTGTTGCCTCTTAGATCACTCTGGATCTACGCTCTTGGTCTGACTTTGAGCCATTATCATTGTCATATTTTCCATTATTTTCTTTGTTAGCTCCCTTTGAGTTCTATGTTTGTCTAGGTTTTCTACACCAACAAGAGAGAGAAATTCTAGATCTGAAGTGCTGAGGACTTCCAAGAACCCATCCCATTGAGGAGAATTGGAAACACCTTTCTTGTTTTCCTCCGAGGTGCCCTTAATATAAAATTATTTAAAACATATTATTATTGTCTTGTCTATTGGATGCATGGAGAAAAACCTTATTTTTACTGCTTAATGTATTTTTTATGCATAGATCTGGATTTTTGCAATAGTTTTTTTGATCAACTAACTGTAGATCTGAAGATATTAGAAATCATGTTTTGTTGTTAGGGCTATAAGTTATGCGTAGCTAAAGTGGTATTTTTTCGTACGCTTCAAATAAAGATTCATACTAAAAAATTCACTAAGAGTTCTCCTCCTAGCAACCTCTTCTCCTCTTTCCATCTCTCTTCTGGAAATCCTGGGCATGTGATTGCGCCGTGTGTTAGAGTGTGTGACTGCTGGCTCACACTCCTCATATGAAAATCTAGAGTTTTCTTTAGATTCAAACTCTTTCAGATATTATTCATACATATCCCTCCTAATCCTCTTGAAATCTTCATGAATACTATGTACATATTTTGGAAGAAGATTTGTAAGCTTATCCCCTTTTTCTCCTCCAAAAAATGGAGTCTTCTCCCTGCTCATATCTCTGTCTCCTTCTTGATAAGAATAGGAAGTGCAGGGGCCTTCCTCTTCTATTTGCTTATCCTCCTTGGGGAGGTTCTCCATGGATCTGAAATATGATGAGATAAAACCCATCCTCTTCAATATTCTAATCTCTCTGGATGAGACTTACAGGCTGAGCCAAGAAAGTTGCTCTGATACCACTGTAATATCCCAAAATGGGATATGCTAGCTAGGCATGACTAGAAAACGAATTTTCCAGGAATGGCTACTATAGGCATTGAAAACAGGACTTAGATCCATTAGATAAATGTATCTAAGACCAAAATACAAGAAGTGTCTCAAATTAAATCCCTCTAGGTGGGTTGAACATATCTCCCGCACCTAGTTGTCTTCAGAAAGTGTCTGATGAAGGGACTGCAACAATGTATGAACGAATAATGAAATAACAACGTTATTTTAACAATCCAGCACACATGAATATCTGAATATCCAAAAAATGATGTTATAGCAATAAATAAGGTACAAATCCTTGAGTAAACAATCACTCAAGTTAGGCAATGCAAGCCTCAATGGAACATGTACAACAAATAGAGGAACACTGCTACACACAGATTTCTGCAAGCTAAAAGGATGCAATTTAATGGATACATTGCATCATAATAAATAACAATGGAAATATATGAAAATATGACCGTCAATAAATTTGGGGAGCAAGGTCTCAATCCCTAAAAACAATGATACAACAATCCTTAGAAGGATTGGCTGAAATATGTGTACAAACGGAAAATCTACAGAAATGTCGAAGTTGCTGAGCAGCAGCTGCAAATAAAACTGGAAATGGATGGAGATAGCTAAAGATGCTACAACTGATGGCTGAATATCATCCAATGGATCTTCCATATGAAAGTTTGATCCAATCCCTAAAGATCTCACCCTCCAAAATTGTGGTGCAAACCCCCACTGCAGATACTCACTGGAATAACGCAGTCTAGAGAAGGGACTGTGCTGTTGATGATGGGAAATGCTTGGCCTAATGCCAAGATATGAAAATCAGCTCTAAAACCTTCCTCACTAACCTTCTCTTGGAATACAATCTCCCTCCTCTTAAAGATGAGCCAAGGAATGGTGTTGTTGAACCCTCCATTGCAAAACCCAACAACACTACGTAATAATTCAGCAGAAATAACGCAGTGACTGAAGGAAGTGGCTTTGGCCTTGAGCCTATATGTGAAGAAATGAAGTAAAATCCTTCAATAGGCCTCTCAATAAGGAGAGGAAATCCTAAACAGGAATCCCTCGTGCTAAACAACACTGCAACTTAGCTGAACAGCCAAAGACTACAAATAGTCTACTAGACCAATAATCAAATACTCAACATGCCTCACTATGGTTGCCTCTTCCTCCTTTTATGCAAGTGAATGTCTCTTTTCCCTGGACCCCACACATTAGGGTTTCTTCCACAAGTGATCTTCCTCCCTCTAAAACTGCGTTGCCTTCCCAAGCAAGCCACACCCTCTTAGGCAGCGCTGTTGACTTGGTCAAACTTGACCTTGTCCTCATGCATTTTCCCCTTTTCACACTGGAAGGTGAAAAATAAAGCTGCTCCATTGATCCCTTTCACACTATGAGGGATTTTATTCCTACTCATGGGTCTCCTCACCCATTTTATTCACCTCCTAGATGGCATGAGCAAAATTAATGTTCAAATTAGCTTCATGTTAATTTTGGAACATTACAGGAGGAGGCTTCCTTTCTATTGGGAGGACAGTATTGAAGGCCTTTATGCATATTTTCAGATCTTGGCATTATGCCAACTGATTATTCATCCCTACAGTTCATTTTACTTCTAGATCTGCATTATTTCTGTAGGAGGATTTGCAGGGTGGCTCAGCACACCATTTGGAGAGTTGATTTTCTAGTGAAGGGGATCTGCCTTTCACTTAGAGGGTCTATTGGAGGAGGCTATTGTATTGATCATATCATATCAGCCACACTTTCTAGATTTGTATTTTGTAGTAGATATCAGCCTTAGGGCCTAGATCTACAACTTGTATATGGTGTTTTTCTAAAAAATATTAAGGGGTTCTTAAAAGGAGGTTGTATAGTGCTCAGATCTGAAATAGATCTATCTTTTGAGGCACATATAAGCCCTATATCTGATGTATAATAATTTTTTGTAGCAAAGCTAATAAAACAACGTTGTAAGGGTCTTTTAGCTTTTAAACATAATTGTAGCACCTCATATTGAGTGATTTTTTCCATTGGAGGCTTGTACTTTCTTGTTATGTATCTTAGGGCCCTTTTCTTATGCATATTTTGTTGTTGTTATAACATATGAAAGGTCTCCATATTGGCCTATTTCTTTTAAATGATGATTTACACTATTGTTCCAACATTTTTCACTATATTCCTTCTTTTCTCATTTGGGAATATTACATTGGTATCGGAGCATAATCTTGGCACAACATGTGCATCTTGAAAATCCAATATGTCATATGAAGAAGGAGAGCCTCTTACTGATAGAGAGAAGAGGTATCAAATAATAAGACATCGAAATTTTGATTATACAAGTGACAAAGAAGACAAGGGTAAAACCCCTTTATCTGAAGGTGAAGATGAAGAGAAAGAGTTCCCTAAGATCCTTCTTAGAGCCATGAAATACATTTCTAGAGAGATAAAAGAGATGAGGATGGATAGATTCAAGGAATCCCCTAAAGGATTTCATCATGGTGAAGGCTCTGGCATGTCTCATCACTGGAATGATCAACCAGTGCAGCAACCACAAGTTTCCCAATGCTTTACAATGCCTACATTCTTGGCTGTAAGAAATGAAAGGTTTCGAGAGCAAGAATCCCTTGAAGACTATTTTATGGAGTACGAATCTCAAACTCAGAGATTCAAGGATCACTTGAGTTTTCAGGAGTTTTGTCAAATCAAGGAAAATAGAAGACCAAGGCATCACAATAGAAGTGGTGGATTCATTCAGAATCATGATCGACACCACACTATTGGAAGATTTTTGTTACCCAAATTTTATGGGCCATCCAAGTGCACTTCCAAATCATGGGTAGAGAAAATTGACATCTACTTTCAATTGAACAAGGTTCCAGAAATGGAGGCCATTAATATTGCAGCGTTTCACCTTGAGGGTGAAGCACATGATTGGTGGTTCCATGGATTATCTACATTGGGTCATGCCAATGTGACTGCATATTCAGATTTCACTAGAAGGCTAGTGGAAATATTTGATAGAAGATAGCCAGAAGCACCATTCATGGGGCTTGCAAAACTGAAATAATCATGTAATCTACAAACTTACATTTCTAAATTCTTAATACTTTCTGTTATGGTTCCTGATTTATCTGCAGCAAGAAGGGTGTATATGTTCATTGATGGGTTATATGAACCTCTCCATGGGTTGGTTAAATATACAAATTCTACTACCCTACAATATGACATTGAAAGTGCTAGAGACCTTCAAGATTCCTTGCCAAAAGCAAAGGAAAAATTTCATCATAAGCCCTCTTTTCCATCAAAGGGAAAAGAAGAGAAGGCTCCTCCTTCAAAGGAGAGTTAATATAAAAAAAATCTTAATGATGATTTCCGGAAAGATTTGAGGAGGAGGAAGCTTTTCTTCACCTGATAAGAAGCTTGGGCACCTAGACATAGATGTGCAGCAGGAAGGCACACTACATAGAGGTCTTCTCAAATGATGAGGAGGAAGAAGAAGATGAACCAAGAAGAGGTCACAGCACTGACACTGCAAGAGATGGACCAACACCATCAGGAGATGGGAATGGAGCATTTGCTCCTATTGGAGGGGCTCTTGCATCATTGAGAGGATTACCTAAGTAATTGACCTTAAGAGTTCAAGGTTCCATCTTGAATCAAAAGGTTTCTGTTTTGGTTGATAGTGTGGCCACCCACAATTTTATTGATGCCCAACTAGTGCAAAGGAGGGAAATACCCACTAATGAATTTGAAGGATTTTCTGTTTTGGTCCCAGGAGATAGAACTATGGAATGCATGCATTATTTTATCAGTCACCATGGAAACATATACATTGACTGATCATTTCTCTGTGGTTGACATACCCGACACCAATGTGATATTGGATGTTCAATGGTTGATTACTTTGGGGAAAGTCACCACTAATTGGGAGACTTTGCAGATGGAATGGGTGGATAGAAAGAGTGGAAAAACTCAAATGATCAAAGGCATGCACACATATACCTCACATAAAACTTCCACATAGAAATCAGAGATGGATTTTCACAGTGGAAGAAAGGACCTTATAGTCCCATCTATTATGATTATGATATTGTTGCATGGGACACTATTATTTAGTGGCAAACCACCTGGGAGGCCACCTGATTCAGATTTAGTGAGAGATGTCTCACAACATGGTGCTCCAAGAATAGATCCAAGAGGGATGGGAGCATTAGAAGACCATGATACAGTGCTAAGATTCTTGGGTAGACTCAAGGAGGAGGGAGACATTCTCCCAACATCATCATTACCCACTCTCATTTCATATTCTACGTTGTGGGAGAAGAAGCATGGAAGGAATGACCTTCCAACATGTACCTTTAACATAGGGCATGCCAAGGAGGAAAGAATCCATATGACAGATTTTCTTTGTGATAGATCATCAGCGTTTTCACTATGGAAGATTGATCCATATTGGAAATCCCAACTGTTGGTGGATTATTCCAACGATCTTTTCACATGCATGATACTTGATGACCAACTACATGAAGAGGGCTATTCATTCCAAGAAGGATTCATCTATTATCATGGTAGGATATTCTTATCTAAAGCCTCCAAGCTCAAGGAGAAGTTGCTACAAAGAGCTTATGAAGAGTTCTTTTTCAACCATACGTATTCCATGAAGGCATACAACACTATCATGGAAAGCTACACTTGGAAGGGATTTTAAGAGGAACTATATCAGAATTTTCAAAGATGCATGGACCATGTGGAGTTGGAAGAGAGACATGACTCTATGAATGATTTAATTTAGCCACCTCTTTCCTCTTTTGGAATGAGAGTAGATATATCTATGCACCACTCCATTTGAATGAGGAGAAATTTTGGTGAAGAATATGCTTATGTACATAATGTTTTATTTGATAAAAATATGCATTATTTTACCATGTATATGTAGGCCATAGCTCCAAGGAGTAGCATTATTCCATAAAAACTTCATGGCCAACTTTGGGCCACAAAAATTTCTGAACATGGCCACTTCCTTCAAGATCATAGGGAGATTTTGTATCATTGTGGGTGTATTCCAAAAGCACCAAACATATCTCACGCTTTCAACCATGGTGAGATGACTTGGGAATCAAGTAAGTGGTGTGGAAACCACTTACCACATCATTATTTGATGCAGTCAGGAGATTTACTGCACTGGTTCCACATGTGGGACTATGACCCACCTCCATATGCACAAATTTTTGTTTGTATGCACTTAATTTTGATCCCATACATTGATGATGTACTTGTACTTTTTATGGGAATGTTTGGAGGGAGGATGGGAGGAATGTATGTGCCCTATGGGAGAGAGACTATCCATTTTCATTATTCTACATGTTTTAGGGACATGGGGAAAATCATGTTTGTTTCATTTGAATTATTGTCTCCTTTTGGGATGGATTATTTGCATATTATGAGAACTTTGGAGGAGAAATTCATGGAGGGATGGATTCGTGAACACTTAGCTTATTGTTAAGTAGGTAAATCCTCTCTGCGGACAAAGATGATCCATCTAGCCCTAGAGTGGGTCTAGAAACAAAGAGACATGCTAGAGTGTAGGTTCCTAATTATTGAATGAAAAGAGGACATGGTAGATTGACTTACCTGGAGTCAAATGCTGTCGTCGCGGTTGTAGTGGTGGTGGCCTCTCGCTCCTACCTTGGCAAGTCACAATCCTTCTACAGTCATGCTCGAATACTTGCACATAGATCAGCAAACAAGAACATCATATGACATAATAACTTCATTCATAACTACTAGGCAGTCAAAGAGGGCTAAGAATATTGCATTAAATAAATAACATAACACAAAATGGGAACCAAACAATAGTCACGTATAAGGAAGAGTTACAACCAAAGCTTTGACATCGTAGTCTCCTCCAGCGAGGTTCAGCCGAAGTGCATCTTAGATGCTCATCAGGGGATTCGAATGGGATGAGGGCATGGAATTAAGCTCTCTCAACGAAGTTCCTTCTTTTTCTATCTCTTCAACAGTTCATCTATAGTATACTTAGTTCTCCATGTTCATCTATCCTATGCAAGGAGAGATAGCTTCTTTTTATAGAGGAAAAGGAGGAGGTTGGGATCCCTACAAAGGTGGAATGGAAGCATATCCTTTAGGAGGTTCCCACAAGATGTAGAAACAATAAACTAAAGGATGGAGTTCGTGGTTATTTAGTCCAACCACTCCCGATGACTCATCCTCGAAGTTGTTAGCGTGGAATCTTCACCTTTATTTTTAAAAAACACTCCATAAACAGCTTGGTGCGGATGGATAACTGGGATAGACCACCCACTGGTGTGAGGTCCAGTGTTAATCTTCCTCATTAGCATGAGAGCATAACTATCTACTCGCGCCAAGGCAAAACCAGGGGTTTCTGAAGCTCTGCTCAGGGAATTGTAAATAGAAGGAATATTTTTCTCATGTAAAGGGATGCAATGATGTTCTTTGCAAGGCATGACAGTTCTTATTAGTCACAGAAATGACCCTCCAATGTGTGAGATGGGGATTGCAAGGAAAATGGCAAAATTTTGTGTAACATATGCCCCCTAAAGCATGAGGTTCGAGGGAGAAGGAGGGGCGAAATTATTTATGAGAACACATTCAAACTAAGCACCACTATCGAAAAATGTGAAATTACAAATACAATTGATATCTCTTATACATGAAAATGCGGTATGGGCGTAGCCATCCATAATAGAGTACATAAAAACTGAGATCTGAGGTATGGACGCAGCCATCCAACATTAAGGATCAGCAAATACACTCAGGTATGGTCCTAGCCATCCAATCAAAAGAGTCATGCAATAAGTCATGATAATCCATAAGAACCCGCAGCCTAGATTTTATCAGACAAAACCCAAGGTCTTGTGCTCCATATCGACCCGAACATGTACAAATTCAAGCATGCGAATATATGAGCTGAAGTCGAACATGCAATAAAATCACCTAATTACCAACCAATCATGAAAGCTATTAACATGCACGAGAGAAACCACCAATAATGACAATGGCTCTCAAGGTACAATAGGTACAATCCACAGAATGTGAACAGTGATCTAGCATCGAAAACTCGCAGAATCACCTGATCGAATGCCAATAATGTAGACCTTGCGTTAAATGTGAAGAACCTGCCATTGAGGTGTTAGCCACCTATAAAATTTCTTATACCAAAAGGTGGCTAAATCATTTTTTGGAGCCTTGAAGGAAAAATGTTTATTGCAAAAAAGTGTTATCTCTTGAAGACTCTTGAAAGCCTCATGCCTCTGTCCAAATCTTCCCTAATGTGCCCATTTTACACTCTGGAATTCTGCTAATTTCATGAGAAGAAACTGCTGCAAAAATCCCTTTCTCCCCCTCCTCCATTAAGAAAACTGACCTTCATTTTGCTCCTCTTTTCCTCCAATAAAAATCCTCTATTTTTCATGATTCCCCTTCTTCCATTCATGAAAATCATTTTCCATGTTTAAAACTCATTTCTGAACTCTGCTGGAACCCCCAAAACCCATTAAAAACTTGAAAAAATTCATAAAAGATAAGTTTTGTTTGCCAAAGGCTTAAGCCCCTTTGGGCTTAGTCTTAAACCACATCCCCTCCATGTGCCCCAGCGCTAGAACCAAGTGCTAAGGGTCCTAAGAGCTTATCACATCGGAGCAAATCACAGAGTGTTGTTGCTTGTGTTAAACAAAAACTTCGATGCCGATTAGCTCTGTGTATTATATCCCCCGATCATATGGCATTTCATATAGACCATGGCCCCGCAGTCGGGTGCCAGACCATATCATAAATATATATCCCACCCCTGAAACATTAAAACTTTGTATTATATTGAAATTTTGGGTTTTCATATATCATCCTGGTCCCCAAGGCCATGACAGCAGTCAGCAACCCCACAGAACCAGTGATCCCCAACGCCTAGTCAGCATACACATCAGCACACTTGCGACAGCAACTGATTGGAGCGAGTCTTGTTTGGTTGCTCGCATAGTCGAGAAATCCGGACCTGGGGAGCTTTATAAGGCACATTTGATAAAAATTCCGGGTCACATTTGGGCTGATGTTAGCAGGCCCCAAACGGACCCGAGGAGCTTTATAAGGTGAATTTGATAAAAATTTTGGGTCACAAAGACCCTGACGTCAGCGGTCTCTTTTTGTGACCCAAAATGGTTTATGCAGCTTTCTTTTATCGAGAGTTTTGAGGTCCGAGGTAAGTTATTTGATAAAGGGTGATTAAAGGGTTTTTCCATTATATTAAAAAAAAAGGGACCGAAGGCTGGGAATGACGATTCTCACACCTTCGATTTATTAAAAGGAAACCATCCATGGGTTCAATTCCCACGTCTCATCAATGCTTCATGGGCATTGATGCCTCACGATCCCTGTGCAGCACTGCACATAAACAAAACACAATGAATAAATCACAAACAAAGAGTATCAGTGTCGAAGACAAAACATACCAAAACAGGAGATTGAAGACAGATCTGTGGGGATTGCGGCTAAGATTGATTGTCAAAAGCCTAATCCTCCCATTCAAGACACAGTTAAAAGAAAACCCTAAATTTTTATCAGAAAGAAGGCCTCCAATGCCACATCTGAGGAAAATTTATTCCTCCTAGCTACCACAGTGCCACCTGTGCCTCAAAGCATTCAAACAGAGGCCGAAGTTATTGATCAAGATCAGATATTTGCCTCAGCGCAGCCAGAGAGTTAATTCTGCAAATAAACTTAATGACAAAATATCAGCAGAGCTACTTTAACATAACACAGAGCCTCAAAAGTCAATAAGAGCTCCCACTGAGCTTAATCTTAAATGAAAAAAATTGATACAGATAGAACACCTGTAAAATTCTTCATCGAGCCCCCCAAAGGCTGAGAAGAAATTAAGTCTATATTAATTATCTTTGGAGATCTTTTATCAGATCTCACCTCCTCATTCTTCTATAAATACCACTAGAGAAGATGAGAGAGGGGTTGGTTGCTGAACTTTGAAATATAATTGAGCTTGAGACTTCTACTTGTAAATAGTGTTCACTATCTCTTGAAGCTTTGCTTGTGATAGATAAGTTATTCTGGGAAGTGTAGATGATTGCTAAGCTAAAGCATTGGACTTAAATTTGTAACTGGTTTGGAGCATCAATACAAGCTGATTTATGGGATCTTGGTCTATGTCGATGGTGATGTGATTTCTTATTGTAAATTGTTATTTTATTTCTGTTTTCACTGTGTTCATCTTCTCTTATAAAGAATAGCATGCATAGAGTTAGGATCTACTGTATGTCAGTACCCTTCTCTAACTGAAAATATTTATCTACATGTTTTCTTCCAATTTTTGTTATTTAGGAATGATTTAATTCAGTTCTAAGCATAGGAATGCTGGCATTCCCTCGTCCTATTACCTTAGCTAATTTTTATTCTTAAATGCTATTTTCAGTATATGTTAAGTAGAGATGAACTAAAGAATATATGGTGTGCCCTGGTCCTAGTTTTATCCCCAAATACTGTCTGAATGTTTCCCTTGGAATGTGTTGAAAGGTGGCTAGTGTTGAAGAACTTACCAGATCTTAGGCCATTCTTTGTTATCTTTGTGTTTGTCTTGAAATTTACCAAGTAGATCAGAGCTAGGAGAGGATTTGTGGTGAGCCCGGCCCTCTAGTTTCTTCTCCAACAGTTGCCTTCAAGTTTCCCTTTGTTTTAACATGTTTTTCAATTGAAAGTGCATCAAAAGCAGGCTAGTTTAGAAGTACTTACCCGATCTTATATTAATTTTATGTCTTTCTTAAGTGTATGTCAAAAGCAGGCTTGTTTAGAAGTACTTGCCTGATCTTAGGTTGCTCTTTGTTATTCATTTGTTTAATTCTCCTTCTTATTGTTTCATTTCATTCCATAAATCAAACTTTGAAGAGATCCTTAGATATAGATGACTTTCCCCATAGACCACTCTTGAACCTTGATTGTTTCAATTAAACCCTATTATGACTCCATAGCCCAATGGACTAAAACCTGCAATTATATATCTTCTTGGCCAAAGTTTTTTCTATTTGCTTGCAACTTCACACCTTTGAAACTCTTTGCATTTAGAACTTTCCACCTCAGATAATAATCATGCTCAACCATCCAAAAACAAACAAAACCCCTCGGCCTTCATAACTAGCCTAATATCATTACCCAAGACTTCAAAGACAAATCCATCTTTGCACTTATTGGAGAGATCCCTCTCCGAATTCAGGAGGGCTAGATCCTAGAATCCCAAAGTGGTTGAAATAATGTTTTTTCTGTGATTGGACTTTGCCAATCTTGCTAATTACATATTTCCAACATTTCTGGTGACTCCACTGGGGATTTTTTGAGTTAATAAAAGTTCAAATACACCTTAAAAATCTAGATAACCCCTGATTTAATGACAATGGTTCTGTTTGCCAACTGAGCCACCAGCAGCTAAGATTTTTGGCGACTCCGCTGGGGATCAAACCTAATTGTAATCTCTGGTTCCCCTTAAAATTTCATACAAACATCGTGAGTTAAAAGCAGCCTTCTCAAGCACTACCAAACACATGGTAATCATGATAAAAGCTTGTTTGAATCAATGAAAAACTAGGCAAAACCCTAGGATTCTCATAAGACTTTATCTAACCATGAAAGATCAGCTCGCTTAGCCATAAGAGTAGATTGTCTTTGTCTCATAACCGTAGCTAAGTTTTGAAACAGATTTAGGACACTATTAACAACCAATAGGACTGAAAAATAACTCAGAAATACCCAAAAATATTTCATATTGGTATCCAATAAACATGGTAGTGGACCATAAAACCTTTTACCTCTGAAAAAAGAGCTAAATAATTCCACTTGGTGACTCCACAATCCTGAACAGACCTTAAGACTCCACTGGGAAGAACTCTTATCATTATAATATCATTCAAACTCAGTGAGAGGACTGTAGGATTAAACTTTGTGTAAACAAATTAGTTGACCTTTTAAATACTAACATACCTGGTTGAAAATTTTCTTGTTTATTTGGGTCTGAAAAACATAGCATAGTGGCTCCTAGAAAGATTCACACTAGAGCCTATCCTGACCCTGATCCAACTGAGATAGTTGATAACCCAGAAAGTATCCTTAGGAAGTCTCCTAGGATTAAATTATCAACTATTTTTAGATCACCCTTGAGAGCTAATTCAGTTCCTGAAAATCTTTCAGCTCTACAACAATCACAAGTTGACTTAGTAAATCCCTTTAGAACTAGGTCATTTGATTATGGAACTCAGCTAGATTTCGAGTCTTCACTTTCATCTCCTAAAACAAGCGAACATCCTGGTAGTAGAGAAGCAACACCTCCTGATTTACATTTCCTTCACAATTTAGGTGTCTCTCATCCAATATCATCTCAACAATATAATGTTGTTCCATCCACATCGCTTCATCCTCCATTCACTGTCCAAACCATTCCACTTCAGCCCACTTTTCATTTTGTTAATTCACCTCTTGTGAATCCACCCCCACCACATATCATGGCAGCATGGTATGCTCCCTTAGTCCTTCCTGTACCATTAGTCAATCTTCCACAGGACTATCAATCCAAAATTCCATTGTATGATGCTAGTGATGCTACAATTGCATCACAACATGTGGATAATATGAATGACTACTTCAACATAAATGAAATTGATGATGATTCTACCAAGCTTATATTGTTTTCTCAGAGTCTGGGGGGAGAAGTAAGAAAATGGTTCAAAGGCTTAACCCCCCATAGTATCAATGATCTCCAAGCCTTCCATCAAACATTCTTAAACAAATGGGAAGTGAAGAAAAATCCTCTCCAAGTCCTTTCTGATTACAAGAACCTCCATAGAAACACTGGGGAAAGTGTGCAAGCATATTGCACCAGATTTAACAGTGTGTATAATGCCCTTTCCCCAGATCTAAAACTTCCACAAGGCTCAGCTTTAAACAAGTTTCCTGAAGGGTTCGACCCTGAGATGGCCTATCAGCTGAGAGAGAGAGATCCTACAACTCTTGAAGAGATGAAAAAAGGAGCTCTTGCTGTGGAAGTACACTTAATGGAGAAGAGAGCAAGAATGAAAAATGAGAAGAGAGTTTCTTTTAGAGAGTAAAACACACCTTCTACTTCCAACTCAAAGATGGAGAGAATGATCGAGGAGGTGATGAAAGAGATAAGCATAATTAAGAGAGCACAAGAAAGCCAAAACCAAAATGTTCCTCAAAATAGAAATCAATACCAAAATCAGAATTTTAGAAGGAACCAACCTCCAAACAGACCTATGGAAGATGATCAATAGATCACTCCTCCCTTTCATCAAAACTATGTAAGTGGGGTTGAGGAAGCAGATTAAATAACAAAGGAAGATGCTATCAACATGTTGGGGGTAGATAATGATGACTTTGAGATTCATTATGATAGAAAACAAGGTCTATACACATCTTATGATGACAAAAGAGATGATGATGAAAATTATTATCAAGACATGGAAAATTCCATCATAGAGTCTCAAAGAGAATATGACCTTAGAAGCAAAACCAATCAACAAACTCCCAACACCAAAACCTCTGACAAATCTTCATAAAATAGCACTGCAACCAAGCCTAAAGTTTTCAAACAAAAGGAAAAAACAGTGGATGTCAATTCTGATAATGGTAAAGAGAAAGGCACTCAAAACAATGAAAAATAGAGTGCAAACCTTAGCAGTACTAACATTTCAGCTAGTACTCCTGTGAAAACAATTTTTTCAAATTTAAATAGAACAAATCAGCAAGTTGATTTTGCTGATAGACTAGCAGCTAGTAAGGCTGAGACAAGTTCTTCAAAGAACAAAATTGCTTTCATCCTAGAGCAAGAAATTTCAAAGATCAAAATCTCTGTTCCCCTGACTAATTTAGTTGCCCAGAATGTATATAGAACCCAAATTTTGAAGGCTTTAAACACAGAGGACCATAATGACATAGTCAATCTTAACGATGACCAGCCAGAGCTCATTTTTGGTCCTAAGATTGAAGGTAGATATCAAGAGGGACCTATTCCTCCCTTTTATGTAAGTTTAAATGTTCATGACAAGATTTTACATAATGCTATGCATGATTCGGGTGACTCTCATAATTTAATGCCCAAAGCTGTCATGGAGAGCCTAGGCCTCGAAATCACCAGACCTTATAAAGATCTTTACTCCTTTGACTTAAGCAGAGTAAAATTTTTAGGATTAATCAAAGACCTCTGCGTTAACTCAGCACAGATTCCAGCCAAATGCTTAGTCATGGATATTGTTGTGGCTGATGTGCCCCCAAATTATGGAATGTTGTTATCTAGGTCTTGGGGGGCTAAGTTACAAGGGACTATGCAGATGGATATGACCTATGCAACCATCCCTATGATTAATCAATCAAAAAGACTTTACAGGGAGTCTCATATGCAATACACGGTTGTTTCGGGAAATAACTCCCTAGAGGTCGCTGGGTCATAGACCTCCACAGATTGGGGCATACTATTCAATAAGGACTCACACAACCAAACTTGTATGCTAAAAACTAGATATTGTCAGTTGTAGAACTCACCCGTAGATCCTACGTTTGATGTAGATCCCACGGGGTCCAAACCCTCAGCAACTCTTCTTCCTCTTCAACCTGAAAATCAAGAAGAAGCGTGCACGGAAATCTAGTTGTACAGCATATATCTTTCCTGAATGTCAGTATAATCCATGTGAAACATCATATAAACAATAACAAGTGTTTAATTAACAGTATTTTCACATATATAAGCAGGTATTAACACGTGAATTCGGAAACAAGATGGTTCTTCTTCATTACGAACAAAATGTACAATAACAGAAAGGTGGAGAGATCACCTGAATCCTTCCACAATCTTCGAACAGACCGTCATCTGGATCCATCCAGCACTTGCCTCGCTAGGATTCTTCCAAAACTTGTGCATACGAGATGACATATAAGCTGATGAACATCTCCAGGAAACAAGGGTTTCCTATAAATACCTGGGAAGTGCAGGAGGCACGGGAAATCAGACTTGAATTGGGCTCCAACAGAGTATAATGTCTATAATTTTTCTCTCTCCCTTAGGCCATGCATATGAGGGGCTTTTATACTCTCTCAAAGTAGTTTCAATCAGTTGGAAATAGTTGGCCATGGGCTAGGGTGGCTTAATTACGAGAATAACCATCAACCCAGCCTTGAAAATAGGGTTTTTTTATATACTTTTTAATGATTTTAATGGCATACACAGAAAAGTATCTCTGGACTCACGTATACACGCGAAAAAGTCTGGGCATATTCGCGTATGGGTTTTGAAACACTGTTTTTTATGAAATTTATTCAAGTCTGTGGGAAAGGGTGCCCAAGGCCAAAGAGACAATCATGAATCACATGAGGGTAAAAAATGATGCTATAACAATGGTGACTAGCCAAGACAGACCACAAAACTCTCCCCTTTATTCTGTAAACACAGGCCTAGATTCATTTATCCTTTTCAATGATGAAACTTCCAGTGAACAAGTGACCTTGTCTAATTTAATGACAGATAGAGAGGAGGAAGAAGATAATGTAGGAGTGTCAAAACAGTTTGCTGAACCTGTGAACTCTAGCAAAAAAAACATAGGTCTTAAGCTACAAATCATGTGTCCTTTGCTTTTAAACATTAAGAGTCAAGAAAGCAGTCCTCAACCCAATAAAAAATTTGATGAGTTAGAACAAGTTCAACAGTGTGCCAACCTCTAAGAACAATTCGATAGCACACTTATTGAAGAGCATAGTAACCCAAATGATAATCTCAAGACTAGTCCTCTATAGAGTATGAACTTCGACGGATCCTGCACTAGGAACAATGTTGGTGCAGGGGTCTGGATTTGCAACACTAAGAATAAACACACAGAAAGCCTTTCCTGTAGATTAAACTTCCAGTGTTCGAATAACATAGTGGAATATGAATCCCTTCTCTTAGGCTTACAATTGTTCAAGAAGTTAGGAGCCAAAAGAATCAATATGTATGGGGATTCAGAGTTAGTCATTAGGCAGGTCAATGGGGAGTATAATGCAAACAATCCGAGACTTAGGGCCTACCGAAACGATGTCATGGACCTTTTAAAAACTTTCGAGGAGTCCAAACTAATTTTTGTCCCAAGAAAAAGAAATATTGCGGCCCACAATTTAGCTTTTGCAGCTAGAACATGCTTAACACCATATGAAACCAAAGACTGCACAACTCAGATAAAATTTAGACCAGCCGTTCCTGATAACAAAAAATATTGGCAGGTGTTCGACGAAGACAAACAAATAGAAGAGTTCATGTAGTTCAGAAACGAATTCGAACTACCAAGTTCAGATTCAGATTATGAAACCAACTACCCTAGTGAAGAAAATTTTCTTTATGAAGAAGAAAGGTCTCCTGAACTTGCTAATGTAAACCTGTTATCTAGCAAACTTGAAAATGAAACAGAGATGAACACAGAGTTAGAAACAGAAGAGTTAGAAACCCTGCACTCTAAAGATGAAAGTTTTCCAAATGGTCTGACACCTTTATAAGAGTTGTTTGATTTTAACGATGTGGCCAGGAAGCCAAAACTGGAACCTGTAGAGACTGAAGTGGAAGAGTGCAATATAGGCAGTGAACTTAAATAGAAAATGATCAAACTATCTAAAACTTTACCAACTCACATTAAACTCAAATGCATAGAGTTGTTCAAATAATTTTTTGATTTTTTTGCATGGAGCTACGAAGATATTAAATCCTATGACACCGAAATAATACAGCACAAAATTCCTCTCAAGGAAAACCAAAAACCATTCAAGCAGAAGCTACGCAGAATAAACCCTGTTTAGTTGCCTTTGGTTGAGAAGGAAATCAAGAAAATGTATGAATCTGGTATTATTGTCCCTATTAGGTATTCTGAGTGGGTATTTAATCTGGTGTCAGTCAGGAAGAAAACTAGAGATATCAGGCTTTGTATAGAATTTAGAGACTTAAACAAAGATTCATTAAAAGACAACTACCCTTTACCTAAGATGGAAGATGGAACATATTTTACAAAGGGTGGTAGGGTCTAGAATAATTTCTTTGCTTGATGGCTACTCAGGGTACAATTAGATCTTAGTTTACCTTGCTAATCAATTAAAGACAACCTTTACTACACCATGGGGCACTTTCATGTATATAAAAATGCCCTTTGGTCTAATGAATGCTGGAGCAACCTTTCAGAGAGCCATGGACATAGCATTCTCTGAAGAGTTAAGCTACTTCATCATTATATACCTTGATGATGTTACTATGTTTTCAAAGACAGATGAAGAGCACTTAGCACATTTAAGAACAATCTTCGGGAGATGCGGGAAGTTTGGGATATCTTTAAACCCTAAGAAAAAACTATTTGGGCTCCAAGAAGGTAAACTTCTTGGACACATCATTTTAGAAGAGGGTATTAATATAGATCCCAAAATGATTGAGGCCATATTGCAAATCTCTCATCCTCGAAACATCAAGGAGTTGCAATATTTCATTGGAAAGATTAAATTTTTGAGAAGGTTCATCCCCAACTTGGCTGAGCTTCTTAGAAATATCACAAACATGTTGAAGAAGGAGCAAGGAGTAAAATGGACCTTGGAAGAAAAGAAGTCATTTGAGATGGTGAAGCAAGTGTTAACCAAAACATCGGTTCTAATAAGTCCTGATTTTTCAAAAGATTTTTATATCTTCTCATTTTCATCAGAGCATACAATAGTTGTTTTCCTTCTACAGAAAAATCTGCAAGGACAAGAGAAGCCTATAGCATTCTTTAGCAAGGCTTTGAGGGATGCCCCTTTGAAGTATAACATTATGGAGAAGCAAGCTTTTGCTTTGGTTAAAGCTTTGAAAGACTTCAGAGTATACATCCTGCACTCACACATCATTTCCTTTGTCCCAAACTCAGTTGTTAAAGACATTCTAACACAGGACCCAGATGGTAAGAAAGGTAAGTGGATTGCTATTATTCTTGAATATGATTTAGAGATAAAGCCCACTAAACTCATCAAAGGCCAAGGTCTAGCTAGATTAATGGCTGAATCCAATTTTAAGGTTCTCGATATTAATATGATTAATGCTTTGGATGAACAAGAGGAAATATCAACTCCCATCGTTGAAGACCATTTCATGAATTCCTCTTGGTATGCTAATATTATTTATGTTTTTCTTAATTTAAATACACCTCCTAGTTTGACAAATACAAAGGCAAGATTCCTAAAGTTAAAATTTGTAAACTATTGCATTATAGATAGATGTCTTTATTGGAAAAATTCAAGTGGTGTATTGCTTAAATATTTTCCTGAGTATGATGCAGAGAAGGTTAAGCACGAGTTCCATGAAAGAGAGTGTGGAGGTCATTTGTACTAGAAGACAACAACCAACAAAATTTTGAGGGCTGGTTTCTATTGGCCTACTCTCTTTCCTGATATACACAAGATGATCATTGCCTGTCATAAATGTCAAATTTTTGAAGGAAAAAGAAAACTGCTACCCCTACCTCTGCATCCAATCACTGTTGAAGCCCCTTTTCAACAGTGGGGACTTGACTTCATAGGAGAAATCCATCCACCATCTTCTGCTCAGCACAGATAGATTCTCACTACCACAAACTATTTCACTAAGTGGATAGAAGCCATACCTTGTAGGCAGGCCAATGATTCTGTTATTATAAAATTCATGGAGACTAACATTCTCTCCAGATTTGGTTGTCCTACCAAGATCATCACTGATAATGCAGCGGCATTTGGATCAAAGAAGATAGTTGAATTCTGTCACAAATATCAGATAACATTGTGGCATTCCATGGCCTATTACCCTCAAGGTAATGGAATTGCAGAATCCTCAAACAAGAGTTTAGTGAACATAATCAAGAAATTGTTGGAGGACAACAAAAAGTCTTGCCACACAAAGCTAGTTCATGCACTTTGGGCTGACAGATTGACTTTGAAGAAATCTATTGGTATGTCACCTTTCCAACTTGTGTATGGTACTGATGCAACTTTTCCAACCAGCCTTGGTGTACCAGTGATGAATTTGATTCAAGATTTGTAAACTAAAGATAATGACATGATCAGAAGAACAAATCAAACCATTCATCTTCAGCAAGCCAAAGAGGAGGTTTATAACAAAGCATTGCAAAAGCAGGACAACATTAAAAAGATTTTCGACAGAAGAACAAAGGCCAAAAATTTCAATATTGGGGACAAATTTTTTAAGTGGGACTCAAGGAGGGAAGACAAGGGCAAGCATGGAAAATTTGACAACTTATGGCTTGGCCCTTACTCTATCCATTCAGCTACTGGTAATAATGCCTATTTCTTGCAAGAGTTGAATGGAGCAGAATTGTTTAGGGGTCCTTTCAATGGAAAGATGCTTAAGCATTACTTCTCTTGATCCATGTTATGCTCTGAAAGTCTTTTTATCTTTTTTCTCATTATAAATACTTCACCCATCATTGCATTCAAAGTTATTAACATCAAAAATACAAAAACAAAGAAAGGAAGAAAAGAGGGCATATTGTAAAAACAAGAAAGGTACAACCCCATACCAAAAAGAGAAACAAATTTGAAAGTGTGCAAGCTCAAATGCCACTCCTAAAGACCACACTTCTAGTTAGCCAAACAGCCTAATCTTGACTAATTAGTTTTAAATTTTCTGCTGATTGGATAGTGAATTTGATTTTCCAAACTGTTTAATCTTGGCTTATCAGTAGATAGTTTAGGATAGAAATTAAAATTTCAAACATGCTCAAAATCTGAACCTAAGTTCCCAAAGAGAATGACTCAAATCTGTTTCAAATTCTGAGTCAAAAAATATGTAAATCTGGTTCCATTAGCTCAAAATCTGAACCAGTTGACAAAGGAAAGACAGCTCAATCAAAAGTCAAAATAGAGCTGTAAAAAAGATGAAGGAAATGCTTTGAAATTTCAAATCCTAAGCCTTCATTTTTTTTTAATTTTCTGCAAAATAAGATCTATGTGCAGCTTGTTTTTTATGCCATAGATCAGCATCAAGTTAGACCATTCAATCCTAACTTGTATGCTTTTAAATTTATGTTGTAGAATTTAGAGAATAAAAATATGTTGGACAATTTAATCCCAACATATAGTAGATTAGGTAGAGAATCATATGGACTCAACTGTTTAATCTGAGTCCATGGAGAAATAAGGAGTAGAAATAGATTATATTTCCTGCTTTCAAACGAATAAAATGTTGTAAAATATTTTTCCAATCCAAGTGCACTCTAAAGAAGAGAAAATGTTAGATCTGTAGGATTGGGTAGGTAGAAAGCTTGTTGATGAAAGATCCATTGTTTTTATGCCTGCTAATATGTTTTCAAAGAAAAAGAAGATCATTCAAGAAAAGAAAGGCAGCCCAATGGATGAGGCACTGATCAGCCTCCTAGAGAATGCAAGTCTGAATTTCTTGATGCCTTCAAGAAGGCACCATCCCCAAGTGGAGCCACTGTTAGCCACCTATAAAATCTGTTATACCAAAAGGTGGCTAAATCATTTTTTGGAGCCTTCAAGGAACAAATTTTATTGCAAAAAAGTGTTATCTCTCGAAGACTCTTGAAGGCCTCATGCCTCTGTCCAAATCTTCCCTACTATGCCTATTTTACACTCTGGAATTATGCTAATTTCATGAGAAGAAACTGTTGCAAAAATCCCTTTCTCCCCCTCCTCCATTAAGAAAACTGACCTTCATTTTTCTCCCCTTTTCCTCCAATAAAAATCCTCTATTTTTCATGATTCCCCTTCTTCCATTGATGAAAATCATTTTCCATGTCTAAAACTCATTTTTGAACTCTGCTGGAACCCCCAAAACCCATTGAAAACTTGAAAAAATTCATAAAAGATAAGTTTTGTTTGCCAAAGGCTTAAGCCCCTTTGGGCTTAGTCTTAAACCACATCCCCTCCATGTGCCCCAGCGCTAGAACCAAGTGCTAAGGGTCCTAAGTGCTTATCACATTGGAGCAAATCACAGAGCAATTTTGTTTGCATTAAACAAAAACTACGATGTCGATTAGCCCTGTGTATTATATCCCCCGATCATATGGCATTTCATATAGACCATGGCCCCGTAGTCGGGCGCCAGACCATATCATAAATATATATCCCGCCCCCGAAACATTAAAAATTTGTATTATATTGAAATTTTGGGTTTTCATATATCATCCTGGTCCCCATGGCCACGACAGCAGTCAGCAGCCCCACAGAACCGGTGGTCCCCCAATGCCTAGTCAGCATAAACATCAGCACACTCGCGGCAGCAATTGATTGGAGCGAGTCTTGTTTGGTTGCTCGCATAGTCAAGAAATCCGGACCCGAGGAGCTTTATAAGGCGGATTTGATAAAAATTTCGAGTCACATTTGGGCTGATGTCAGCAGGCCCCAAACGGACCTAGGGAGCTTTATAAGGCGGATTTGATAAAAATTTCGGGTCACAAAGACCCTGACGTCAGTGGGCTCTTTTTGTGACCCGAAATGGTTTATGCAGCTTGCTTTTATCGAGATTTTTGAGGTCCAAGGTATGTTATTTGATAAAGGGTGATTAAAGGGTTTTTCCATTATATTAAAAAAAAGGGGGGCCGAAGGCTGGGAATGACGATTCTCACACCTTCGATTTATTAAAAGGAAACCATCCATGGGTTCAATTCCCACGTCTCGTCAATGCTTCATGGGCATTGATGCCACACGATCCCTGCGCAGCACTACACATAAACAAAACACAGTGAATAAATCACAAACAAATAGTATCAGTGTCGAAGAAAAAACATACCAGAACAGGAGATTGAAGACAGATCTGTGGGGATTGCGGCTAAGATTGATTGTCAAAAGCCTAATCCTCCCAATCAAGACACAGTTAAAAGAAAACCCTAAATTTTTATCAGACAGAAGGCCTCCACTGCCACATCTGAGGCAAATTTATTCCTCCTAGCTACCAGAGTGCCACATGTGCCTCAAAGCATTCAAACAGAGGCCGAAGTTATTGATCAAGATCAGATATTTGCCTCAGCGTAGCTAGAGAGTTAATTCTGCAAATAAACTTAATGACAAAATATCAGCAGAGTTACTTTAACATAACACAGAGCCTCAAAAGTCAATAAGAGCTCCCACTGAGCTTAATCTTAAAATAAAAACATTAATACAGATAGAACACATGTAAACTTCTTCATCGAGCCCCCCAAAGGCCGAGAAGCCATTAAGTCTATATTAATTATCTTTGGAGATCTTTTATCAGATCTCACCTCCTCATTCTTCTATAAATTCCACTGGAGAAGATGAGAGAGGGGTTGGTTGCTGAACTTTGAAATATAATTGAGCTTGATACTTCTACTTGTAAATAGAGTTCGTTGGCTCTTGAAGCTCTGCTTGTGATAGATAAGTTAGTCTGGGAAGTGTAGATGATTACTAAGCTAAAGCATTGGACTTAAAGCTGTAACTGGTTTGGAGCATCAATACAAGTTGATTTATGGGATCTTGGTCTATGTCGATGGTGATGTGATTTCTTATTGTAAATTGTTATTTTATTTATGTTTTCATTGTGTTCATCTTCTCTTATAAAGAATAGCACGCATAGAGTTAGGATCTACTGTATATCAGTACCCTTCTCTAACTGAAAATCTTTATCTACATGTTTTCATTCAATTTTTGTTATTTAGGAATGATTTAATTCATTTCTAAGCATAGGAATGTTGGCGTTCCCTCATCCTATTGCCTTAGCTAATTGTTATTCTTAAATTTTATTTTCAATATATGTTAAGTAGAGATGAACTAAGGAAGATATGGTGTGCCCTGGTCCTAGTTTTATCCCCAAATATTGTTTGAATGTTTCCCTTGGAATGTGTTGAAAGTTGGCTAGTGTTGAATTAGTTACCAGATCTTAGGCCATTCTTTGTTATCTTTATGTTTGTCTTGAAAGTTACCAAGTAGAGCAGAGCTAGGAGAGGATTTGTGGTGAGCCCGGCGCTCTAGTTTCTTCTCCAACAGTTGCCTTCAAGTTTCCCTTTGTTTTAAAATGTTTTTCTATTGAAAGTGCATCAAACGCAGGCTAGTTTAGAAGTACTTACCTTATCTTAGGTTACTTTTATGTCTTTATTAAGTGTATGTCAAAAGCAGGCTAGTTCAGAAGTACTTGCCTGATCTTGGGCTGCTCTTTGTTCTTCATCTGTTTAATTCTCCTTCTTATTGTTTCATTTCATTCCATAAATCAAACTTTGAAGAGATCCTTGGACATATATGACTTGCCCCATAGACCACTCTTGAACCTTGATTGTTTCAATTAAACCCTATTATGACTTCATAGCCCAATGGACTAAAACCTGCAATTATCTATCTTCTTGGCCAAAGCTTGTTCTATTTTCTTGCAACTTCACACCTTTGAAACTATTTGCATTTAGAACTTTCCACCTCAAATAATAATCATTCCCAACCATCCAAAAACAAAACAAAAACCCTCGGCCTTCATAACTAGCCTAATATCATTACCCAAGACTTCAAAGACAAATCCATCTTTGCACTTATTGGAGAGATCCCTCTCCGGATTCAGGAGGGCTAGATCCTAGAATCCTAAAGTGGTTGAAATAATGTTGTTTCTATGATTGGACTTTGCCAATCTTGCTAATTACAGGTTGCCAACATGAGGCATGCAGGATCCAAGGTACCAGAAGGGAGTCTCTAGATCAGATTCCTGGATAATGAGTTGAAGTCGACAGGAAGTGACTTGGTGGAAGGAGGGACATAATTTTTCCCACATCATTGAAATGAGACTTAGGAACATGGTGATAGTGAATCAGGACCAATAGAGAATCAGAGGGAGGTTGAAAAATGCAGAGGAAAAATTCTCTTGAACATATTAGCGACACGACACTGGATTTGGCAGTATTTGAAATCAAGGGATCTAAGGTCACGATGATGTGGAAAAGAAAAAATGAGAGGTCAAAATAGGTTATCCAAACCCATGGAGGCAAAAATTACGAAATGAGATGTCCCCAACCCGACACGAATGCAGACAAGCGCCATGTTCAAGAGCGACATACTGCCAACATAGCTAAAAACTAGTTCCATTTTCCCCCACCATTTCTGGTGAGTACCCCAATTATTTTTTAAAAAAAGCTTTAAGGGGATAGAATATGCTTGTAATGTAAGTTTTTCCTTCATAAAAATCCAACCTAGTACATTTTACGAGCTCTAGGAAGGAGGAACTCGATGAACGTCATGGTGACGATGTCTGATGTCATCAGGGTTTAACGAGTCTGAAAAGGGAAGAACTCAACGTATTTTCATGTTTAGAGAGTTTGAAAAGAAGCAGAAAATAAAAATCCATCATGTCCCTTTTCATAAGTAGTCTCTCAGATCCTTAAAGGTAGAAAACTATATCTGAAAGAACCTCTTAGTTGCGATAGGCTAAGGTATTCCTTTTTCGTAAATAAACCATCCCAACCCAAAAAAGGGGTAAACGTATACTGGGTAGATATCGTTTCGCATCCATTTAACGAGTTGAAAATGACAAGAGCCTCGGCAATATTTTTCAGTTTTAGAGAGTCAAAAAAGAGCTGAAAGATGACTCCTCCTGGAGGAACGAGTGGTATTAAGGGTAGAAACTGGTTTCGGTGATGGTGGAAATGCTCAAAACAAGTAAAGGTTAAGAGGTTGTCTAACAAGACCACTCATCACAACGGTTCCTCAAGAATGGGTAAAACAATCAATTGAAGGCGTATGATTAGCCAAGCAGATGGGGATGATGGAATGAGAAAACTAAGGTTCATATGGAAAAATAGGCTGATAAAATGGAAATCACGAGAGGTAAAATAAGAATGATTTCATTTTTACACAAGCTTAAAATGAGGAAACTCTGCTTGAGGTTGGTTTCATTTTTACACAAGCTGGAAACAAAGATAAATTATGCTTGACAATATTTGCATGCCCCCAGCATGGTGACTTAATTCGAGGTACATGCCCCCCAATATTTAGTCCATATGAAAGGAAGATGGAGTGAAGGTTCAGATTACAAGATCAAGAGAAAGACTCAATTGGGATTTTACGAGATCTAATCAAAGGATTGAATTGCAAAGGGAACCTGTTTCAGTTTTTAATGAGGTTGAAATAGTTAAATAACTATCCTCATTACCTAATTCATTTTTTAATTAGGTTGGCATAGAATACAAACTATCCCCGTAAGAGCTTGTTTCATTTTTTAAGGAGCTTGACACAAGAAAACGAACTCTGATCCGAAGAGCTTGTTTCATTTTTTAAGGAGATTGACACAAGAAAATGAACTCTGCTCTGACAAGCCTGTTTCATTTTTTAAGGAGCTTGACACAAGAAAATGAACTATGCTCCGACGAGCTTGTTTCATTTTTTAAGGAGCTTGACACAAGAAAATGAACTATGCTCCGATGACATTTTACCATAATAAATAAGAAGTCATGGCATCCAAGAGGTTTGTATCTGATGGGAGAACAACATCTTGGAAATCAGGACCCAATGCCCCCAGCACACGATGCACAACGGCACTATCACTAAATGCGAGCATGGGATAGGTAGCCACATAATTAACCCGTGGCAGGGAAGATACAACTAGTGGATAAAAATCTCGCAGAGACAATGGTGGGCCAGCTACCACCTCAGGACCAAATAATGAAAGATGATCAATGGTCATGATTCGACCTTTGTGTAGGAAACAGATCACATGAAAGAGGGAGGATACAATCGCACCCATGGCATAAGCATAGTCGTGCCCCAAGAGTAAATTAAAATCCAAGGGGCCTAGTACAACCATCATGTCTATATAGACAAATTTCCCTCCCAAAGTAATAGGAAACTTTAGAAGGATCCCTAACAGTTGACTGGTTCCTCTGTTAAAGGCCAATAGATTCTGTGAAATAGGCACAATCGGTGGAGAACCAAAATCTCGCCAAGTAGTTTAAAAAAGAATACTAACAGATGCACCTTCATCTATAATTGTGCTAGATATGGTAATATCGAAGACTTGTACCGTGATCTCAAAAGGCACATAAGAAGGAAGGTGGTATCCCACAAATCGACTCTAATTGAAGGAAGTGACCAGCCTAATTGGAGGGGGTACCATAGAACTAAAATGGTCATCCCCTGGTGTTACCAAGGCAAGAGGAGTATCATCCTGGACCTCTAACATGGGAGCAGGGAGAGAAACTTTTTGAGTCACAGGGGCGGGAGAATATTTCTCCAAATCTGAGGAATCTGAAGAAACAAGAAGAACATGAGGGGGATGCACTCCACTCTCGATGGAAAAGACTTGATGAACCATAGAAAGGATCAGATCGACTGATTCCTCGACCAATGGCTGGTCAGGAATGGATTTGTGAATTTGAATTTCCAAGGGAGCAGGATCGACCAAAGATAAATCTTGATCAATCGGAGAATCAACCAATGGAGGAATAAAAGAAAGTTTCTGGTAGCCAACTAGAAGGTAGGGTGCAGAAACAATAGGGTTGTCCAACACTCTCGTGGCTTCATCCATATTTGGACAAAGGTGAATGGGATGATGACCTTCACATAAATTACAGGGATTCGTGATCTTACCCTGTTTCTTATGAGTCTTATCAGCACTAGTCGAAGATGTGCCACCAATATGACTTCCAGAAACCAAATGCAACGACGGATGACCATCAAACCATGCCTTGAGCACCTTGGAGATGCAAGGGAAATATCGAAGAAGATGGTATCCTTTGTACAACATGCAAGGGAATTTGACTTTCCGCGGAAGGTTGGATGGTTTGTCAATGGAAGGGGTCTGGAGCGTAATAGCTGCAGATTTGGCCTCTCTCTTATCTGACTTCTTCTTTTCCATCTTCTTCTTCTTCTTCTTAGTCACCGGGTTACTAGAATCCAAACTTTCACCAGGCGAAGTAGAAGAGGAAGATGAAGAAACAGGCAAATAAGGGGAGATATCCACCTTAGAATCAACATGATTTTGTTCAGGTGGATGGAATGGTTGAACAAAGGTCAAACTCCCCGAGACCACTAAGGTCAAAAATAACCACATGGGAAAACCAAAAATTAACCCAGGAAGGGACAATGTTTCCATATAAGGAGCACCAACATTTCCAAAAGAAGGAAAAGGACCAGGATTCCCTTTGGAGGGGATTCCTTGGTTGGTAAACTCTAGAAATGTTTTCATTGGAAACAACCCTCAAAAATCACTAAGGAAGATAAATTTAACCAGGAGTATTTTGTGGACAATTCATTTTTTAATACATTGAAACAAAACTATGTCATTTCATATTTTAAGAGTTAAGAAATAGGCGAAAGGTGACTCTATCACTTTCAGGTTGAAACGAGCGTGAAAGGACAAGAGCTCGATGATCTCTTCTCTTTTTAAAGATTCACAAAAAAGATCGAAATGACTACTCTAGTAATCTAAGCAAGAGGGTGCACCAAGTTTCCGTGAACTGCCATATACACCTTGGTGATCAAATGAAAGAGAAATAACCAAGGACTTAACATACATGCAGAAATTCCCCCCGAATGCTATGTTCGGTGTATCACAGTTACAAGGTGGCAGACTCGGCTTCCTATGGATAAAGGGTTACAACCTATGAGGGTCTCCCTTTATATACTCGATGGTACGAGGAGCACAAGTCCATGCTAGCACTTGTAGAAATTTATTAATACTGATGTATTACCGAATTCTCCTGATCTAACAATATTTATCTTCTTTCTAAATACAGAATCCTTCCACTATTAATATTCCGGAAATTAAAACTCAATTGCAAACACATGTGAAGAAAATAAATCGCACATAAACATAGTTGTTTAAAATGAAAGCTTAAAGCTAAAAACCCCAACTATCATATATTATGTATATCAATGGATCATGTAATAATCTCATACAAAGCTTAGTACACCAATATCTCAGTACAATCAACAATCATTACACACTGTCATGCTGAAATTTTCATATCTATGCACCAATTTCTTGCCTCCTGACAGCCTGCCTCCACTGCGCAATTCCTGTTGAAGAAGACCCCTGAATGAATTCTAATTGGCCTTGCCTTGACTGCGCAATCCTCATTGGCATCTCCAATGTGTGTCAGATGCATTTAATGCATCATTATGGTCACAACAGATAGTCCATCTCACCCTTTCACCTATCTCTCCACTTGGTCTCCACTGGAACTGACATGAAAGTAGTTAATTGTTGTATTTGTTCAGTTGTTAGTGAGTTCTTATTTGTGAATTAATTAACTAATTAATTCACTAAACTCTCACTATTGTATCTTTCAGTTAGACAAGATACAACTAGCTCAACTAAGTTTAACTCACTTAACTAAGTTAAATTAAATAACAACTCCCATAACTACTCTTCCAACTCTGTCACAACTTTGCCACTGCAGTTCTAACTGAGTCCTCAATGCATGAGCCACCAATAACCCTAGTAATTGCGTAATTCCTTTAGCCCACTGATTTGACAAATATGTTCACTAAAATAAAGTGCTCCAAGAGAATAAGTTGATATTTATTGTCGGGCTATTATTAAGGGCTAATAATAATCGACATGCATCTATATTTAGATTGAATATCTATAAATAGACTTCGCCCAATCTTCTAAAAATATAATTTCATCTATTTTTCAAATTTGACCAACCATCTACAAATAGCATCCTGAAACTTATAGAATATGCTCACCATGTCTAAAAATAGACATACAACTAAAAATAGACTGTGGGCCCCACTTAGTGAAGGTGCTTACTTTTCACTAAGATCATCATCTTTTTGAATCTCAACACTCCCTCTCAACAAGATAGGGATTATCCTTCACCCCAATCCTGCCTCTATGGTATTTTAATTTTCTCCTGCTGAGCACCTTCGTCAGAATATCTGCATCCTGATCTTCTGTAGGAATGTACTGAAGCAACATGATCTTCCGCTACACACAATATCTGATATGATGATACTGGATATCAATATGTTTATATCTATCATAGAACACAGGATTAATCGAGAGTTTAATGCAACTCTGATTATCACAATGTATCACTGTAGGATCTAAATGAGAACCGAACAAACCGACCAGGATCTTCCTCATCTAGATAGCCTCACATGCAACTTGACTTGCTGCCATGTATTCTGCTTCCACTGAACTGAGTGCCATGGATATTTGTTTCCTGTTGTACCAAGAAACTGTTATATATCTGATACTGAAAACCCCTCCTGATGTGCTCTTTCTATCCATTGGGCTACCTGCCCAATCTGCATCTATGAAGCCATGAAACTTCACCTCATCCATCTGTATATACCATAAACCATACTAAAATGTGCCCTTGAGATACCTCAGTACATGCTTTCCTGCCTTCCAAAATAGCTTGGTAGGATTAACCATCGCTTGACTAAGTTGGTTCACCACATAGCATATGTCCAGACTTGTATTAACTAAATACATGAGCGAACCCGCCAACTGTCGATAGACAGTGGCATCCACTACCTCAGTCGATGTAGCATCTTCTTTTCTCCAATTTCCTGGAAGAGGGGTATCCATGGGCTTGTAGTCCTCCATGTGAAACTTACCAAGTATCTCCCGAGCATACTTTCCTTGAGACACAAACAGTTCACCTTCCCACTGCCATATTTCCAATCCAAGGAAATAATGAAGAAGGCCCAAATCCTTGATCTCAAACTCCTTTGCAAAATCTGCCTTGCATGAGTGTATTAACTGCTCATCACCCGTTAGTATTAAGTCATCAACATAAAGAAAAATGATTAAAATCTTACCCTCCACCATAATTTGGTACAGGTTTGCATCCGCCTCACTCTTGGTGAATCCAAGTCCAGTGAAATAGTAGTCGATCTGTGTGTACCAAGAACAAGGTGCTTGCTTCAGCCCATACATCGCTCTTTTGAGTTTGCACACATGCAACTCGCTACTAAAGATCTCAAATCCTTCAGGCTGCTCAATGTACACTTCTTCCTCAATGACCCCATTAAGGAACACAGTCTTCACATCAATCTTATGAATGTGCCAACCCATCTACGTTGATAGAGCAAGGATGGTCCTTATGAAAGAATACCATGTGACAGGTGCAAAGGTTTCTTCATAATCAATCCCCTCAATCTGTGAGAAGCCTCAGGCAAGAAATCTTGACTTATACTTCTCAGCACTCCCATCAGAAGCTTTCTTTACCTTGTAGATCCATCTTGAACCTACCATTGATTTACCAATCAGCCTTGGAACAATCTCCCAAGAATTGTTTTTGACAATGGAGTCATACTCCTCCACCATGGCATCTACCCATGTGGGCTTCTGCACTGCTTATTAAAAAGAAGATGGCTCTGTCACGATACACTTGCTCATAAGAGCCATGTATCCAGTAAATCAGTCAGGTGATTGTCTCTGTCTGTGCTATGATGTAGGGACTCCTACATTCTGTGCCACATCAAGCTTCAGTCTATCAGCTTCTGTGGTACGCTTTCTACCAGTTCTGATGTTTGGTTTTGTATGAGTGGACTCCTCCACTCCATGAATCTCCTCTTGTGGTTGATCCACATATAGAGGCTCATCTTTGGGAACAAGTAGCTCCTCCTCTACATGCAAGTGTAGCTCCCTCTCAAGCGACAACTTCATGGCTTTCACCTCAGTGAATTTTATATCCCGTCACAGTCATCCAACTATTTGGAAAATACACACAATAATTATGGGTTGTTTCTCTATACCCCACAAATATCCCAACTTCTGTAGTCGGCTCCAGCTTCTTCCTGGCGTCCTCTTTGGGAACAAATAGCTCCTCCTCTACATGTAAGTGTAGCTCCCTCTCAAGCGACAACTTCATGGCTTTCACCTCATTGAATTTTATATCCCATCGCACCACAGTCATTGTTTCAAGAAATAACTCCCTAGAGGTTTGTTGGGTCAAAACCTCCACAGATCAGGGCATGCTACTCAAGAAGGACTCACACAACCACGCTTGTATGCTAAAAACTAGATAACATCGATAGTAGAACTCACCCATAATCCTATGTTTGATGTAGATCCTGCGGGGTCCAAACCCCCAGCAACCCTTCTTCCTCCTTAACCTGAAAACCAAGAAGAAACGTGCACGGAAATCTAGTTGTACAGCATATATTTATCCTAAATGTCAATGAAATCCATGTGAAACATCATATAAACAATAATAAATGCTTAAATAATAATATTTTCACATATACAAGCAGATATTAACACGTGAATTCAGGAACAAGATGGTTCTTCTTCATTACAAACAGCATGTACAGTAGTAAAAAGTGGAGAGATCACCTGAATCCTCCCACGATCTTCGAACAGACCGTCGTCCAGATCCGTCCCGCCCTTGCCTCACTAAGATACTTTCAAGACTTGTGCACACGAGATGACATATAAATGGATGAACATCTCCAGGAAACAAGTGTTTGTTGTAAAAATTTGGGAAAGTGCAGGAGGCACGGGAAATCAGACTTGAATTGGGATTCCAACAGAGTATAATGTATATAAAATTCTCTCTCCCTTAGGCCATGCACATGAGGGGCTTTTATACTCCCTCAAAGTAGTTTCAATTAGTTGGAAACAGTTGGCCATGTGCTGGGGTGGTTGAACTACTGGAGTAACCATCAACCCAGCCCGAAAATAGGGAATTTTTATATATATTTTTAATGATTTTAATGGAATAAGTGGAAAAATGTGTATGGACTCACATATACACACGGAAAATTCTGGACATACCCGCGTATGGGATTTTTAACACTGTTTTTTATGAATTTTGTTCAAGTCTGTGGGAATGGGTGCCCAAGGCCATAGAGACAATCATGAATCACATGAGGGTGAAAAATGATGCTATAACAGATGCCCCCTAATATATGAGGTCAGAAGGGGTACATGATGGCTGAAATGTATTATGCACATAGAAAGAACGTCGCAAGGACAAAAGAGGACTTCACCAGATTTCAGCCTGCCAAAAACCAATGAAAGAAAACAGAAAATCAACTCATGCTGAAGCGGACATACCCATGCTCAGTCAAAAATACATCATATAGAAAGTACAGAATGGATCCAAAATGTATACAAGTATAGCTGAACTGAAATTACACAATGAATCATCTGAGCATGGCCTGGAAGTACAAGTCGGAATCAATGTCCAAGTATCACATATAAAAAGCTGATCAATGATGTTGAAACTGGATGTCTGATCATACAAGTAACTGAATCTCCAAATACCAAACCATAAGGGGGTGGAACACATGGTACAATCACGCAACTCAGGAGCCAACATATAAAATGCTATTGTACTGACACTGCAACATATAAGGGTGAACGGCCTCATTGGCAGAAGCTGAATGAACTGTCAAAAGTGAACCGAAAAATGTTGATGCAACCCGAGGTCTTCACCGATCACTACGGCACAATTCTACACAATGGGAATAAATGAGCTGAAGTCGAACTCTGAGAAATCGTTGGATTACCAGTCAATAATGTAAGTCGTTAACCAACACGAGACAACCCACCAATAATGAAAATGAGTGTCAAGGTGCCCCAGTACAATCTAACAAGTGCGAATGAATGAGTTGAAGTCGAACACTTGGAATAATCTACCAATCAGGAGGCAATGATGAATCCCCACTGTCAATAGCGAAGAGTCTGCCACTGATGACTGCAAACCCTAAGGTATTGACAAAAAGACTCTAGACCTTATTCCCAAAGCAATGAGTCGGAGTCGATGGGAAAGATTTGCTGGAAGGAAGGCATTAAAGCATCCCACATCAGTCTAGTGCGAGTGTAACCCGCAGGCCAAGATTTGGAATGAATCGGATGAAGTAGAGTGACGGAACCAAACTGAAGTACGTTTCCGACATGCACAATATGAAGCTAGCACATGGAAGAAACCCTCTGAACCAACCAATAATGAAAGCTGACACAGAGGCGAGATATCCACCGATAGGGTCAAATGGAAATCAAGGTACTGCACGAATCCCAAGTGTGATAATGTATGCTGACGTCAAACACAGGAGAAACCACTCAATCAAAGACCCATAATGATGATCAAATGCTGAGCACAAGGTCACCTATCAATGATGGAAATAGGGCCAGGGTGCGGCTCTAGGTTTACTCTTAGAGCAATGTTTTGTAGTCGATAAGAGACAAACCCACCAGCGAGAAGTCAATGGAGACCTTCTCAAACCAGCACGAGCAGAAGACCAAAACATCTGATATGATAGAACAAGATACTGACAAGACCGGGAAGGCTGACTGAATAATGAGTCAAGAGACACCGCAGAATGGCCAACTCTCATTAGAATTCCCTTGAACAAAAGCACGACTCGTGATGACCATGGCAGTAAAAAGTGACATTGTATAAGTCTGTTATGCAGGAGGAAAAAACAAACTCTCCATATGATTGGAAGAGATAACCAACCGGAGGAGGACTGACTAGTGAAACAAGGCAAAGGCTGAACCTAGGTCAAAACTAAAACCATCCCAAATGCAGGAAATATATAAGTATGTGTGCTTTGTTCAAGGGCGACAAACTGACACTGTACTACCATCAAATTACAAAGTTATATCCCGCTCCCACTCTTTTTGTTATATTTGATTTTTTTGTCTTTTTCATATAATAAGCCTAAAAAGGAATAAAATAATGTTATAGTACAATGGATAGAACGAGTATCAAGAAACAGATGCACTAGTTCTTGGGATTGGAACAATCCTATGCTCAATGCAAGGAGGCGAAAACTGGTAATCGATACTCAAAGGAATGTTCCATCCATGGGTAACAAGGGTGTCAAGTCGTGATAGCTAAGTGCATACACTGGTGAACTTGTACAGACAGTCAAGGTCAAAATTTGGCTTAAACATCGAGTCCAAAATGAAGCCGGCTAAAGGCCAGGATAAAAAAGTAGCCAATATGCAATGCAATAATACAACTCAACAACACCAGGGAGCCTCTAAGGTAATAGCCAGAAAAATGATAGTGAGGAAGAAGAATAATGAAGCTTCAACACATAAGTCATGGCGGAAACTAAAGAGGACTCCCGAGCCTACATAAAACGCAGCATGGGTGACAAGTGATAGCGAGGAACTAACTAGGAAGCCCATGTGAAGGAAGGCTCTACCACCAAGTCATGATTAAATAATCAGCGAGTGAAATGGGTGTAATACTCATGACCTGATGGGATCAACCCTATGGCAAGTGATCAGAATGGAGGCTAGTATGCAAAATGCAACAAAAAGTGGATTCCCTAACCTATATGCCAGTGAAGATCATATACCTGCCATGACGGGTCAGCAATCATGGATCAAAAACCGGAAAAAATCTCGAATTCATCAAAATGTACCTGAAAATATACCAATCTAGGCACTTCCAAGCATCCGGGTTATGCAGCTTAAGATAGATTGAAAAAATAAGCATAACAATTTTTTGCGAAAATTTACAACTTTTTGGGCATAAATAGACAAGTTACCTTACATTTGGTTCATTATGACTTGCTAAATTGGGAAAAAGAGCTCTGGAGAAAAAGCCTCTTTCGTCAAAACAGGAGCAAACGACCGTCAAAATTTACCGAATTTGTCAGGTAAGCTCTTAAACCATCCTTGTTATTCATTTTGTCCGTACATAAGTTAAAAATTATGAATTTTCACCGTAGAAGTATTTATTTTAAATCACGGGTTCGCGCATATGCAGGTTTATAATGACCAAGCCGCGTATATACGCGACTGTGTACAAAGAAAGTCGCGTATGCGCAACCCAAAATGAAAAAACACGTAGCTAATGAAAGAATTATTGAATTTATGCAGGATGACTATATCTTGGAGAGAACATGAGCATAGTCCCATTGACAATGAAGTCATGCAGGACCAATTATCGCTCAATATTCTTCGGAATTGTGGATTGCTCAAATTTTTCAAAATGCCAAATATGAAAAGTAATGTCCGGTTGCTCAAAATGCTTGTGAATTATTGGGAACCGGAAGAAGATTGTTTTATAATAGATCAAATGCCCATACGTATCGAAGTGGAAGATATCTATTTTATTACTGGACTCTCCCGGAGGGGGGAGCCAGTAGATCTACATGGCAAGCCTTTGGGAGGGCTTACCGTGGAAGATTACGTCCACATCTACTGCGTAGAGGGTTCCAAGAAAGTTGGAACTCAAATTGCTATCAAATATTTAAGAGACTTGCACATGAAAATTCTCCTTTTTACCATTGGCAGGGTGGCAGGTTTTGCTTCCCTACACTAGGCATCCAAGACTCAAATGAGTATAGCTGTGGAATGCTTAACTCATTTATATGATTGGTGCACAGCTCTACTAATGAACATGAAGCAACAATTGACTTCCATCCGAAAAGCAAAGACAAAACATTTTGGATATGGTACAATATTTATGACATTCTTCTTTGAGAATATTCCTGGACTGAGACCCAAAGTGATCTCTTCTATCAGCAGTCCAAGGGACCCAAGAATTGCCCGATGGGCTGACTTGATGAAGAGACTGGGTGGAAGTGAAGTTCCCCGAACCACTTGGGATGATGAGTTCTTCCAATGGTGGGGAGAAAAAATCATCGCTGTGGAGGACTATCCCTATGCCGGGATGGATTTCCGAGGCGATCCAGACCTCGTCATTCCACCTGGCGCGACATGGGGTACAGTCGGTAAGTTTGCAATTTTTTAATTGATATGATTTTTTGGATTTTTTCAATATGTATGAAAAAAAAATGAAACATGTTTTTGTTTGGATTAAAAGTGACTTACAATGTTATAATGATCATGATACAAATATTGGGCCAGTCCGTCCTTATGGTTACCCACGACACAAGCGCCGCAGAGGTGAGGTGGATACAGTAGACTCAGACAGAACTCTCCATGCTGTACAGAGGAACTTGGAGGGTTTAACCCGGCAAGTGCCTATGGCTACAGTGGAAGATCTACCCGAGGCCATCCAGAGACAGGTAGTAGGAGTACCTCATGACTGGGTGCGGTTATTCCGCTGAGTCGCGACTGCGATCGTGTTCTCTAGGAACACAACTTATTGGCAGGGACCACAGAGTAGATATATATGATTTATCGGATGACTGTATATTTTCTGAGTTTTGAACATGATCGGGCATTAGCCCAAATTTTTTATGACTTATGGATCCAAATTTTGTATAGTTTTTTGAACACTCTGATAATATATACAGCAATTTTTGATGTGATGTAACAAATGTATAAAAATGTATGATGTTTTTGATGATTAGATTCTATTGTATGGAATGATTAATATGCCAATCAATTGCTTGATTAGCTAATGAGTCTGCCATCCAATTTTCAGCTCGAGGAATATGAATGAAAGTTAAAAATTGAAATGACCTTTGTAACAAATGTACCCTCAAGAACGACCGGAGTAAAAATGGATCTCGAACCCGATAAGTATTGTTCAACTGCGACACCACCAGTTGGGAGACCAAGAAAACTATCAACGAATCAACACCCAAAGATATTGCTTCCGAGAGTAGATAAATAACTGTAGTGTATTCTGCTATATTATTGGAAGCAGGACCAATACAAACTCCTCTTGATACTAACAACTGACCGGATGGATGATGAAGCACCCAAGCCGCGGAAGCCAAGTTCCGGGTGTGTCTACTAGCACCATCGGCGAAACCAAAATGACTCATGACATCCAACACAACCTGCCAAAGCAGATCAAAAACATCACCATCCCATCAAAGATCGAAAAACCAGATATGTACAAAGCAAAACTACTATATACAAAATCAAAATGCCAGGCTGAAGCCTAGGCATAATACTTTTTCAGATAGAGCCCATTTCTAGGCTCTGGCAACTCATTCCCTTCGAAATCAACCAAGGTATATGCTCCTTTTTTAAGGACTTTTTTAACGATAAAGGGGCCATACCACATAGCCTTAAACTTTCCTGCCCCCAGGGCATCTTTTTCTTGGGCATAGACCAAAACAAGGTCACCTTCCGAAAAAAACCCTAGGCCTGACCGCCTTATCGTACTGAACTTTAACTCTCTTTTTATGCACTTCATTCATTGTGGCGGCATCCTGACGCTGCTCATCAAGATGTTGCAGATGAAGGAGACATTCCTCAAGACTAGAAGTGCCAGGAATAAGTTCAACAGCTAACTTAAGAGAAGGAATCTCACATTCAATGGGAAATATGGATTCCAACCCGTAAACTAGCTGAAACGGAGTAAATCCAGTTGCAGTTTTCACTGACATCCTGTATGCCCAAAGTGCAGGATATAGCATGATATGCCAGTTGGATCGAGCTTTATTAATTGTCCTTTGAAGAATTGTCTTCAAATATTTATTCACGGCTTCCACTTGCCCATTGGCTTGAGGATAATACGGAGATGAATTCTCCTGCCCAAAACCTAATTTTAGAGCCAACTCAGCCATCATGTTATTATGAAAATGATTGCCATGATCAATGAAAATCTCTCTAGGAATACCAAAACAAGCAATAACCTGGTTGAAAAGAAAAAGAGCTGCAGTTTCACCATCATTCCCAAAAGTAGGCATAGCCTCGACCCACTTCGTAGAGTAGTCTAATGTTACAATAATGTACTTGTGACCTTTAGCCGAAGGCGGGTTACAAGTAGTATAATCAATACCCCACTTTGTAAAGGGACCGAAAGTAATGACTGGAAAAAGCGGAGCTGGATGAGTGCGCATTTTTCGATTATAAACTTGACACGGATGACACTTTTTGACCGACTCTATACAATCTTTGAAAATCGAAGGCCAAAGTACCCAGCATGCAAGATCTTTTGGGCTGTAGCAAGCCCAGATAAATGACCACCATAAGCTCCACTTTGGCAATCATTCAGCATAGCCTCATCTTCTTCGAGAGTTAAGCAACGTCTCAGGATTGAATCAACTCCTCGACGGTATAAAGCATCACCAATAATCAAGTAATTCTTAGCCGAGTGACGCAACTTACGATGCTCATCTTTCAAAAAAGTAGAGGGAAACTTCGCAATCTGAAGATAAACAATGATATCTCCATACCAAGGATTCTATGGAGAGATAAGAAAAAAATGTTCATCCGAGAAGGATTCATCATAGACTATCTCTTCTCCATAGGGCAACTCAGAAATCAATTCCGCGAAAACTAATGATTTCTTGGACTTGGCAGACATAAACTCAAGATCAAATTCCTACAAAATCACAATCCATCTATTGTATTTTCCCCCAATCACTCGCCTACTGAGAACAAACTGAAATGGATTGGCTGCTGCCAAAACATAAGTTTTTCGTAGAAGAATGTAATGCCAGAGTCGCTGCACAGCATGAACAGCTGATAAAGCTAATTTTTCTATCGGAGTATACTGGAGTTTAGATCCTACCAATCCTCAACTAAGATAGTATATAACATGCTCTGCAAGAGAATCATCTTCCTAAACCAGAACCATACCAATGGTAGATTCTGCTGCTGCAAGATACAAAAGGAAATCCCTGCTATAATCAGGTGGACTCAATAAAGGAGCAGAGGTCAATGCTTTTTTCAAAGCATCGAATGAGCGTTGAACGAAGTCATCCCAAAAAAATGGAACTCCCTTCTTCAAAAATCTCATAAATCCCTTGGTAACTTCAGCATAATTTACGATAAATCTCCGAAGAAAATTGGCCTTTCCTTGTAGACTTTGAAGTTGACGAATAAATGACGGGGGAGGCAACTGAAGCATTGCCTCAACCTTGAAGGGATCTACCCTAATCCCTTCCCTAGACACAATGAATCCCAATAACCGACCGGATGTGACCGCGAAAACACACTTGTTCGGATTCAATCTAATCTTGTAGAAACGACATCGTTCAAATACTTGACAGAGGTGAGTGGGATGATCCATTCTCTTTCGAGAATGAGAAGCTAAATCATCCAAATATGCCTCGATAATATGTTTGATGTCGTGGAAGGCATATGACATGGCCCGTTGAAATGTAGCCCCAGCATTTTTAAGACCAAAAGGCATCTTCTTGTAAGAAAACGTACCCCAGGGACAAATAAAGGCAGTATTATGCTAATCTTCAGGACGGATAGTAATCTGATTATATCCGGAGAAACCGTCCATGAAGGAGAAAATCTCATTATCGGCACACTCGTCAATGATCTGATCTATAAATGGTGTGGGGTAATTATATTTAGGACATGCTTTATTAAGGTCTCTGAAATCAATGAAAACTCGAATTGTTCCTTGTTTTTTATCTACGGGAAAAGGGTTTGAAACCCATTCAGTCAAAGGAACAGGGAAAATGAATCCCGCCTTGAGCAGCTTCTCCACCTCGGCTTTGATAGCTGCAACCTTCCTAGGATTGACCGGACGAATTTTTTGCCTCACAAGCTTAGCATTTTCGTAAGTCTTGATCTCATGCTGGACAATAGATGGATCTATACCATGCATTTCCTCATAAGACCAAGCGAACACATCCCTATATTCTTTAAAGAGGTCGATGTAAATCTGAATCTCTTTAGGGGAAAATTTAGATCCGATGAAGACATTCTCTATTAAATTAGGATCACAGGAAATATTCACCGGGATAGTTGGAGAAATCACAGCCATGTTCCCCAGCATATACCTGTGTTGGTGCTAAAGGGTTCAGAACTAGGCGAACAGGACTAGGAGACACAGGACTTGGAAAACTTGATTCAACTTCGCTCAAATCAGGTAAAAAGTAAGACCGATGATGCAAATCATCCCACGGTCTATCTATACCAGTCATAGCTTCCAGGATGGCCTCTTCAGATGGAAGAGTGGTATCAAGGAAATCCTGGGCAGAAGAAGAACTAAGATTCCAAGCCGGAGCCACATCGCCATCCAATTCCTCTAGAAAAAGGGGAGCTGGAATGGACTCTGCAGAGTCAACAATATATTGATAAGCAATCTCAACTGTAGACATCGAAAATGCCATTCCACCCACTTGACCTTCCGCTAATGTGGCTGTAGGGGAAGGTAAGGTCCAAGGGTCCGAAAAATAATGAGTTCTGAAGAACTCTCTTTGAAGAGGAGCCCTGGAGGATGAAATTGCATTTATATGAACAGTAGGAGGTGGAATATCAAAAGTACCCATCAAAGAAGAATACATTCCAACCCCTAAATTCTCAACAGGCGACTTGGTATTATCCAACTTTGGAATAGTTGAGTTAGCAGATGCATTCGGGTCTACAGGAGGACAGTCCAGTTGATCCACTGTAACAATCCTCCCTTCATGAGGGAAACAAATAATCTGAAATAATGAAGATGCAATGGCATCCATCTCATAAATCTAGTTTCTCCCCAACAGAAGGTTGTAGTCCAAGCTTGCATCAACTATCTCAACCTCTATATTTACAGTTTTTCCTCCAACATAGATGAGCAAAGCTGGGACAATACCATGGGGTCTGTGAGAATGACCATCAAACGCAGTCAGAAGAGTAGCAGATGGAACAATTGCGGGAGATCCAATTCCCTTCCAACATGTGAGAGACATGACACATGTGGAAGCACCCTCATCAACGACCGTCTGGAAAATATTACACTTCTGGTATGATGATTTAATATGAAAAGCCATATGATGGGGGAGTCTCTTTTTAAAATTAGTCATATCGAATGTAATCATAAGAGAGTTCTTTGGATCGACAACCCCAAGAGCAGTGAGCAGAGCACTGCGCTGAGCCGGACAAGACTGGAGCACCTCAAGAGCCGACATGGCACAAGGACTCTGCGCCAGATATTCCACGATAGAGTAGTTCTGGGCAGCCCTGGCATTTGGATTAATCGTCGTACGCTTAGTAGATGCTTTGGGCATCCGAGGTATAGTCTCAACAGTAGGCTTCATGATGTGAAGCGGATCAGTAGCATCGGGAGCACCCTTGGCTTTCGAAGAATCATCTTCGCCATAATCACGAGATCTCGTGGTGACATCCAGGTGAGCACTCAGCATGTATATGTTTGATGGAATTTCCCCTTCCTGGGTGCCCCCAGAGGAAGCCCCAGTATTTTGATTCGCGCCAACAACTAGCTGTTGCCCTTGGGGAAAAGGGTTTGTAAAAATAGCCTGGGAACTAGAAGAACCCTGCTGAGCTAACGAGCGCTGCGCATCTTGAATTTTAGGGAAAAGGTGACTAAGATGGTCTCCAACACATAACTTGCATGGAAACTTCACTTTCTTTTTATCCTTTGGACCCTCACCAACATGCTCGTTGGTTTTATTTGCATTACCCTTCCCATTCTTGCCCTTTTTCTTATTATTCTGTCCCTTCTTCTTCCCTTCGGATTGTTGATTTCCTTTGGCGTCGGAAGTTTGGACAGCATTTACGACAAAGATTGAGAAGGCGATGACTCAGCAGGCACAGCCTGACCAGAAGGAGCAGATTGTAAAGACAACTGCTGCAATTGACAACTGCTGCAATTGAGTAAGCAAGTTAGCTGCACCACTATTGATTGACCCAATAAGTCCATCACCATGAGGACCAGGCTTAGTCTTGGATAAATCCAATTTGGAGCAAGGAGCATTAGGCAAATATTTGTGAAGGACCCCAGACTGAGAATATATCAATTCCAGCTACTGGGCCCTAAAAATGGCCTACTCCTCAGAAAATACCCCGGACAGGGATACATCCTTAGAAATGTCTGACTGCAGAGATTTCAGAAACCATTCCAAAAGGAATTCTCCTGGAATATGAGCTTTAATAAGCCTCTTCCTTCTTCGCCATTTCTGGATATGGTCAGAAATGTGGGTTGCGTCGTCCTGCTTAAAATTAGCTAGGAGTTCAGTCCCGGCGTCATAACGGACGGGAAACTAGAAATGATTTAGAAATGTAACAGCCAGATCTCCAAATGTAGCAAAACTGCCCCCAGTTAACTCAATATACCATTTGGTAGCGTTTCCAGTTAAGGTGCGTTGAAACAATCTCAACCTAATCGAATCATCGATCAGGGAGTTAGAAGAGCACCATAAATGGAAGGTGGTGATATGGTCGGCCAGGTCCTCTCCATTCTTGCCTTCAAACTTTGGAATGTCTGAAGGTAGTTTGGTAGGAACCGGAGGCCACCCCGGACTGTATCGGATCAGATCATTCGTCAATTTCGACAGATCTGGCAAGTTTAACGTTGCCAGAAAAGGTAAACGAGGCGGAGCCTGAGGATTCCATCCTTGATGGGATGAATTCCCTACATTCTGAAAATAATACCCTAGATTTGATGAGGCACCAGGTTGCCAAAAAAAACTCGTAGAAAATGTTGGGCCAAATGAACCAACATTTGGAGAAGGACCCCCTCCCAACGTAGAGTTACCAAATACCGAACCAGTTCCCGCCCCCGAAGTAATGACCGAAGAGGAAAGCCCCTGATAGGGGTTCCATGCATTAGAAATAGGGGAAAAATTCTGATAAGCACTTGACGAAGGGAAAGAATCATTCCCTTGGTGACCAGCGTAAAACCGATTCCTTGCCCTCGCTGTAGTGAATACAGGGTTCCAACCTGTAAAAGTAGTCGAATTCTGACCTCTAGACCAAGGGTTAAAACTTTGAGTTTGAGAAGTAAACAGAAAAGACCCTAAAGAAGGATTTGAACTAGGAATATGCCCAGTTCCAAAGGGGAACCCTTGAAAAGAAGCTGATCCACTAGCCATGGAAGACATGGGTGTAGATGCAGCTGTAGCAGTGGAAAAGGAAAAAGGAGGAATCCCACTAGTGGGCATTCCAAAACAAAAGGGACCAGATTGAGAAGCATGTGCTTGGGTGAATCCAGAGCCAAACACAGCAGTACTAGAAGAAATCAAAGATATAGCAATAGTGCCTCCTCCTTCAACTGAAGCAGGAGTCTGAATGCCTGCAGCACTCACAGCAGAAGCCGCGTTCCCAGTCGTGGCCATCGAAAGGTATAAATAATACGGAGGATCTTCTATTCTTGTAGACTCAGGTCTGATGTACTCAACAACAAATGGATAATCAGGAGGAAGAGGAGATGGAAGTGACTCAGAGGGTTGAGATACTTCCTCAACTTCTCTCGGAACCAACACCAGAGCCAATTCCAAAACCTTCAGACCCTTGTGGAGGATCTCTCTCCACTACGTCAGAGGCCACATGGTGATATACACCTGCTATGTTACTCCTACGCCTTCTTGAAGAAGGCCCTGCACTCTCGGGAGATAACCCCCGGATTCTCCTCGATCGACGAGGCGCTTGATTAGCCACTTTAACAAATTTTAATTAGACTCAAAAAGTATAAAGCTAAGCAAGCTAGGAGCAAAGAGCACTCACTACAAAAATCCCCAAGATACAGCCAAGCAAGCAGCCTTCAGGTATTTCCGCTCCGGGTGATTAGGACCGGACACCAAAATACGGGAAAGCGAAAAATAGGACCTCCCGAAAGTAGTCTGGGATTATTACGGCCCAGGCCTACTAGCGAAGGTAACAGAAACAGTTACGCCGACCTCCTAACAACAACCTTTGCTGGCACAAGTACCCAAGCTTCGCAAGGGCACCCCCCAGAAGTACTGCTGGAAGTGATACGACGTCTGCCTCAGGTACCACGGGTATTACCCCCCGCAGTCACCTGTGTGGAACCTAGGAATGGAAACTATGGGCACCAATCCATGTCAGAAGCCAGGCAGAACAGTCTTAAGGCAAGATCCAGCAAATCAGAGAGGGGGTATCTCTCTTCTCGGCCTTCACTTCCCCTCGCGCTTGACTCTCTGGAGGAGAGCTTTCCCGGTCCACCTAACGGAGTTGGATTTCTCTCAATTAATAAACTTCTATGTTTTATTTTGAGCGGCCTTGGAGATTTAACTCTCCACTCACCTAATCCAAGGCCCTACAACCTAGCTAGTTGGTGTATGACACTTAATAAAAAACTTGCTAGTTGTTTTTAAATTATAGCGCTTATTTTAATTGGCTATTATATTAGGTCAATGGGATATGGAAATGAAACTTGTGGTGTTTTGTGACGCAGAAAAAAAAATTAATGAAAACTAAACTACATGAAAATGCAGTAATTGCCTTTCGATGAAAAGAAATTTCTACACAGGTTCTACGAGACTAATTTTTTTTCTTTTCAGATAACAAACTTCACACTCGCAAAAACTATGAAAAAGACTAAATGCTTAAGTGCACATGATGCAAATAACTAAGAGCATGCAAATTCTAAGATGAAAAATCTACTAAAGCAGAGAGAAATTTCCCAAATATCCTTCAGTTTTATCTCTTTTTGGTTGTCCACAAAGCTATTTCCCAAAATCAGAAACTCTCAGTATAAAGACACCAAAATATGCTTGAAACAAGAGGAAGAAACCAATGACAATTCCTTTCCAAAATCAAGTCAAAAACCAAAGGCAAGAAATCTCAACAAAGCTTCAAAAGACATAAGGAAACAAAAACAAAAATGAAAAACAAAACAAAAAAAAATTTGAGCTTCTGAATTTTTATAAAAAAGAAGAGCTCGAAGAGACCAAGAAAACTATCAAATCCCAAGCCAAACAACTCTGAATTTCAAGCAAAACTTCAAAAACGCTCCAAATCTTATAGGGCTACTTAGTAGCAAGACTTATATGAGAAAAAGAAGACAAGAAACTCAGTAACTCAGCCCAGAAGAATAGTACAACCTTGCTGCAAACTAAAACTTCAAAGAACCAAGAAAGACTCTTCAAAAAATTGCAACAAGACCTAGTCAAATGAACTCAAGAAAACCAACCAAAATAGGCAAAAATCGAAGTGCAAAGCAAGACACAAAGCTAGGAAAGAGTAAATGAGCAGAGGCTCTCTGTCCTAATGAAGCAGAACAGCCAAGAATCCCCAGAAAGAGATCTTGGTACTCGAACCAGAAATGCAAGCACTAAAAACAAGATTTGCCTAATAAGCCATTCTTTTACCAATCAAGAGAGAAAAAGACCAATAACCACTATCAACCCAATCCAGAGACTCTAAAGACACTACAGTAACAGGTCTCCATAGGCAGACAAGACTAAAAAGTCAAGAAATCAAAATTTTCAAAATTTTCCCAGGCATACGCTACCTATCAGCTTTTCAACAAGCGTGCATACGCGCCTGTGTCAAAGGAAACCCACATATACGTGACTTCCTTTTAAAAAAATTGCATGTATACGCGTCTGTGTATAGAAAAACTCACGTATAGAAAGGTAAATAATGAAAAACAAAAATGATCAAGCCTAGATAAAGAACCAGGTCTTCAGTTTGCCTGGGAAAAAGTTAACTGGACTGGAAATAATAGTTAAAATTTTTGGAAACCTTTCAAACAACTGAAACCACCCAACAAGGGAATCACAAGAATGCGATCCCCAGCAGAGTCGCCAGTTCTGTTTTTGGAAATAACTTCCTAGAGGTTTGTTGGGTCAAAACCTCCACAGATCAGGGCATGCTACTCAAGAAGGACTCACAAAACCACGCTTGTATGCTAAAAACTAGATAACATCGATAGTAGAACTCACCTGTAATCCTACGTTTGATGTAGATCCCGCGGGGTCCAAACCCCCAGCAACCCTTCTTCCTCCTTAACCTGAAAACCAAGAAGAAACGTCCACGGAAATCTAGTTGTACAGCATATATTTATCCTAAATGTCAGTGAAATCCATGTGAAACATCATATAAACAATAATAAATGCTTAAATAATAATATTTTCACATATGCAAGCAAATATTAACACGTGAATTCAGGAACAAGATGGTTCTTCTTTATTACGAATAGAATGTACAGTAGTAAAAAGTGGAGAGATCACCTGAATCCTTCCACGATCTTCGAACAGACCATCATCCGGATCCATCCCACCCTTGCCTTGCTAAGATACTTTCAATACTTGTACACACGAGATGACATATAAATGAATGAACATCTCCAGGAAACAAGGGTTTCCTGTAAAAATCTAGGAAAGTGCAGGAGGCACGGGAAATCAGACTTGAATTGGGATTCCAACAGAGTATAATGTCTATAAATTTCTCTCTCTCTTAGGCCATGAACATGAGGGGCTTTTATACTCCCTCAAAGTAGTTTCAATCAGTTGGAAACAGTTGGCCACATGCTGGGGTGGTTGAACTACTGGAGTAACCAACAACCCAGCCCAAAAATAGGGAATTTTTATATATTTTTTAATGATTTTAATGGCATAGGTGTAAAATTGTGTATGGACTCGCGTATACACGCGGAAGAGTCTAGGCATACCCGCGTATGGGATTTTTAACACTGTTTTTTATGAATTTTTTTCAAGTTTGTGGGAATGGATGCCCAAGGCCATAGAGACAATCATGAATCACATTAGGGTGAAAAATGATGCTATAACAGTCATATGACTATTTGGAAAATACACACGATTGTTATTATGATTCTTTCGTCGTAAAATATCACTTTAGCTACGCATAACAAATAGCCCTAACATCGATTATAGCTTAAAAATATCTTTAAGTTTGCTGCACAAATTCAGATCTAAGCACAAAAGACATTAAGCAGATAAAATATAACATGGCTCCATAAATCCAATGGACAAGACAAGAATAATGTATTTAAAAGAATTTTGCATTATATTAAAGAATGGGGCACCTGAGAGGAAAACAATAAAGGTGTCTTCCGGTTCTCCTCAGTGGGATGGGTTCTTTGAAAGTCCTCAGTGTTTCAGATTTAACATTCCTCTCTCTTATGGGTGTAGAAAAACAAACATAGAACTCAATGGGAGTTCACAAGGCAAAATGAAAAATGGTGACCAAGAGTAGATCCAGAGTGATCTAATGTAATGAAGGTGACTAATGAGTGGGGAAAACCCCCCTATTTATAACAAAATATTGGGGCCGTCTAGAACTCGGTGTATGAATAAAATATTATTTATCGAATTCTAGAAGCACCTTTTAGGAATATTTTATTATATTTATTGGAGCGAAAAGGATTCTTGACTTGGGTCAATTCCTTTATTTATAAATAATAAATAAATAAATGATTTATTTATCATTTTAGGGGAATGATGGGAATATAATTAAATAAATAATGATTTATTTAATTATTTATGCATGATTTAGTTGAATTTAACTAAGAATATTATTTAAATAATGATTTAAATAACTTGTTCTTAGGAAATAATTAAATAAATAAGGATTTATTTAATTAAGTTCCTTATTTTGGGTTAAATAAGACCAGGAAATGTAAATAAATGAGTTATTTTATATGGTGAAAGCAATTTTACTTAGGGTAAAATTGGTCTTACATGGTGTACTTGGGTTCATCTAATAATAATAGGTTAGATGACCAAAAAATGGTGTAACACATTGCCCCCCAACGTATGAGTGTTAGGAGAAAATCGTATGACCGAAGTACGTTGTAAGAACTCAATCACTAGATATCGAGAGGGAAGTGAGAGAGGGAAATGTAAGATTGTCCGATGTGCTAAAGGACTAGACCCTGAGGAGATGAGACTTACAGGTGCAACAAGTCTCTATTGTATGAAGTGGTACCGTGCTAAAGGCAATAAATCTGGAGTATACCTCTGCCCACCAAGACAAAGTACAAAGAATAAGGCACCCGTAAAAAAAACCACGAAACGCAATAAGTACAAAGAATAAGGCTCCCGGAAACTACGGAACGCAATAATAAAGCATGTGGCCGTCGAAACATGAGCCGTATAAATCATAGGATGGATCTCACATACATGCTATGCCTAGAATAATCGTCAGGAATTATACAATAAGATTTTATTACATGAGATAAAAATACTCCCAAATGCCCCCTACACATGGGGAAGGGCTCACAAAATCTGACTGATACATGCAAATCGAAGAGGCGCTGCAAGCGGCTGAGGCCAAGATCATCAAATGGGAGGAGTTGCATCAAGGGATGAAATGAAGAAGTCATCCGGGCATGTGGGGGGCTACCTTCAGGGCCACCCCCTCATGAGGGTTGAGACATCTCACACACACCCGGGAATCACCAATAGCTATTGCTTCATCACTGGACTATCAAGTGTAGAGATCACGATCATGCTGAAAAGATCTCGAACCAAGGTACATTTCCCCCTAGACCTAGCTTCTGGAGTAAATGAGTTGATGTCGACAGAAGTAGGTCCGCCATAGGTGAGGTAAGAGGGTAATCTCAACTAAGGCACGGGAGAAAATAGTAGAGCGACTAACAGACGGACACTGATGATGATAGTGAAATGAGGGATACTGAGTAGCGGATGGATGACTTCCCTTATTAGAGCATAAAGGGCATGAATGGATTGGCAGCGATTGACACAATATCATGAGGGATAGGGGACAATGGTACTGAAGCCCATAATGTGCAACACGAGAGAGGGATCAAGTAATGAAGGATGGAAGGCTATAGCGGGATACAAAGGGACTCGAGATAGACTCCATGACCGATGATGACTCAAATCGGATGCTCTAAACAAGGGCGACTCGATGGTGTTGCCACACAGTAAAGGTCCAATGGGGGACCATGAAAAAATGAGTACAAGATGGTAACTCATGACGAAAATCAACACGAACAAGTACAAGTATGGAGAAAAAGTGGTACCTCAAGTACAAGTGTTGTAAGTGAGGAAATCCAATTTTGAGGAGAGGTGAAGAGACCCTTCGTGGGAAAAATGTGTCCTGGTGAAGTATCAAGGTACTAAAAACTAACAGGTACCCAGAGCTCATGAACAGGCCAGGTCGCACTTTTTGGGGTCTTTTCTCACAAGGACTCAGTAAAGCAGTGCATCAAGTGCGTAAAATCGCGACTCCGTCCCAGAAAATGACCGAAAAGTGCAACTCATCGCAGAGAGGGGGTTTCGGTGTTATTTTTTGGTTGAGATCTGGGATTTGTATGGTTGAGGGGCTTAGGGGCCCCTAAGCATGATGTGTTCATGCCAAAATGTATTTAGGAAAAGGGGAATCTAAACACATTTGAATGAAGTGGTGCGCCATTTGGTTTTGTTATGGTTATGCAGCTTGAGAAAGGAAATGGAGGATGACCAATCTCTTTTAGTACTGCATATATGAATCAAATGGATGTTAAGTTTCTGGGTTGGCATACCTGGTTCCATTATCCCAAAAAGAGGATTTGGAGATAATGAACTGATGCTCTCTTAGAAAACCTATAGGTTGGTCAACAACAATGTCTAAAAGACCGGGTTGCTGATGTAAGATGAAGGAATGATAAGGGGTATCATCCCTAGAGTGATCTGAAGTGATATGGGACTCTAGAGGGGCTTCTATATGTGGAAGAATAATGGTACTAAAGTCGGCACGGCCAGATATACTAGGAGAGTTATGGAGAATTGCTTCTCTTGGTCTCTCAAATATGGGTGCCCCCTTACTCAAACATTGGGTTTCAATGTAATGGCCACAAGGTGTATGTGGTGTGAACGCATGGGTTCGATGTAAAGGGGAATGGAGAAGGTCAGGGGAGATGATTCCTTCCATAATGTCATCATCGTGATAGAATATGGGGTGACTAGTGGAAGAAAGACTACTGGACGCGGCGAAGCTACCTAACTCGTCATCATGAGAAGAAAGGGTCACATCTGCATCGTCACAAGGGGTGACCGAAGAGTAAGCAGATAAAGGATCTACCGATGTTGAGCCCAACGTGATCGCTGAAGAAAGTTCAAGCGAAACAACAGGGGAGGATTCAAAGGGAATGTTCCCCGAGGGTCTCATGGATGATGATATGTAGAAAATGGTGGACGAAGGCTCTATCATCTTGACATCAGGAGGGGGAATGTCAATGGGAGCAGTCATGTCTAGTAGTTATGCCGAAGAAAAACATGCAAATAGGGGAGAGGTGGACTCGTGGCGCTTGGCCTCAAATTGGCGGACCACAGCTAGAGAGGTGCGGAAGTCCTTGAGGCGGGAATAAAGGTGGGTGTAATGGCCATGGAGATCACACAAAGCACAGGGGTGGTTGGTGTGAATATTCTTTGGGTTCTTGGCCATGGTCACGGAATAAACAAAGGCTTCCGGGAACGTGACATTAACCATGGGCTTGAGATGAGGCAGTTCATGATAGGTATGGGTGGCGTGACCGACAACATCACACAAAGCACACTGGATGGTATGCTTTGGAGGCCGAGGAGGGTTTGTCGGGGTAGCCTTGTCCTTTGATGCCCCCCTATGAGCATTGCCATTCTTACCCGTAGTGGTCGCAACAGGAGGTGGGTCCTGTTGAGGTGACTGAGGCACTGTTGCAACGAGAGAAGTCCTGGGGATTGGTTGAACCAGGGTCAAAGCAAGATAAGGTTTGGGTTGACCAGGTGGGGTAGTGGCTAGAGGATCAAGGTACCAGACGGAAATCCCAAGGTTCAAGTTAGGAAGAGAGAGGGTGGCCATGACAGGTATCGTGTACACTCCGGGTGGGGGAGCTAGGAACGGTAGCTGACCAGCGGGGTAATGGCCAGGAGGGATGGCTCCAAGATGGTTGAGACCTAGTGGAACCGACCCAGGAGGGTAGAGAGGCGCATGGGTATCAACAGTAGGAGAAGGGGCAGAAGGGAGAGGTCCGTCTGGCTAAAGCGAAGGGCTAGGAGCGAGTTGCGGTGGGCGATGTTGAGGTTGCTGACTAGCCGAAGCGGGCTACGTAAGGTTGGCCCAAGACGATTGCATCATGCAAACATTCGCTAAGCTGGGATCAAAGATAGGAGGATGAGGAAGACCTGGGAAGGTTCCAAGAAAGGAGGAGTCTTTATAGATGCCGGGGGATACACTGGTCAAAGAATCGACGGTTTTCTTATTGGATATAGAAGAGATGGTCGACTCAGGGGAGTGCTGAGATGTTGGCTCATGATATGTCAACTGGTCAATGGTGACAATATTTCCATTATGAGGGAAAAACATCTTGCGGTGGACTGCGGATGGGATGGCATACATGGCATAGGTGTAACTACGCCCCAAAATAATGTTATAGTCAAGAGGGGCGTCGATAACTTCAACGTCGATGCAAACAGTCTTGCCCACAAGAGTGATAGGACAGTTGCGGAAAAGGCCAATGGGCTGGGAGGCGTGGCCATCCCACGCTCGAAGAGTGATCGTGGGAGGGGCCAACTCAGGAGATCTGAGTTGTTTCCAAACCGAAGCGGACATCACACAAGTGGATGCCCCCTCATCAATGATGCACCAGGAAATGTTAGCGTTCTGGATTTTGACTGGGATTTGGAAAGCTACGGAAGCAGGAAGAGGAGGAGACTCTGACTGATGGGCGTCGAAAACAATCAATTGGTCATCTGCGGGATCTACAGCACCCAGGGAAGATAGTAGAGCTTTTCTTTGAGAGAGGCACGATTGAAGGAGTTCCAGCGTTGAAATGGAAGCGGGAGAGTGGGATAGCTCATTTAATATGCTACATGAATGGGCAACTCAATCAGAAGCAGCATTTCGGTGTAATGGTCCCTTAGGAATCTTGGTATGAACCTCGGCTTTGGGCCGAGGGATGTGAAAGGGACCATTAGTTGTCGAAAGAGGCTCTGTAGAACCTGAATAAGGTGACTCGAGGGCAGATGGAGCAAGAGACTGGGGGTACGGACGGGACTGATTTTGAAGGTTAAGGTCAACGGTTATAGGGTAGTCAGAGTTCATCATGAGGATCTGGTAATCAGAGGTACCAGATGGAGGAGGTTGAGTGGTTACCGTTCCGTGAGCTGGTTGGGTAGCCACAAATCCCTGTTGTGCAGCCACCAGCTCTTAAGGGGGTGGTGACTGTTGTTGTGGGGGTTGAGAAGACAAGGGAGGCAAGGGTGTGAATGCTGGAGGAGCTGGAGCACTAGGCTGTGGATATGGATGATAATGAGGTTGGGTAACAGTGTGGTAAACCAGAGGTTGGGCAGAAACAGGAGGCATGTTGGATCCTGGATGTGTGCTACCGGGAGGGGGAGAAGTGCAGGAGGTGGTTCCCCCTCCCCCAGGAAAAATATATCTCATGGGAGGTTGGGCGGATGGATGAGAGAGAGCTCCAACAATACCGTCGGTGGTGTGAGGTTCCCCCAGTGTATTAGTGCCACCGGGTCTGGGGAGGTTGGGAAGAATGGTATAAGAATAACCAGATTGAGCATAGATCAGGTCATATTTCAAGGATATTTGGAGGGAGGCTTCTTCGGTTTGAGAAAAATGGGATGCGACATCTTTGCCGATGGCGGGTAAGAGAGATCTAAGGAACCAGTCCATGTAGACATGGTCTTCGAAGGTAGGGGCTTGACATAGGCTCTTTCTTCACCGCTATTCTTTAACATGATCGAATAGGCGGGTCGCAGACGATTGACGGAAAGAAGTCAAAAGTTTGATACCAGTGTCATAACGAGGGGGAAGCTGGAAATAAGATAGGAAGGCGCGGGCAAGGGTCGCAAAGGTGGTATGGGAAGTGGTGGGCTAGTCAACATACCACTTAGAAGCTTCGCCAGTAAGCGTGCGTTGGAACAACCGAAGATGGATGGAATCTTCGGTGATGGAATTGGATGAACACCACATATGGAAAGATCAGATATGGTTGGAGGGATCTTCACTAGCAAGGCCTTCGAACTTAGGAATGTCGGAGGGGAGCTTGGTTGGCATAGCAGGCCAACTAACATCCTGGCAGATATGATCATTGATTAACTGATTGAAGTCGGGGAGATTAAGGCCAGCCATATAAGGGAGTAATGGGGTAGTCGAGGTAGGTCCCATAGTGGTTCCACTGGAAACAGACCTAGCAGTGGAACTGGGGTTAGTGCTAGGTCCTGAACTAGACATGGTGAAGGTAAAAGAGGGAGAACCAGAAGTAGGGGGAGAACCCGAACAATCAGAAGAAGAGTCGGAGTGCAGACTCAGGGGTGGACTTACTCAAGAACGATGGGAAGGAGGAATTCGACCAAGCTGAAACTGAGGATGAAGGCCAAGAAGTCTCTGGGAGAGGCGCCTTGGGGGCGCAATGATGATGGGAAGAAGAAAACTGACAAGGGCAGGGAGGGACAAAATCAAGTGAGGTCAAGGGCAGAAAGGTGCAGTGATAATTGATTTTAAAGTCTTTTCCAGGCAGTGTTAACCAGGCGCTTATTCACTTAGGGTCAGTGTGTGGCGTGCGTTAATTTTAATTGTTTAGACCCAGATGTTTTGAGAGTAAAAGAAAGAGTGTGCTTCATAACGGAAAAAAAATCTGCAGTAAATAAGACTAAAAGAATAGAAAATTAACAACTAAAAATGCAGCAATCTAACCCAAGAAGGCAGGTCTCTCAAAACTAGTCTATAAGAGGGAAAAAACTAGGCAAAGCACGCTAAAAAGAGGCCAATAGATTGAAGGTCCGGAGGGACTGGGATCTAAAGGGTAAATCTGCTGAAAAGTGGTGCAGAGAACAGCAAATAAGCAGAGGCAAGGTTGCTGCTAAAAAGGAGGAGATCAGCTAAAAATAGAAGAGACAAGGCAGTGGCTTGAGAAATGAACCCAAACAAAATGATATGAGGTGGTTTTGAGAGGGAGAAGAGCTAATCTAAAGGGATCTGAAAATGAGGTATCAGATCAGAGAAAAAGAGGGCTGAAACTCTGGAAATTCAGACTTCTGAAACACTAAAGACTCATCCACAAAAGGTGGACGGTACTAGAGCCCTAAGGAACAAGATTCCCTCTTAGTTGAGTGAAGCATATCAGAAAAACAGGTCCAAACGGGCAGAGACAGAGGCTGGAAAACCCTAACAGAAGCTTCAGACAAACCCAGAAAAAGTGCGGAAAAATTTGCAGAAAAAGTGCAGGTCGCAGGTTCTGACCTGTTTTTAGTCCAAGTCGCAGGTTTGGGGCAGAAAAGTGCGTCCTAAAGCTCAGGTCGCACTTTTTGGGCCGATAAGTGCGACCTGCAAATCCGGCTATCTCGGCAGCAGATTTTAGAAAAATTTTGTCGTCTCAGCTGCGGCTGATGTCTGTCACCTGCGCAATAAGGCCAGAAACACACGGAAGTTAAAAATATGACTATTTGAGGGTTTTAGGGGTGAAAAACACCATAAAAATAGGAAAAACAGAAAATGAAAGAGAAACCCTAGGGTCTGAAATAGGTGGATATGCAGGAAGATATAAAACGACAGCGGTCGCAAAAGAAAACACGTGTGGAGTCACCAATTTTTAGTATGATTCTTTCGTCGTAAAAGATCACTTTAGCTATGCATAACAAATAGCCCTAACATCTATTATGGCTGCAAAATATCTTTAAGTTTTCTGCACAAATTCAGATCTAAGCACAAAAGACATTAAGCAGATAAAATATAACATGGCTCCATAAATCCAATGGACAAGACAAGAAGAATGTATTTAAAAGAATTTTGTATTATATTAAAGAATGGGCACCTAAGAGGAAAACAAGAAAGGTGTCTTCCGGTTCTCCTCAATGGGATGGGTTCTTGAAAGTCCTCAGTGTTTCAGATCTAACATTTCTCTCTCTTATGGGTGTAGAAAAGCAAACATAGAACTCAATGGGAGTTCACAAAACAAAATGGAAAATGGTGACCAAGAGTAGATCCAGAGTGATCTAATGCAATGAAGGTGACTAATGAATGGGGAAAACTCCCCTATTTATAAAAAAATATTGGGGCGGTCTAGAACTCGGTGCATGAATAAAATATTATTAATCGAATTCTAGAAGCAGCTTTTAGGAATACTTTATTATATTTGTTGGAGGGAAAAGGATTCTTGACTTGGGTCAATTCCTTTATTTATAAATAATAAATAAATAAATGATTTATTTATCATTTTAGGGTAATGATGGGAATATAATTAAATAAATAATTGTTTATTTAATTATTTATGGATGATTTAGTCAAATTTAACTAAGAATATTATTTAAATAATGATTTAAATAACTTGTTCTTAGGAAATAATTAAATAAATAAGGATTTATTTAATTAATTTCCTTGTTTTGTGTTAAATATGACCAAATGAGTTATTTTATATGGTGAAAGAAATTTTACTTAGGGTAAAATTGGTCTTACATGGTGTACTTGGGTTCATCTAATAATAATAGGTTAGATGACCAAAAAAATGGTGTAACAACGATAATTATGGGTTGTTTCTGTGTACCCCACAAATATCTCAACTTCTACAGTCGGCTCCAAATTCTTCCTGGAGTTCTTTTTCACATGAATGTAAACAGATGACCCAAAAATATTCAAATGATAAATATCAGGCTTCTTACCAGTAAAAGCTTCTTCAGGTGTACTCATTCCGAGTACTCTATGAGGACAACGATTTTTCACATAAACTGCAATGTTTCATGCTTCCGCCCACAAGTGCATCGGTAGGCCCTAGTCATGCAACATAGCTCGTGCAGCACCCACGATCATTCTGTTCTTCCTCTCCATGACCCCATTTTTCTGTGGGTTACGAGGCGCTATGAGTTCTCTTTGAGTTCCTTCTTTTCTACAGAAATCTTTGAATTCATTCGAGATACATTCACCACCATTATCGCTCTACAGAGCCTTCACTTGCTTCCCCGACTCCTCCTCCACCAATGCTTTAAACTCATAGAACTTTGAGAATGTTTCACTCTTCTTATTCATGAATAATATCCAGCATATACGAGAATAGTCATAAAAAAAATAACATAATACCTATTTTTTGTTGTTGAAGCAACCGATAACGATCCACACACGTCTGTGTGAATTCTCTCCAGGATCACCGAAGCACGGTTCTCCTTCTCATTAGAGTTGGTATTCACAAACTTACCCATAGTACATCCCTTGCATTGATCTGATTGCGCAAGAGTACCCTTGGGAATTCCAGTAGAAATTTGCTGTAAAATCTTCAAGGCGCCATGGAGAAGATGGCCCAATCTCCTGTGCCATAATTCACCCTCATCCTGGCTCACCACTTCTTCTGCTTTTCCCATCATTGCAGCGCAGCCATCTACCTCGAACTTGTAGAGATTCTTAACTCGAATCCATATCCTCTTGGTTTGACCCATTTTTTTATGTCGCAGGAAGACTTTTCCCTCACTAAAAACAATGTCATAACCTCTGTCCTCCAACATAGCGACTGAGACCAAGTTCTTCTTTAGACTTGGAACATGCATAACATCTTTCAACATAAATGGTTTACCTGACTCCCTCTCAAACGTAATGGTTCCAATGTCGGTCGCACTGTATCTACCATCATCACCCATCTCTATATGCATTTGGAGATCCTTCTCCTCCAAGTCACTAAACAACTTCTTGTCTCTCGTCATATGGAAGGAAGCACCACTATCACTATAAAGGCAGTTAATGGCAAGATGCCCGTGTTCGTGACAGTGAAAACACTTCACTTTGGACAAATTGAGCTTCTTTCCTTTAACCTCAGATTTTGGATGGGATTTCTTCCCCTTCCCTTTCCTTGCTTTGGCAACAAAATTGCAATTTTCTTCATCATCATTCTTTGATGAAGAGCCATCCCTGGTATTCTACCTTATCTCCTCCTGCACAATATCCGACCAAAGTCGCTCCCAATCCGACAATTTCTCCCGTCCATTGACAGAGTCTTCATAGTTGTGCCAACTCTTCGAAAGCCCAAGGAGAGTCAAGCTCACCAAGTCATCATCCACAACTATAATTCCCACACTTCCTAGCTCATACCTACATTGGACAAACTTCATGAGATATTTTGGAATATTGCTGCCCTTCTTCATTTTGATTTTTCTGAGATTATTTTTCAGCGCCAACTTCCTATGGCCGTTGTTTCTTTGGAAAATATCTGTCAAAGCCTTCCATATTGAAAATGGAGTGGATTTCCCATGAAGGCTTGACACAATATGGTCCTTCACACCTTCCAACATAATTATTCTTGTCTTTGCTACCTTCTTTTTCTATGTGTCAAGTAATTCAGCATCGTTAGAAGTAGGCTTAGGAACATCGCTATTGATGAACTCCTTCAGTCCATTATCTTCAAGCACTGCCTCCATCCTATCCTTATAGGCTATGTAATTCAAGCTACCCTCAAGAACATACTCCAATCACAACCCATTGAAAGACATTTCAATGAATACTCAACAGTCGCACCAAGAAATTTCTACAGCAAATTCGAATTGTCCACCAGCACAAAAATCAGCACCTCTTCATAATTGCAATCTCCAGTGATTAAAACTACTTTGATACATGTAGAAATTTATTAATATTGATGTATTACTGAATTCTCCTGATCTAAAAATATTTATCTTCTTGCTAAACACAAAATCACTCCACTGTTAATCTTGTGGAAATTAAAACTCAATTGCAAACACATGTGAAGAAAATCAATCACACATAAACACAATTGTTTAACGGGAAAGCTTAAAGCTAAACCCCCAACTATCATATATTATGTATATCAATGGATCATGTAATAATCTCATACAAATCTTAGTACATCAATCTCTTAGTACAATCAACAATCATTACACATTGTCATGCATAAATTTGCATATCTATGCACCAATTTCTTGCCTCCTGACAACCCGCCTCCATTGCGCAATCCCTGCTGAAGAATACCCTTGAATGAATTCGAATTGGCCTTGCCTTGACTACGCAATCCTCATTGGCATCTCCAATGTGTGTCAGATGCATTGAATGCATTACTATAGTCACAATAGATATTCCATCTCACCCTTTCACCTATCTCTCCACTAGGTCTCCACTAGAACTGACATGCAAGTAGTTAACGACTATATTTTTTTAGCTTTTAGTGAGTTATTAGTTTTGAATTAATTAACTAATTAATTCACTAAACTCTCACTAGTGTATCTTTCAGTTAGACTAGATAAAACTAGCTCAACTGAGTTTAACTCACTTAACTAAGTTAAACTAAATAACAACTCCCATAACTACTCTTCCAACTCTATCACAACTTTTCCAATGCATTTCTAAACTAGGAATTGTGTAATTCCTTCAGCCCACTGATTTTCCAAATCTGTTCATTGAAATAAAGTGCTCCAAGAGAATAATTTGATATTTATTTTCAGATTATTATTAAGGGCTAATAATAATCGACATGCATCTATATTTAGATTGAAGATCTATAAATAGACATCGCCCATTATTCTAAAAATAGAATTTCATCTATTTTTCACATTTTACCAACCATCTACAAATCGCATCCTGCAACTTATAGAATATGCTCACCATGTCTAAAAATAGACACACCTAAAAATAGCATGCGGACCCAACTTAGTGAAGGTGCTTACTTTTCACTAAGCTCATCATCTTGTTGAATCTCAACAGCATTTTCTAATGCCAGATGTTGAGCAGAATCTGCTAGGTTTAACGACGTTGGAACACGTCACTAGCCTAGACATCTAAATGTGAGCATTAAGTTTCAATGCTTCCTTAGGTTGAAAGAATAAATTTTAATGGTTGATCTTGAATTATTTCTTAGTTTCAAGGCCCTATCAAATGTCATCTGACCATCTCCTATATGCAGTTATATGAGAGAAGAAATATTTCAATTCGATGAATGTTATCTAGTTAAGGGAGGAGTTTCAAACAATGATGCAACAAACAATAATACTGAAAACGAAACTTTTTCCAAACTATATGACTTTCACTATCCAAAAGTAATCTAAAACATTCAACAATGCGAATTATGCAATGTAATCTATGCAAAATTCTCTTTTTGAAAACTATGCAATTGTAATCTATGCACAACTTCCTTTTTTTTTGAAAGAATAAGAATGCACTCAATGCATTTTTCGATGAAATGGGAATCTACTTAATGCATGATTTTAATGAAAGAGAATTCACTCAATGCGACCTTTAGTTACCAATAATTAAACAATGTAATATAAGTTCAATGATAAATTTCAAACATGAATTTTCAATGCAACTCGATCTAATGCATTTTAACAAAAATCAAACTTTGAGACGAAAACTAAATGAACGCAAAATTCCTTAATGGAGGGATGAATGCAAAAGGGATGCAAACCAACACTAAGAATGCAATCGTTATTTTAAACACTTTGTAACGAAATTCCTCAAAAGGCTACAAGACATATGAAGGTCAAGCACAAAAATGAATTTCAAAGTGTGAGCTCAAAACAAGGTATTCATTCCCTTTTACATCAAGAAATGAGAGAAAGAATACTTTCCAGCTGAACAATGGACAATATAATCTATGCTCAGAGCAACAAGGAGAAGAATCAAACGGAAAACGAAATGATCATCCAACCAAAGAAAACACTCAAAAGGATCAATAAAACTGAGCGCAATCAACCTGGGAATGAGAATGGAAACAATCAAAAAGACTTGATTTCCAAACAGAAGGCTCATTTCACCAAGACACTCAGAAACCCTAATTCCTTAAACTAAATTGATAAGAAAATAGACAAAAGACTGAGAAAAACAAGCCTACAACAGTCAAAACAGTCCCAAAGGCTCAATTACACACAAAAAACAACCCAGAGTCAAGCACAATTAACCACAAGACTCACCAAGAAGGTCAAGTCAAATCCTACAAGATTCAGCGCGATTGTAAGGCGGTATTCCACGCTAAACAGGGGTTGGCGTGACTGCAACAAAAGAAACCTACGCCAATCGGCGTGACTGTTCAAGCAAAATGCGCACCAAGCTGGATAACTATGGGAAAAAGGAAAAACAAATGAGCAGAGGTCAATCTTGAAACTCTAGAGTTCAACAGAGTATTTAAAACAAGCAATAAAATAAGAAAAATACAGATAAGAAAATCAATTATCGAAGTCGACCCAACAAGCTGAAACGACAACCCCACATTGATCCCCAGTGGAGTCGCCAATTTGTTAAGCAAGTAAATCCTCTATGCGGACAGAGATGATCCCTCTAGCCCTAGAGTGGGTCTAGAAACAAAGAGACATGCTAGAGTGTAGGTTCCTAATTACTGAATGTAAAGAGGACACGGTAGATCAACCTAACTGGAGTCCAATGCTGTCGTTGCGGCTGTAGTGGTGGTGAACTCTCGCTCCTGCCTCTCCAAGTCACAATCCTTCTACAGTCATGCTCGGATACCTGCTTATAGATTAGAAAACAAGAACAACATATTACATAATAACTTCATTCATAACTACTAGCTAGTCAAAGAAGGCTAAGCATATTGCATTAAACAAATAACATAAAAAAAAATTGGAACCAAACAATAGTCACGTATATGTATTGATAGAAGGAAGAGTTACAACCAAAGCTTTGACATCGCAGTCTCCTCTAGCGGGGTTCAGCCGAAGCGTGTCTCAAATGCTCATTAGGGGATTCAGACGGGATGAGGGCATGGACTTAAGCTCTCTCAACGAAGTTCCTTCTTGTTCTATCTCTTCAACAGTTCAGCTATAGTATACTTAGTTCTCCATGTTCAGCTATAGTATACTCAGTTCTCCATGTTCAGCTAGCTTATGCAAGGAGAGATAGCTTCTTTTATGGAGGAAAAGGAGGAGGTTTGGATCCCTACAAAGGTGGAAGGGAGGCCTATCCTTTAGGAGGTTCCCACAAGAGGTGGAAACCATAAAATAAAGGAGGGAGTCTGTGGTTATTCAGTCCGACCACTCCCAATGACTCATCCTCGAAGTTGTTAGAGTGGAATATCCACCTCTATTTTTAAAAAACATTACATAAACAACTTTGCATGGGTGGCTAACTGGGATAGAGCGCCCACTGGCGTAGGGTACAGTGTTAATTTTCCTCATTGGCGCGAGGGCAGAACTGGCTACTCACGCTAAGGAAAAAACAAGGGTTTATGAAGCTTTGCTATGGGAATTTTCAATAGAAGGAATATTTATCTCATGTAAAGGGATGCAGTGATGGTATTTGCAAGGCATGACACTTCTCATTAGTCATAGAAATGACCCTCCAATGTGCGAGATGGGGATTGCAGGGACAGTGACAAAATGTTGTGTAACACTTATGAGGGAATCTTATCACATGTTGGTGTCACCAATGGAGGAGGAGAAGAGTTGCAGCACTCACTTTATCAGATGCTTGAGGACAAGAAACATTTGGGAAGGGAGGACTATAATATTCCTAATTAGCAATAAGCTAGTTGGAATATTCAATTTTTTTCTTTTTTCTTTATTTAAAGAATAAGAAGACAAAGGAGGTCTATAATTCTCCTTAATAATTAATAAATCAATGCCAAATGTGAAAGAGATCAATCTTGGGAGCTTAATTAAGCACCCATGGTGTGAAAAGGGGTTGGATCACTTTGACTGGGTCAACCTTGACCAAATCAACAACATTGTCATGGAGGAGTGGTCATCAATGAAATACAACACAATTTTAGATGGAGCTGCTTTGTGCGGAAGTAGTGCCATTATTGGATGGGGCTTAGAGTTTGCAAGCTCATATCTTATATAAGGAAGAGGATGGAAGCCATATTGATTATGTATGGGTTTATTATATTTCTAAATATATGGTATGTTTAGACATATATCTTTATCTTCTTGTTTAGCTGAGATAGAGTGTTGTTTAGCACAGGGTGTTCCTAATCGAGAATCCCACCTCTTCCATTGAGAAGCTCTTGGAGGAGTCTTGTACTACATTTTCCATTATGAGGCTTAAGGCCAAGCTTCATATTTCATTTATAGCATAAATCATGTTGAAGGTTTGGTTTTTTTGCAGGTTGCAGCAAGTGAAGACTAGATCTCTAGATCTAGGCCATTTCATTTCTCATTTTCAATGGAGTGTTGGGTGTGGAGCCTGATTATCTTATTTATTTTGTATCATAGCATTGAACCCCTATACCTTAATGGGGCAGCAAATCCACCCGAAATTAAATGCTACCTTGGGGGTCCAGGGGGGGCAGCTGCGACTTTATGGAGCCCCCCCCCGATGAGGAGTTTCAGGGGCAGTGCCCCCGAAGCTAAAAACAGATGTAAATTTTCCTTGTAAAAGTAAAGTAATTTCTAGTCAATTTGGGTCATTCATTAGGCAGATGATCTGACGGTAGAAGTTATGTTTAGTTTATGGTTTTTTGCCCTAGAAGGCAACCCCTCGCTTGTATGAGGGTATTGTATTACAGTTGTGTATTGTATGTGTATTCTCAGAGCGAGAAACAGATAGGGAGACTGTGAGAGAGAACATAGGATATTACAATGGATCTGTTGTAATTTGTGTCTCTTCATTTTTCTGGATAATAGAATGGAAGTACTGGCTGTTTGGGGTGGACATAGCCCAAACTAGGTGAACCACGTATATTTGTTTCTCTCTGGTTTCATGTCTTTTTTGTGCTTGAGTTTTCCGCATATTTTATGTGTTTCATTGCTATGTAATTTTTAATTTTCTAACATGGAGGAGGTTTCCTTTCCATTAGGAGGACAATATTGAAGGCCTTTGTGCATATTTTCAGATCTTGGCATCATGCCAACTAGTTATTCATCCCTACAGTGCAATTTACTTCCGTATCAATGTTATTTCTGTAGGAGGACTTGCAGGGTGTTTTAGCACACCATTTGGAGAGCTGATTTTATAGTGAAGGGGATCTACCTTTCACTTAAAGGATCTATTGGAGGAGGCTATTGTATTTATCATATTAGATCAGCCACACTTTCCATATCTGTATTTTTCAGTAGATCTGCAGCCTTAGGGTCTAGATCTACAACTTGTATATGGTATTTTTTCTGAAAACCCTTAAGGGATTCTTAAAAGGAGGTTGTATAGTGCTCAGATCTGAAATAGATCTATCTTTTGAGGCACATATCAGCCCTAGATCTGATGTATAATAATTTTTTGTAGCAGAGCTAATAAAATTTTTTTGTAAGGTTCTTCCATCTTGTAAACATAATTGTAGCACCTCATATTGAGTTATTTTGTCCATCAGAGGCTTGTAATTTCTTGTTATGTATCTTATGGCCCATTTCTTATGCATATTTTGTTGTTTTTATAACATATGAAAGGTCTCCATATTGGCCTCTTGCTTTTAAATGATGATTTACACTATTGTTCCAGCATTTTGCACTATATTCCTTCTTTTCCCATTTGGGAATATTACAGTACTGCTCATTTTGAACTCGTTAAAGTGAATGAATTGACATAATCTCAATATACGTTTGCCCCTTTTTCGAGTTGAGGCTCACTATTTACAAAAAAGGCATACCTTGATCGAACATGGTCAAGAGGTTCTCTTGGACATATTTTTCTACCTTTTCAGATTCAAGAGACGACTTATGTAAAGCAACATGATCGAGTTTTATTTTTGTTTATTTTCAAACTCCTTAAACTTGAAAATTTACTAATTTTACCTTTCGTTGGACTCATTAAAGAATAAAACGATGAAAGACTTGTCACCATGATGAGACCGAATTTCTCCTTCTTAAGGCTTGTTAAACTTACTAGGATGGATTCATTCAAAGAATGAACTTGCATGCTCAACATATGCTATCCTCTTCACGCTAGATATAAAAAAAAAAGAGGTACTCTTTAGCAATAACAGGGGAAAATTGAAAGTGAACATCCTTTATTTTGGGCAGTCTGTCGCTCTTGAACATGACACCCATATGAAATTTGTGTTGGTTTGGGGACATCCTACATTCTTCACTTTCCCTCCATGGTTTTGGGAAACCAGTTTGCCTCTTATCTTATTACCAATTTCATCAACATGATCTCTGATCCTATTTGAGTCAAATGTTGCCACACTTCACAGTTATGTCACCAATATGTTCAAGAGAACTCCTTTTTATCAAACACCTTCTACATATCTAACCTCCTTTGATACAATCCTAAATCACTCCTATCATCTTAAGATATTTGTTGTTTCGTGTCGATGATGTCGGACTCCTTATGGCCCTCCTTCGACAAATCACTTCATTTCAAATTCAATTCATTATCTTGGAAGGTGGTTTAGAGACTTCTTTCAGTCCCTTGGAGCTTGCATGCCTCAATGGAAATTTCTTCATGTTTGACAACAAGTTCACATCATTGGCCTTTGATCGAATGATTCTGTAAGTTTTGACTTCAACACATCTATTCACACTTGTAGATTGTGTTTTTGTATCTTGAGGTGCATCGTCATTATTGGTGGTATCTCTCATGCATGTTAACGATTTTCATCATTTTATAGTAATCAAGTGGTTTCTACCATGTTCGACACCAACACATTTATTCACATCACTAGATTCGTACATTGAGTTGATTGAGATTGCGGTGAAGAACCTAGGGTACATCTGATTTTTGGTCTAGGCTGCATGGAGTTATTAAGTATTCATGATTCTATACATGATACTATATATATAGATGGTTGTGTCCATACCATGGATCCCGTTTTATGATCTCTTTTAGACGTATGGTCATGGCCATATCATGGGCTCATGTGTCATTTGAAGCCTAGAGGAACATCATGTGGTTAGGTATATTTACACCAAAGATGTCATATATTGTAAATGTTTGATTTCGTAGGTTCTCCGAAGTTGGTCTACGTTCTTTTCCTTGGTTCGTAAAGCATTTCAGCCATCACTCCCTGTTCTGCCTTCATGCTTTAAGGAGCATATGTTACACAATAATTTTTCACCATGCTCATTTTCCCATCCTTGATCCTAAAATTCCCCGTGACAAATCCTATGCAATGTTTCCATCATCAAGAAATATGCTAACATATCCCCTTAAAGATCCAAATAAGACTTCCTTGAAATATTGTTGAAGAAACTTGGTCAAAATCCTATTTTTCTGGGTCAATTCCCTTCCTCATGTCATGACCACGCTGATTTCCTTATCCCATTTCTCACCTAGTGCTATCAACACACTAATTTATTGGAAAATTGCATTGATCCTTTTTCTAGTAGTGCTTCCTCAAATGGAGGAGAAGCTTCAACCTCTATAATCTCAAGGGCAACGAGTTTTTTGTTGAACAAAGATGATAAGGTTGAGCTCTCTCATTTTGGAGCTTTGATCTCATACATGGGGGATCATCCCTTAGAAACTGGGCCTTACTCCTCATTTCATGGGCTCCCAACAGGCTCCTTCTCCTTGCTATAAATTCACATCCTTCATTCCCCCAAGTTTAGAGCTTGATTGATCAATGTCAGACTCGTCTGAACTCTCATCCCTTTGCATCCTTGCAATGTGATTAAGCATAAGTGCACAGGAAAAGAATTATTTTGAGTTGGGTGAAGGACTCATATTTTCACCTAAGGACACCTCCAACATCAAGGCCTGCTTGTAGGCTCTCCTTTTGTAATTTATCAATAATAACATTTGATGTTTCCTTTCTATATTTGTCTACATGATAATCCAAATATTTTGGTACTCCTTGATCTACTAGATAGCTATTTTTTATGTTTAGTATGTATTGTATCATGTTTTTTATTGTCTCTCGATCATCCATAGGTATTTTCACACCATCAGTAACAGGAAACGGGCCTACAAGGAACGTGGATCGAGGTCACCATCAACGAATCCAAGGATAGCGATTGGAAAAAGGTATTTATGTCTCTTTCCTATTTGAATTGTAATAATTAGTTAATAAATATTATGTTAGAAATAATCTCGTGTTGCTAGACCCACTCTAGGGCTAGATATATCGTATTTTTCCACATAATGGATTTATCTTGACAACAGTGTTGGTAGTCTAGCTTGTTTTCTGATTGTGGGATATGTAGCCTAGTAGCCTATATTTGAAGGCATTTTCCTTGTTCAAAATAGAAGTAAATTTTTTTGGTCAAATATCCCTCTCAAAGAGCTTTCCAATGGCATATGTCACTTAGCCTAACTCCTAAAGAAGAATAAGGAACATGCATTTTAAGTCAAGAAGTCCAAGCATGGATCTAACATTCAAGTTTTTTTGGTATCCATGTTTTTTTTAGATATCTATACCTTGAATATGTATCCAATCATATGTAAATTTAGGGTTTCACCGAGACAACCACTTAATATGTGGGTCGAATCCAAATTTCCTTGTCATGAAGGCCACACACCATCGATCAGGTTACTTTGGAAGATCAATGATAGGAGGGGGGTCAGGCTCATCTTAAATTTAATAGGAGGGTACCCCCTTGCAATAGAAACAACCATGGTTTTACCATTGGTTATGTGGAAACAAGTGATTAGTTTTGGTCCCTACCTTGCTTCATACCAAAACCATGAAGAGTCCCCTTAGAATACCAATGGGTTTCTAAGGCACATGGGCCCTTCTTTAGGCTTCCTATTTTAGATGTTTTGCACACAACAATATCGACGACTGATGAAGTGGTTCCTGAAACACATGGTAAAACATGGGCACATCCATGTATATGCGAAGTGGCACTTCACATAGATGTCAGGTGGCAGTGACATGGCACAAATTACAAGGTGGATGAGAAGGAAAATATATGATGTGGAAACCTAAGATGATGACACATGGAAAGTAAATTTATCCCTTTTCAAGGCTCAAATTGATAGTTGGCATGTTATATATTCCATGCACACATGTGTATGAGGACACGTGGTGAGTTCTCATTGTTTTAAGCATATGATGTGTGTGGATGATATGGAAATAAGGTGACTTTTGGGTCTCCTGTTAGACCTCTAGGATAGATATTTGAAACCATTAAGTAACAAGGTGGTGAGTGGTGACAGGTAGATGAAATAATTACCATTAAGTGTAGCACCAACAAGTGAATTTCCCATCTATCGAACCTTCTGTTGTAAGGTATTGTAGAATGTGATGGGCCCCATCAATAGGTATATCATAAGGCCCATTTTTCCATCCTCCAACCTATAATTTCCACTTTCATTTCATTTACTAACATTTTTTACTATGATGTGCTTAATAGGGACACTAAAGGATGTTTTTTATACTTCGTGGCCTAATGTGTTTGATGTGAAAGAAAAGAGTGGTTTTGATTTCATTTACTTATCATAGGCATGTTGGAGGTAGTTGGAGGAGATGTGGGAAGCTTTTACCCTACATTTACTCTCCTACAGCTCGACTTGATCCCTAAAATCACTCACCTGCATCTCAAGGACCTACTAGCAGTTGATGCACTCAAGTAATTACGAGGATTTGAGTTAGGTCCACTCTATTCTGGAGGAAAGAAGTCCTCTTTCCAAGGAGGATGGCCCTCAGTAATTTTTGTATAAATAAAAAAGCGTAAGGGCTCAATAGGATTCAAAATTTTGGAGTATATAGGAGCTACTAACAACTAGGATCCGGAAAAGGAGGCAGCAGAGCTTAAGTGTCTTGATCCAGAAGAACACCTCCAGCAAGCAGTGTTTCCTTCAGAAATTAAATACCAATCATATTTGCACAAGGAAGACCATCTCTCAAATTCTCTTTCATGTTGTAACTTTTCTCATTTTAAAACCCTTGAAGAAAATCATAAAGGTTCTCAATCATTGATTTATTCCTTGAATGATAATGAAGTAGCACAACATATTGTTACAAGTCATATTCCCTCACCCAAAATTATTGTGAGTTTGCAGCTCCCTTGCCAAATTCTGTGCAAAAAAGAGAATGATAAGGAGCACTCAAAGCACTCGACTACAATGGATAATGAGGAAAATAAAATTTCTCCCTTTATTTTTGAAGAGAATCAGTTTCAACACATAAGCAAAGCAGCAGAAGATCTTATGTTTCCTGTTTACCATGATCCTTTGGTCAATATACGACAGTCATCAGTGAAGGAAGAATTTTCTAGGATTATCAATAAAGCTATCAAATCCATTGGAATAGTTAAGTTTCCATGTTTTAAATTCATTTTTCTACCTAGAGAGGTGGAATGCAAGTTTCAATTGAGCACTCATTTGCTTGACTAGTTAGATTGGAAGTCTGATTATTATTTGATGGGATAATTTTTTATTGGACTAAATGTAGGTAGGAGTGTCAATAAGCTCAGTAGTTTGAGCATCTTTTCATTTTTAGTTTAAGATTTATTTCAGTTTTTAGTTTTAGCATAGTTCAAATTTCAACATTCAGATTTTCTGGGAGCAGCAGTGATTTCAGTTTGATGCATTGGAGTGCATAAGTTTAGTTGTAGTTTCATTTCATATTTCAGTATGCAGATAAAAATTTTGTCTGAGGTTTAGAACAAATTATTAAATATTTTCGGTCACAGAGGTTTTGTAACAGACCAGATTTCATATTTGAGATCAACCCAATGGGTAAATGTAGGGTAAAAGCTTCCTACATCTCCTCCAACTACCTCCAACGTGAGGAGCAGGAGTTAAAGGCTAAACCTCGTGAATTTCTGACACCTCCTAAGGAGTTTTCATCCCCAGCTGAAGCCTCTGTTAGTATCCTATAATCTATAGTATCACAGGTGACTGATTATTCTTTTCAGGACTTGTACATTGGAAATAATATTCCATGATTGTCATTTATTTCCAAGAAGGTAATTTTAGCACAAAAAATGGCAAGGGATGGTTGTATTCACCTCATTTCCAATATATTCCAATTAAGCCTAAATTCATTGGCTAGAACTACCCATCTCATCAAACCCACCAAAACCCACATAAATTTTTATGACTTTATATTAAGCCCTGACACTTCCATTTCAGCTCCACACCCCACATTAGGTTGTTTTGATATATATATGTGTGTGTGTGTGTGTGTGTGTGTGTTATAAACCACACCTTACCACCACAAACCTTTATCACATCACCTTCCATCAGCACACATCACAATTCATTAGGTTTAGCCTTTAACTCATGCCCCTCGTAGAAAAACCTCAAACGTTGTGATTTTTGGTCCTGCCACGTCAGCTTCCATCAGCGCACATCGAAATTCATGAGGTTTAGCCTTTAACTCCTGCTCCTCATAGAAAAAACCCAAACCTTGTGATGTGTGATAAACTTTAAAACTTGTGAATTGCAATATTGGTGGGACCGCATCGCATATCGCACTTGGCAAGCTCAGAAAGATAAGCACTAAAGGAAATGTTAAAAAATCTGGAGTGTGAAGTGCGATATTGACATGGACGTGATATAGTTCAAAGAAAAAGCCTAAATATTGCAAGTCCGGGTGCATGAGGTTTTTATGTTGTTTTATGAGGAAAAGGGATAAACGCGGTAGAAGGACTCGACCACCAATTCAAAGCATGATGAAAAAATAGGTAGCTCAGCGAATTATCTACAACAGCGGATCCAGTGTATTAGAATAGCTCAAAAATATCAAGTTCGCCTACACAACAGGCCACAGGAGCACTGAATAACAACTTTAGACATCTGTTAAAGGGCCATTACATTGAATGACAGCTTTATAAGGACTTTTAGAAATTTGTTTAAGACCTTGACATAGTATCCATGCCTGAGAGGCACAGGCCGAATTTCAGTTACTTTGTAATAAATGAACTGATTTCCCTTCCAATAATGGCAGTCATTTCCAAGTAGTTTAAATGTGTATTTTTATTCAGTAATAGTTGTTTGACCCTGATTTTGAAAGCGCTTTTCATTGCAAGTACTTGTAATTTTTCAAGTTGGAGCATCAATAAAGAGATCAATCTGCAAGCTTCATGTGTTTTGTTGTCCTGGTGATGTTCTTCCTTATTCCTGTTTAATGTTTTCCCACTTTAATCTTCTCATGTGTGCCATTTAAATTCTAATTGTAAATCAGGAAAGTTAGATTAAGATTTACTATTCAAGGTACCTTAATTATGACTGTCTTTACAATTTCTATATTTTCTTCTAATGTATGGTTTAAGAATTCTTAATTTCTCTTAAGTCATTACCAAAAAAAAATTCTCCATTTCATAATTCCACCCGGTTATAAGAAGTAGTATTCACAGCTAGCTTGCCTTGCATTTTCTCTAGAATTTGATGCATATACCCAGCCTATTTTGACTCTATAGCCCAATGGAAACTGTTTAAAGGAACCCATTAGATCCAACCACAAAAAATCAAACAAACCCCTTTACACTAATAGCTAGCCTAAAATTCCCCTATAAACAAATCTATATCTAACAGAGAGATCCCTTTCTAGGTCTAGGAGGGTTAGATCCTAGGCTCGAAGCAGTTTTGATGTTGCCTCTGTAGTTTTTCTGTTGCCTCTGTAGTTTTTCTGTAGCCTCAAAATTACAGAGTGATAACACCTTAAGCCAGCTAATAGAGTGGCCTTTGTATGCCTTGGTTTGGTCCATTGCATGAAGGTGGCATGAGTATAACTTGACCTAATGTGCATATAACATTGTCACCTCTTACTTTTATCTGAACCTCGGGTTGTTAATTAAATTCGATAACCTCGGGAGTTACAACAATATTGTTGCAATATTGGGGATCATTAATTTTCGGCATTGTTGTAAGGGAGGTTTCCAGGTAGGTATTATTTCTATTTATAACTCACCTTTATTTTTCATATTTTTTTCGCTTTCAATCAACATTGTTTTATTTGAAAATTTCATAAAATAGAGAGAAAAAACATTTTTGTCTTGAGGGGTCTTGACCTAGGTTCAGAATTGAGGTTAACCAACAACACCCTCTTAATACTGGCCCTTTTTGGGGTGACCTTATTGCGCAAGTCAAAGTCTCACCCAAAGTAGTATGGGGTGGTGCTGGAACAAGGTTTCTGCACCTTGAGAGAGGTTTGAATGATGTGGGTGCCTTAAGATCCCAAATAACCATAAATGGACCTTTGCAACATCATCCCTAACTAGTAAACCCTTTTGGACAGATTTAGGTCAAGTATGCATAATGTCTTTGCTTAAGTTAACACAGCAACTATAAATCAAGTAATAACCTTTAACACATAGTATCAGAGCCTTATACCATCAGATCCATCCAATAAGAATTCATATAAACCCAAACACGATTTCGCAAGATATCTATTTGTAGACAATATAGAAATTGGAAATTGTTGAAGTTTGCAACAAGAAATAGTGAAATTGGCATCCAGAAACAACATCCCTGATCCTAGTGAAAATTAAGCACCTACACTAGGTGGGGCCCACACAAGCTATTTTTAGGTGGATGTATATTTATAGATGCATGAGAAAATTCTATTTATAGATGAGGTATATTTATAGATGTATGCGCAAGTTATATTTATAGGTTTCATGTCTATTTATAGATGCATGTCGACTATTTTTATCCCTTAATATTAGTTGGAAAATAAACAATAATCTATTTTCAATGAGAACTTGAAAATAGTTAACTGAAGTGGAAAATTAGTTAGCTATAGTAATTTCGAGTTAAGTGGTTGGTTGGTGGGACATGCAAGTGGAATTAGTTGTAATTGAGTGATTCAAAGTTTTAACAGAGTTGGAAGTGTAGTTATGAAATTTTTAAAGTAGTTTAACTCAGTTAAGTGAGCTAAACTCAGTTGTGCTAGTTGTGAATGAAGATACACTAATGAGAGATCAAGTGAATTAATTATTAATTTATTCAAAATCAGTGGCCTCACATGCAGCTCAATATTTACTACTATTAACTACATGCATGTTAGATCCAATGGAGACCTAGTTGAGACAAGGCGAAAGGGAAGTGTAACTATCAGTTGTGATATTAGAAAACTACCCAGGTGTAGTTATAACACCATAGGATGCCCATGATACTCAACACAGTTGAGGAAGGCTAAAATTATTTTTGATTAAGGATTGCATTCATCAGTAACTGTGTGAGCAAGGCAAGTTGTCTAGAGACAGTAAATTGGCTAAGGGATTTGCTAATTTTTGTATGACAGTGTGAGACAATTAGCTGATGTACTAAGGGCTCTTGTGAGAATAGTTTTGTATGAAATTTTTTCATGATTCCTTGTGGAATATACAACATATGATAGAGGGGTTTGAGCAGCAAGCTTTCCCTGGGAATATCTAGTGTTTTGGTTTTGATCTATTCTTCTTTGCTTCATGTGATGGAAAATGTGTTGTCTTTAATTCCACAAAATATTTGTAGAAGCGATTTAGTATTTAACTTTAGTACATTGTTATATCGAGTGAATCCAAGATATATATGCATGTTGTATAATTTCTACATAAATAAGATGCAAAAACTTTCATAACATAAACAACAGATGCATATAGAACTTAGATATCCACAAAATTATTCCTTTATTACTATTAGTTCAAATCCTTCATAAAAAACACTTCCACGACCCGCACGCACAGCCAGCGGGGTATACACACAGCAGGACTAAGGTCTCCGTGCACACAGCCAGCAAGAGCCTTCTTACCCAAAAAATCCACACAAAATATCACCAAGTTTCCAGATCTAACATTCACATTTAGACTTATCCAAAAACTGGCTTTCTAAACTTGATCTAGCCATCTATTTATACTATTAGCCTATCCTACTCTATGGTCCGCAAATTGTGGTTTCCGGTCCCTTAATCTACCCTTTGACCTATTAAAATTCATGAGGGGATTTGACCTGCCCCAAAGCCCCTGCGTACAACTAATCTATTACAAAATATAGCAAAAATTTTGGATTTAGGGGACCCTAGTCCAACAGGCCCCCAACACAATCTTGTGACTCGTCTTGAGTCACATTGGCACTAGATTCTTCATTTTGTGCTAGAGCTCCTTGATAACAGTTGAAAATGGTGCCAAGACACCTACTCTTTGATCTCCTATGCTCTGCATGATCTCCACTATTTTTTCTGAAGTCATCCCTTCAGTAGCCAAAGTGACACTCTGCAACGTCTGATTCAGGTTCCAGACTACCAAATCAATGTCCTGGAATAGTTTCATGGCCTCATCCGCCCATGGATTCATATGATATATGAATATTTTCTTCTTGCCGCAGAGCTCCTCCACCTCGTTCCACAACGCCTGACTGATCTTAAGGTGTGTCATTCTCTGAGCAGGGATGAATGTAGGAAAAGCCACCTGAAATTCATCGAACTCCTGCTCCTTTGTGCGCAGCTCCTGGTTAATTTTCTTAACTAATGAATTTTTCTGCATAGAGGTCCATATTCCCATGGCTTTCTCTAGGAGTTTCAAACCCTTCTCAACGTCCGTGGAGATGCTGGCGAATATTGTATTTACTAGCGCGGCCCGTTGCGTGTGCACCTCCGAAGGGGTCTCAGGCTGCAGCTTCGCCTGTAATGCAACAATATGCTGCTCAAAATCTACTTTCACAGATTAAATTTTGGACCTACAATATTTGAGGGTTGCGACCAAGCTCTCAATTTTAGCTTGTGGTGTTGCGAAGGCCGAGATAACTACATCTGGGATCTCACCACACAGCCTGTCAATGAATCTCTCTAGCTCTGCGTGCTGAGCTACAGCTACTTGTTACACTATTTGAGCCTAAGTAGACTCTGTCGTCTTTGTTGCTACAATCTGCTCAGCTTCACTGATCTGATGTTGTGCGTGCACCTCTTTGCTATGAATCTCTGCTGATATGAAGATATGTAGCACATGGAGCTGCCCACTTGACAACTTCACAAGGTCGATGCCGACCTCGAGGCAGGTTTGAACCTGTGTGCACCATTATACTTTATCCATAAATAATTTTGCACCTAGGAAAGGGTAGATTCTACTTCCTATGGTTATGACAATCGAAGTAGATGGCAGGCTCACTTGCATCGACCTTTCTTGATGCACGCTCACTTGCAATGTATTTGTTTTGAGCTGTAGGACTTGCAAACTCGACTGTAAATCTTCCACTGCGGCCTTGTATTGGGTCTCCATTGAATTCCAGCAGTCCTCTAATGTTGAATCGATTGCATCTGCAATTTTTTCGAGGTCCTCCTATGTCATAGTAAACTCCTCCTCCCCTGCTACCTTAGACCCTTTCCTCTTCTTGCATAGCCATTTAGATTTTTCTCCTTCATGCTTGGTGTCATGGGGAGATTCGAAACCATCTCCATTGAGGTCATCCAAACCTCTGAGGTCCACCTCCTCGTGGGCACCTCCAAACTCCTACTCCTTCTCTTTACTGCACCGGGGTCTTTTTCTATGTCTGGGTATTTTTCTGCTTCAGCTCCCTTATCTTTTTCGCATGTCTTCATGTGTGGTTCTATTGTGTTTTTTGGAGCCGTATCTAGTGGAGTTGTATATTTTTCAAAAGTGTACAACGTAATGGGCTTTGTGGAGCCAATCCTGATCTTCCATGCATTTAGCCATGTTGTGACGGCATGGTCAACTTCCACCTCCGTGACCATATACGATAAGGTGTACTAGTTCAAGTCCTTGCACGCCTTGATCATGATGTTGTGCATGGTCACCTAAAATTCTGTAGAACTTTTGTATTTCTCATGCAATCCTAGCGAGAGTCTTGGTTTGGAGTGAATAGCTTGCGTTAACGCGCCTTCAAAAAGTACCTAGAATTTTTTTTTTCTTTGACTAGTCAAGCATTTGATGAGTCCCATAAGTTTGAAGAGTGCACCCCCTCACACACACCTAGCTCAATTTTAGGAAGGACTGCATCATCTTGGGTTTCCCATGCCACCAGAGCAATAAGCAAGAGAATCCGCGAGTAGCATAATTGCTTCCTCAGTTCTTGCACCTCACGCACATTCTCTAGAAACTCTTCCAATAAAAATTGTGACCAATTGTACAAAATCCCGTTTTCACATTGCCTTGCCAAGGCAATGACGTGCACGGGGACCATTTTCAGTCAAAAAATCCTCATGAGCTTACACCCGAGGACAAGGGTGCCCATGTGCACCACTAGGTCAGGAATCGTCTTGAACATAAATCCCTGCTTATCTTGTTCTAATTTACATTTTTCCTTCACCTATGTTGCTACCTTCAACTTGTTTCTCTTCTTGAATCCCTTCATTGGGTGAGGCCCCTTCTAGGGTAGGTCGGTAATCTGATGGATTAGCGTGATATCGATATGAATTCTCCCGTAAATCCATAGGGAGCCCTCTTGGACCAAGGCCAAAAATTGGCACATGCAAATGTCGGTGATGGGGTACCTCCCAAAATATGGAACCATCAGCAGATTGACGATCCCCGCATTGTGCAACATGCGCGCCTAGGGCATTAGCTCTACCTTTGGTACATCATCATATAGCACCCATTCCAATTAATTTTCTAGTGCAAGCTCTAGGAACATTGCTTCATTTGTGATATCATAATCGTCAAACTTTATATGAGGAATCTTGTCAAACATTTCGCCAACCAGAGGGACATACTAAGGAATCAACAGCATCTGAAGATACTCCCACACAGTATCAATGTTTTGTGGCTTGTTCATAGAGGGATTTTGTGGCTTAACATAGGGTGGCTACCATGAAATGTTTTCTACAAATATTTCTTCCTGCCTAGCACTCATCGGTCGCCTTGATGGATCACCGATGGGGGATCTCTCCTCGAAGGCTTGCCTTAGGGACGTGACATTCCACGCAGAGGTGTGCGGCTTAGAATTATCCCACTTGGACATATTTCCCTTTCCCTTCTCTTTCGCATGAGTGGACACTACTTCTTCAACTTCTAGAATGACTTCTCTAACATCGTCAGACCCCATCTCTGTTGAGGTCGTAAGGGGCGCAGAATGTTCCTCTGCAGGGTTGGTGGTCATCATTCTCACATGGAATATGAACTCAGGGTTACTAATATTAGAAGGAGATTCACAGTTAGACATATAGAACTCACAGACAGCAGGAGGACAGAAATTACAGACAACCACAGTGTGCCAAATATTAAAACAGCAAAGGAACCAATTGAGACCCACTCCCACCTTTTTATACGCCACCCACGGTAAAAATGGTCGGATTATAATTAATTTCCACTCACCTTCAAGAAAATGGTAAAAAATATTTGAATATTTCCTCATTAAATGCGATAAATCTACTCCATCCAATGGTAATTTCACTTTTTCACCCATTTGCATTGTTCCAATGACTATTTTTCTAACCTGTGCGTCACCCCCATGCTTCTGTCACACCTGCCTATTCCCTCCTTATCTATTGCATATATACCCTTTGATTCTTATGCTCTGTCCATATGGTCATTTGGTCAGCACCAGATTGTTTCTATACGGCTTCAGGCGGCTTCCATTGAAGTACCCGAGAAGGTTCTCTCCACGTAGCATGGCCAAGCGCACCGCACCACCATCAGTGATCTCCTTCACTATATATGGCCCCAACCAATGCTTTCGGAACTTCGTAGGGTGGTACGCAAACTGACTATCATATAGCAAGACCAAGCCTTCCTCCTTCAACAACTTCTGCCTGATGTGCCTGTCATGCTAGGCTTTTTCGCACGCCTTCTGCACTTGCTAGTGGAAGTTAGCAATAAACAAGTCTTCCTCTAGGGCAACGAGTTGCACCAATAGTTCCTCCATAATGTAAGGCTTGGCCATATTAGTGAAATCCATGATTCGTAGTCTTGGGACAATGTACTCCATTGGCATGATGGCTTCCTTCCCATAGACCATCCTGAATGGTGTTTTTCCCGTCAACTTTTTTCATGTTGTTCTATAAGACCATAGCATAGAAGGGATGTGCATGTCCCAATCATCTCGGTTGGCATTAAATATATTTTTGAGCGTGTGCTCCAAAATCTTGTTGAAAGATTATACTACACCATTTGCTTGTGGGTGATAGGGGGTACTCTTCTTGTGATGGATCTGGAATTCCTTTGTCAAAGCTACAACTGTTACATTAACAAAGTGCGTACCTCTATCACTCATAAAAATATTCAGGAACCCTAACCTGGTCAAAATGTGATCAAAGATAAAGTGCGCAGAATATCTATAGTACATTCCTTAACTAGCTTCACCTCTACCCACCTGGTTACATGATCAGTTGCAGTAATGATATAACGTACTCCAGTCTTCTTTCCAGGAGGGTTGATTGGTCCAAAAAAATCTATATCCCATTTTTTTAATTCCTGCAAGGCCATCTATGGTTTTAGAGGCATTTCATCTCTCCATGAAGGTTTCCCTTTTCTCAGACATGCATCACAGGTCCAACAGTATTCCTGTGCATCACTATTTTTTGTGGGCCACCATAACCCGGTATGTAGCATCTTCTGCGTAGTGGCTTTAAGGTGTATCATTCTCTGAGCAGGGATGAATGTAGGCAAAGACTCCTACAAGTCGTCAAACTCCTACTCCTTTACGCACAGATCCTGGTTAATTTTCTTGACTAATGGATTTGTTTGCATAGAGGTCCATAGTCCCATGGCTTTCTCTAGGAGTGTTGAACCCTTCTCCATATCCACGAAGATGCTGGCAAATGTTGTATTTACTAGCGCAGCTCGTTGCGCGTTCACCTCCGAAGGGGTATCAGGCTGCAGATTTTCCTGCAATGCAGCAATCTGCTGCTCAAAATATACTTTCATAGACTAAATTTTGGACCTGTGATCTTTGAGGATTACGAACAGGCTCTCAATTTTAGCTTGCAGTGTTGCGGAGGCTAGGATAACTATGTCTGGGATCTCACCACATAGCCTGTCAATGAATCTCTCTAGCTCCACGTGCTGAGCTACAACAACCTGTTGTGTTGTCTAAGCCTGAGTAGACTCTGCCATCTTTGTTGCTACAATCTACTCAGCCACACTGATCTGTTGTTGTGCATGCGCCTCTTTGCTCTGAAGCTCTGCTGATATGAAGATCTGTAGCGCACAGAGCTGCCCACTTGGTAGCTTCACAAGGTCGACACTGACCTCGGGGAAGGTTTGGACCAGCGTGCACAATTCTACTTGATCCATAGATACTTCTGCACCTAGGAAGGGGCAGATTCTAATTCCTATAATTGTGACAATCGAAGTAGACGGCAGGCTCACTTGCACCGACCTCGCTTGATCCATGCGCGCTTGCAATGTATCTATTTTGAGTTGTAGGACCTGAAAACTCAACTGTAAATCTTCCACCACAGCCTTGCATTGGGTCTCCATTCAATTCCAGCATTCCTCTGATGTTGAAGTGACTACATCTGCAATTTTATCAAGGTCCTCCTCTGTTAGAGTAACCTTCTCCTCCCCTGTTGCCTTGGACCCTTTCCTCTTCTTGCGCAACCATTTAGATGTTTCTCCTTCGTGCTTTCTGTCGTGCGAATATTCAGCACCATCTCTATTGAGGTCTTCCAATCCTCCAATTTCCACCTCCTCGTGGTCACCTCCAAAATCCTGATCCTTCTCTTTTAATGCACCGGGGTATTTTTTTTCATCTGGGCCTTTTTCTGCTTCAGCTCCCTTATATTTTTCGTCTGTCTTCGTGCGCTGCTCTATTGTGTCTTTTGGAACCATATCTAGTGGAGTTGTATCTTTTTAGGATGTGAACAATGTAATGGGATTTGAGCCAAGCCCTATCTTCCATGCATTTAGCCAAGTTGCGATGACATGGTCAACTTCCACCTTCATGACCATATATGATAAGGTGTACTAGTTCGAGTCCTTGCGCGCCTTGATCATGACGTTGTGCATGGTCACCTAAAATTTTGTAGCACTTTTTTATTTCTCGTGTACTCCTAGCGAGAGTCTTGGTCTGGAGTGGATAGCTTGCGCCAGCATGCCTTCAAAAAGTACCTAGAAAATTTTGTTTTCTTCGACTAATCGGGCATTTGATGAGTCCCATAAGTTTGCGTAATGCGCTCCCTCAAATACAGTTGACTCGATTTTAGGAAGGACTGCATCAGCTAGGGTTTCCCATGCCACTATCGAAATCGGAAATAGAATCCATGAGTATCAGAATTTCTTCCCCAGTTCTTGCACCTCGCGCACATTCTCCAAGAACTATTCACATAAAAACTACAACCAATTTTACAGCATCCCTTTTTCACATTTCCCTGCCAAGGCAATGATGTGCATGGGGACCATTTTCATTCGAAACTTCTTCATAATCTTACACCCAAGGACAAGGGTTCCCATGTGCACCACCAGGTCAAGAATGGTCTATACCATAAATCCCTTCTTATCCTGTCCTACCTTGTATTTTTCCCTCACCTCCATTGCTACCTTCATCTCGTTTCTCTTCCTCAATCCCTTCATCGGGTGAGGCCCCTTCTTGGGCAGGTCGGTGATCTACTGGATTAGCGCAACATCGATAGAAATCTCCCCTGAATCCATAGGGAGCCCTCATGGGCCAAGGCCAAAAGTTGGCACAGGAAAATTCCAATGATGGGTTACCTCCCGAAATATGGAATCATTAGCAGATTGAGGATCCCCACATTGTGCAGCCTGCGCACCTAGGGCATCAGATCTACCTTTGGCACATCATCGTACTACACCCATTCCAAGTAATTTTCTGGTGCAAGCTCTAGGAACATTTCTTCATTTGCGAGATCATAATCATCAAACTTTATCTGAGGAATCTTGCCAAACATTTCACCGACTAGAGGGACATCCTAAGGAATCAACGACATCTGCAGATACTCCCGCATAGTATCAATGTTATGTGGCTTGCACACAGAGGGCTTTTGTGGCTTAACACAGGGTGGCTACCATGAAATGTGTTCTACAAACATTTCTTCTTGCCTAGCACTCATCGATCGCTTTGATGGATCATCGATGGGGGATCTCTCCTTAGAGGCTTTCCTTAGAGACGTGACATTCCACGGAGAGGTGCACAGCTTAGAAGTAGCCCACTTGGACATATTTCCCTTGCCCTTATCTTTCGTAGGAGTGGAAACTACTTCTTCGACTTCCAAAATGACTTCTCTAACATCATCAGATGCCATCTCTGTTGAGGCCATAAGGGGCACAGAATGCTCCTCCGCAAGGTTGGTGGCCATCATTCTCATGCAGAATATGAAATTAGGGTTACTAATGTTAGAAGGAGATTCGCAGCTAGACATATAGAACTCACAGATCTCAGGAGGACAGATATTACAGACAATCACAGCGTGCCAAATATTCAAACAGCAAAGGAACCAATTGAGACCCACGCCCGCCTTTTTATAAGCCACCCACGGTAAAAATGATCGGATTATCATTAATTTCCACTTACCTTCAAGTAAATGGTAAAAAATATTCAAATATTGCCTCATTAAATGTGATAAATCTACTCCATCCAATGGTAATTTCACTTTTTCACCCATTTGCACTGTTCCAATGACTATTTTTCTAACCTGCGTGTCACCCCTGTGCTTCTGTCGCACCTGCTTGTGCCATCCTTCTCCATTTCCCGCAGACCCTTTAATTATCATGCTCTATCCATATGGTCATTTGGTTAGCACCAGATTGTTTCTATATGGCTTCAGGCGGCTTCCATTGAAGTACCGAGGAAGGTTCTCTCCACGCAGCATAGCCAAGCGCAGCGCACTGCCATCAGTGATATCATTCACGATATATGGCCACAACCAATGCTTTCGGAACTTCCCAGAGTGGTGCAAAAACTAACAATCATATAGCAAGACCAAGTCTTCCTCCTTGAACACCTTCTACCTGATGTGCCTGTCAAGCTAGGATTTTTCGCGCACCTTCTACACTTTCTAGTGGAAGTTAGCAATAAACTAATCTTCTTCTAGGGCAACGATTTACACCAATCATTCCTCCATAATGTCAGGCTTGGCCATATTAGTGAAATCCACAATGCACAATCTTGGGACAATGTACTCCATTGGCATGATGGATTCTTGCCCATGGACCATCCTGAATAGTTTTTTTCCCATAAAATTTTTGCATGTTGTTCTATAAGCCCATAGCATAGAAGGGATGAGCATGTCCCAATCATCTCGGTTGGCATTAAAGATATTTGTGAGAATGTGCTCCAAAATATTTTTGAAAGTTTCTACTGCACCATTTTCTTGTGGGTGATAGGGGGTACTCTTCTTGTGATGGATCTGGAATTCCTTTGTCAAAGCTTCAATTGTTACATTAACAAAGTGTGTACCTCTATCACTCATAAAAATATTTGGGCACCCAAACCTAGTCAAAATGTGATCAAAGATAAAGTGCATAGCAGTATATTTAGTACAGTCCTTAGCTGCTTTCACCTCTACCCACCTGGTTACATAATCAGTTGCAGTAATGATATAACGTACTCCAGTTTTCTTTCCAAGAGGGTTGATTGGTCCAACAAAATATGCAGTTTCAGGGGCATTTCATCTTTGCGCGAAGGCTTCCCTATTCTCTGACATGCATCATAGGCCCAATAGTATGTTTGTGCATCACTTTGATGTGTGGGCCACCATAACCCAGCACGCAGTACCTTCTACATGATGGCTTTAAGGTGTGTCATTCTCTGAGCAGGGATTAATGTAGGAAAAGCCTCCTGCAAGTCGTCGAACTTCTGCTCCTTTGCACGCAGCTCCTAGTTAATTTTCTTGATTAATGGATCTGTCTGCATAGAGTTCCATATTCCCATGCCTTTCTCTAGGATTTTTGAACCCTTCTCAACGTCCACGAATATGCTGGAAAATGTTGTATTTACTAGCGTGGCCCATTGCGCATGCAACTCCGAAGGGTTCTCAGACTGCAGCTTCGCCTACAATGCAGCAATTTGCTACTCAAAATCTGCTTTCACAGACTGAATTTTGGACCTGGAATCTTTGAGGGTTGCGACAAAGCTCTTAATTTTATCTTGCGGTGTTGCAGAGGATGAGATAACTACGTCTAAGATCTTGCCACATATCATGTCAATGAATCTCTCTAGCTCTGCGTGCTAAGCTATGATTGCATGTTGCCCTATATGAGCTTGAGTAGGCTCTGTCGTCTTTGTTGCTGCAATCTACTCAACCTCACCGATATATTATTGTTCACTCGCCTCTTTTCTCTGAAACTCTGCTGATATGAAGATGTGTAGCGCATGGAGTTTCCCACTTGGTAGCTTCACAAGGTCGATGCTGACCTCAGGGCAGGTTTGTTCCTACGTGCACAATTCTACTTGATCCATAGATACTTCTACACCTGGGAAGGGTCAGATTCTACTTCCTATAGTTGTGACAATCAAAGAAGACGGCGTATTCACTTGCACCTATCTCGCTTGATCCATGCTCGCTTGCAATGTATCTTTTTTGAGTTTTAGGACCTAAAAAATTGACTGTAAAGCTTCCACCGTAGCCTTGTATTGGGTCTCCATTGAATTCCAACGGTCCTATGATGTTGAAGCGACTACATCTGCAATTTTGTAGAGGTCCTCCTCTATCAGAGTAACCTCCTCCTCCCTTGCTTCCTTGGACCCTTTTCTCTTCTTGCACAGCCATTTAGATGTTTCTCCTTCGTGCTTGGTGTCGCGTGGAGATTCAGCACCATCTCCATTGAGGTCATCCAAACCTTTGAGGTCCACCTCCTCGTGGTCACCTCCAAACTCCTGATCCTTCTCTTTTACTGCACCGGAGTCTTTTTTTGCATCTGGGTCTTTTTCTGCTTCAGCTCCCTTACCATTTTCACCTTTCTTCGTGCGCGACTCTATTGTGTCTTTTGGAGCTACCTCTAGTGGAGTTGTATCTTTATCAAATGTGGACAACGTAATGGGATTTTTGGATCAAAACCTGATCTTCCACGCATTTAGCCATGTTGCGACAACATGGTCAACTTCCGCCTTTGTGACCATATACGATAAGTTGTACTATTTTGATTCCTTGCGCACCTTGATCATGACATTGTGCATGGTCACCTGAAATTCTATAGCACTTTTTTATTTCTCATGCACTCCTAGCAAGATTCTTGGTCTAGAGTGGATAGCTTGCGCCAATGCACCTTCAAAAAGTACCTAGAAAAATTTGTTTTCTTCGACTAGTCGGGCGTTTGAAGAGTCCCATAAGTTTGCGTACTGCACTCCCTCACATACACCTGCCTCGATTTTAAAAAGGACTACATCATCTGGGGTTTCCCATGCCACCAGCGCAATCATCAATAGAATCCATGAGTAGCTGAATTTCTTCCTTAGTTATTTCACCTTACGCACATTCTCCAGAAACTCTACACATAAAAACTGCGATCAATTGTACAACATCCCTTTTTCACATTGCCCTGCGAAGGAAATGACGTGCACGGTGACCATTTTCAGTTGACATATCCTCACAATATTACACCCAAGGACAAGGGTTCCCATGTGCACCACTGGGTCAGGAATGGTCTATACTAGAAATATCTTCTTATCCTATCCTACCTTGTATTTTTCCTTCACCTCCATTGCTACCTTCATCTCGTTTCTCTTCCTAAATCCCTTCATCGGGTGAGGCCCCTTCTTGGGTAGGTCGGTGATCTGATGTAATAGATCAACATTGATAGGAATTATCCCCTTAATCCATAGAGATCCCTCATGGACCAAGGCCAAAAATTGGCGCACGCAAATACCGATGATGGGGTACCTCCCAAAATATGGAATCTTCAGCCAATTGAGGATCCCTACATTATGCAACCTACGCACCCATGGCATCAACTCTACCTTTGGTACATCATCGTACAACACTCGTTCCAAGTAATTTTCTATTGCAAGCTCTAGGAACATTGCTTCATTTGCGAGATCATAATATTCAAACTTTATCTGAGGAATCTTGCCAAACATTTCACTGACCAAAGGAACATCCTAAGGAATCAACGACATCTGAATATACTCCCACATAGTATCAATTTTATGTGGCTTGTGCACAGAGGGATTTTGTGGCTTAACATAGGGTGGCTACCATGAAATGTGTTCTATAAACATTGCTTCCTTCCTATCACTCATCGATCGCTTTAATGGATCACCAATGGGGGATCTCTCCTTGGAGGCTTTCCTTAGGGATGTGACATTCCACGGAGAGATGCGCAGCTTAGAAGTAGCCCACTTGGACATATTTCCCTTGCCCTTCTCTTTTGCATGAGTGGGCACTACTTCTTTGACTTCTGGAATGAATTCTCTAACATCATCGTACTCCATCTCTGTTGAAGCCGTAAGAGGCACAAAATGCTCCTCTGTGGGGTTGGTGGCCATCATTCTCGCATGGAATATGAACACGGGGTTACTAATTTAAGAATGAGATTCGTGGCTAGACATATAGAACTCACAGACAGCAAGAGGACAGAGATTACAGACAATCATAGCGTGCCAAATATTCAAACATCAAAGGAACCAATTGAGACCCGTGCCCGCCTTTTTATAAGCCACTCACGGTAAAAAAACGGTCATAATATCATTAATTGCCACTTACCTTCAACTAAATGGTAAAAAATCTTCAAATATTGCCTCATTAAATGTGATAAATCTACTCCATCCAACGGTAATTTCACTTTTTCACCCATTTTCACTGTTCCAATGAATATTTTTCTAACCTGCACATCACCCCTGTGCTTTTTTCGCACCTACCTGTGCCATCCTTCTCTGTTGTGCCCAAACCCTTTGATTCAAATCCTTTGTCCATATGGTCATTTGGTCAGCACCAGATTGTTTCTATATGGCTTCATGTGGCTTCCATTGAAGTACCCAGGAAGTTTCTCTCCATGCATCATGGCCAAGCGCACCGCACCACTATCAGTTATCTCCTTCATGATATATAGCCCCAACCAATGCTTTCAGAACTTCCTAGGGTGGTGCACAAACTAACTATCATATAGCAATACCAAGTCTTCCTCCTTGAACACCTTCTGCCAATGTGCCTGTCATGTTAGGCTTTTTCGCACGCCTTCTGCACTGTCTGGTGGAAGTTAGAAATAAACCAGTCTTCTTCTAGGGCAATGAGTTGCACCAATCATTCCTCCATAATGTTATGTTTGGCCATATTAGTGAAATCCACGATGCGAAGGCTTGGGACAATGTACTCCATTGGAATGATGGCTTCCTGCCCATAGACCATCCTGAACAGTGTTTTTCCCGTCAAATTTTTTCATGTTTTTCTTTAAGCCCATAGCACAGAAGGGATGCACATGTCCCAATCATCTCAGTTGGAATTAAAGATATTTGTGAGCATGTGCTCCAAAATCTTGTTGAAATTTTCTACTGCACCATTTTCTTGTGGGTGATAGGGGGTACCCTTCTTGTGATGAATATAGAATTCCTTTTTCAAAGCTTCAATTGTTACATTAACAAAGTGCATACCTCTATCACTCATCAAAACCTTCAGGCACCCGAACCTGGTCAAAATGTGCTCAAAGATAAAGTGCGTAGCAGTATCTGAGGTACAATCCTTAACCACCTTTGCCTCTGACCACCTGGTTACATAATCAGTTGCAGTAATGATATAGCGTACTCCAGTCTTCTTTCCAGGAGGGTTGATTAGTCCAAAAAAATCTATATCCCATTTGTCAAATGCCTGCAAGGCCATCTGGGGTTGTAGGGGAATTTCATCTATGTGCGAAAGCTTCCTTGTTCACAGTATGCATGTGCATCATTGTGCTGTGTGGGCCACCATAAACCAACACACAGCACCTTCTACATGGTGGATTTCCCAGCATAGCAACCTCCCGCCACTCCTCCATGAGCCTCAACCAAGATATCCTATCTTTCATGTTCCAACACATATCTCCTTAAGACTTCATCTACTCCTAATTTATAAAACTGACCTGCAATCAAGGTGAAATCAGCTACGCACACAACCAAATCCTTATTTTGCTGGACTGAATATTCTGTAAGAATTTTTCCTATGGTCAGAAGAAGAATAATATCAAAAAAGTGATCATCAACCAACTTGATAGCAAAGAGATGTGCATCATGTAACCCTTCCTCCAAACTAGTTGGTTCTTCCTCATTCTCAATTTGTGACAAATGATTAGGCCCATCATTTAGTCTTCCTGGATTCATGATAATCTCAAGGTCATACTATTGAAAAATCAACAACCATCGGTAGATCTTGCCCCCAACACAAGCTTGTTGACTAGGTATTTCAAAGCAAAATGATCAGTGAACATTTGAAATGCCCTCCTAGCAGATAGTGTTTGTATTTTTGCAAAATGTATACCATGTAAAATCCTTCCCTTTATGTAGGTTAGTAGTTTTTTAATGCACCGAAGAGCTTCCTACTAGAAAAATATACTATGTCATCAATGTCTCCTTCTTCTGGTTTCGCTAAAACAACACCAAGTGATATACCAGATGCATCCACATGCACATGAAAAACCTTAGACTAGTCTGGTTTATCAAAATATGTGTAGTGACCATTTTCTCCTTTAGTAGCTCAAAGATGTTTCGACATTCACCATCCCAACAAAATTCTACATACTTATTTAGCAACTTTTCCATTGGCATAGTGATTAGAGCATACCCTTTGATAAACTTCCTTTAATAACCAGAGTACCCCAGGATGGAGCGCAACTATTTCTCATTGGTAGGAACTTCTAAGTTGATGATAACCGCAATCTTGGTTGGGTCTACCATCAATCCTTGCTAAAATACTATATGCACCAACAAAATCCCAAAAGGTATCCAGAATATGAACTTCTTCAAGTTGAGAGAAATCTGTCGGTTCTTCCCATAGGTATCAATCATCATGTGCAGGTTCGACACATGTTTCTTTACCAAGCCAAATAATGTCCAATAATAAAAATATAACTCCAATAATTTTTGCATGAATTCATTGAACACTGCCAAGACCACGCGCGAGAATAATGCAGGTGCATTTTTCAATATGAATGGCATGGAAATTTATTGGAAAGAACCCCATTCAGTGGTGAAGGTGGTCTTGCTGCGGTCTTTTGGCGCAATTCTTATTTGATGATACCCCAAGAATCCATTAGTAAATGGGTAAGCTTTTCGTCTTCCTACATTATCCTGGATTTTGTCAGATAATGGAGTAGGGAATGGCTCATGCACACAGGCATCATTCAACTTGCGAAGATCTACACAAATCCTTATTTCTCCTTTGGTATTTTTCTCCTGAACCAAAATTGGGCTTACCCAATCAGAATGTTCGACTGGTTCAATGATGCCCTCAGCCACCATCTTTTCTAACTCCTCCTTTACTTTCTTCTTATATTTGGGATTCAATTGATATGGGTGCTGATTGACGGGGCACACATCTAGTTTCAGCATGATCTTCATGACACCCAGGTCCCCTACAATTCCCTTCAGCTTTGAGAAATTTGTAAGAAACAGATCCTGATATTATGTCAGCAGCTTTGCAATATTTCATATTATATCATCATCCCAGTAGTCCCCAATATTGGCCAACTTGGGTTGTTATTCTGTCCCAATGTTGACTTCCTTCAATTTCATAGGTTTAGTGATGTCCACCGTCCTTAATGTAGGCCCTACAATTGCGCGCTCTCCTTCTAATTCTGGAATATCAACATTCCTTGGGTCATCTTCATTACCCTTGATCAAAAAATTTCTATTGTAGACGATGTCTTGCATATATGCATCCCAGGCCAGCGCAGCGCACTCCCTATGGGGATAGGATTCATCAAAGATCAGAGCATCTATGTCATGCAGGGCTTCATCCAATTTTTCCAAGCCACCCACAAAGCCAAAAATTTCCATGAAATATTCAGTCATTGTATACCAATCTCGAGTACCTCAGTGTAATATTCCTATTTTAATAAGAATATTCAGTTTCATTTTTGTTTTCTTTGCTCAAAGAATAATTATCTAAAGGAGGGTCAAAAACTCCTAATAAAAGAATAAATACATGCCCAATGTGAACAAGGGTAAATCTGGGCCACTTTAATAAACACACTTGAGTGTGAAAAGAACAAGACCACTTGATTGGGTCAATCTTAACCATATCAACAACGCAGTATTGGAGGAGTGTTCATCAATAAGGCACAACGCAATTCTAGAAGGAGGTCTCTTGTGTGAAAGGGATAAGTTGATAAAGGTGGTTTATGGTTTTTTCAAGCTCTCATCTTATAAAAGGAAGAGGAAGGCAACATATTGAGGTTGTTCATGATTTGATTTCTGAATTGTTGTTTGTTTAGACAAACAACTTTCTTGGCTACTTAGCCTAGATTGCATTGGAATTTCCTGTTTAGGAGTTCCATCTCTTCCCATTGAGGAAATCTTGGGAGATCTTGTATTGCTTGTCCACTATTTGGTTGAATACCAAGCTTCTACTTCCAACTGCAATGCAGATCCAGTGAGGGTTTTCTTTCTTTTGTAAGCTGCAGCAAGTGGAGAACTAGATTTGTTCAGATCTAGCTTGTATTGGAGCCTCTTCTCAGTGAGTGTGTATTTTAACCTCCTCGAAGAGTGCATCCATTGTTTGAGCTTCATTTTTGTGTATTGGCATCAGGCCAACTCAGTTAATCAAGCTGCAACACAGTCTCCCTTAAGGGAATGCATTATTTTCATGGAGATCAGATCTCTTCAGATCTAAGTCATTTCAGTGCTCTTTGTCAGTGGAGGAGGCCTCTAATCTATTGGAGGAATTGTATTGGAGTTCATGAGCCTCAGTTTCTGATATTTTCATGTGGCCATCAGCTTTCTATCCCCTACAGCATATTTTCTACTCCAGATCTGCGTTATTCCTATAGGAGTTGTTACAGGGAGTTGGGTGCACCATTTGGTGAGATAGTTTCTGAGTGTTGGGGATATACCCTTCACTTTGAAGACCTATTGGAAGAGATCTACACATTGTAGTTTTTAGATCTGATCTACATAATCTGAATGCTTCAGCAATCCTAAATATTTCTGCAGATCTGCTTCCTTAGATCTCAGATCTACTGCTTATGCTTGGTGCAAACACCGAAATTCCAAGGGGATCTGAAAGAGGAGCTCTTCTAGTGCATGGATCTGATATAGATCTGAATTTTTATGCACAGATCGGCTCTAGATATAACATGTAACATATATCAGTGCAGCTTAATAAAGATAATTCTTTCAAGACAGTTTTCTGTAAAACATATGGTTGCAGCCCTCTTTTGAGGAGATTTCTTTTGTCTTTTCCTTGTATTTTCAGTCATGTATTTTATGAATGGAATTGTAAGACTTATTTTCTGCTGTAAATACTATTTAAACATATTTTATGAGCCTCCTATCACTGCTCTACAAAAATTTCATTATTTCCTGAGCAGAATTGTTTGGTATTGTTGCAGTCTCTCTTTCAGGCATTTCTAAAGACAACTAGGTGTGGGAGACCTGTTTAACCCACCTAGGAGGATTTATTTTTGATGCCCTCTTGGATTTAGGAATTATATACTCAGATCTAAGGGATCCAAGTGTTTTTTTTCATTTCTGTAGTGGCCATTACTGGAAAATGTGTTTTCTAGTCATGCCTTGCTAGATGTTCCAGATTTGGAATATTACAGTGGTATCAAAGCAAGATCTTTGGCTTAGCCTGTGGGCTTCAAGCCAAAATGATACAAAGAGAAGTAGCCAAGAAAAAAATGATGGAGAGGATGAGATTTCTCTCATCAATTTTCAGATCTAAAAAGAAACAAGAATAAGGAAGAAACGAAACTCCTAGAGGGTTTCAAGAAGAAGGAAGCTGCAGTGAGACCTCTAGAAGGTTTCAAGAGAAAGAAGAAGATCCATGCACTTCCTGTTCCCATAGAGGAAGTGGAGAGCAAGAATACCACTTATAAAATGAGATCTTGATTGGGTATTTGGTAGAATACAAGTGCCAACCTAGGGCTTTCAAAGAGATCCTAGTTTTTCCTCAACTTGTTCGACTGAGAGAAGAAAGAAGACCATGCAGTGAGAGAATGATAAGAGGCAACATATTTTTGTTGTCTACATTTTATGGATCACTCAAGTGTGTAGCAGAGACTTGGGTAATGAAGCTAGAAGCATTTTTCCTACTACATCCAGTAGTGGAGAAAGAGGTTGTGGAGATCTCAACGCTGCATTTGGAGGGAAAGGCAAGCTCTTGGTGATTCAGCAATGGAAGTCATGCAAGAGTACCTACTTTTTTTTATTTCACTCATCAAATAATCAAAATATTTGGCAGTATAAGTTCAAAGGATGAGGAGGAGTCCTCTTCTCCATTTGAGGAGCCTTGTACCAGCGCTATCACATTCATGGAGGGGCAGTCATCTATAGCAGTAGTTGGGTTAGCCAACACATTGAAGAGAGGAACCCTTGCAGCCATACAAGAGGTTCCCAAGGTTCACCAAGAATAAAAATATTTCACAACGTTGTGCAATTTGGGATTGATCCCAGAGGGGAGGAAAATTCATCCCTTTGCACCTTATTTTGGTTGCATGTAGCATGAGGAGTTAGGGTGCAAGATGGTGAGAAGCATGATGAATGTTGTGCCACTTTCTATTAGTGTTTGTCCTTCAACACACTTGGATTCTTTTGGATCCAAGAGGATCATTTATGAAGAGTATTCTTCTCAAAAAGAAGACATGAAGATTCCTCTTTCAGAGGTAGACCAAGATCTAAGGTCTCCTACTAAGGATGAGGCATTTTCTACCATTGAAGAAAAGGCTAGGGGTGATAGCGCAGCCATGACAGAGGCATCTCTAGCATTCCATGAAGAAGAAGAAGGAGCAGCTGCTCCAAAAAGAGAAGCTCTTGCATTCTTGCGAGGAGTTTTAAGGAGTCTCACAAATATAAATTATGGCACAGTCCATGAGCAACATGTTCCATCATTATCATATGGTGAGATCCTGAATATTGTAGAATATGAAGAGGAGGGCAAGCTTCATCGGGGAAGAAAAATCTACCCCTCTTTATTTCAAAAGAGAGATGTACTAAGAAGGCATGAAGATCTATGCAAGACAAGCCATGACACATCAATCCATACATATTCCTATTATGATATATGCCTTGATGTCTCCTTACTTGGAATAAGCCCCCTAGGGCAACTCCTTGATGGAAAGAGAAAAGTGTTCTCTCAACCTTGTACAGTGATGATACATCTGGCCAAGAGAGGAACTATCACAGTGCTAGAGACTTTGGGTAAGAAGCATGCTTATGTCAATCACATTCTATTTTATGATTGCATGAATTATTTCACTTTTCATGTGTAGGCCATGATTCCTAAGAGGAGTGTCCTACCTTATAAACTTCATGGCCAACTATGGGCCAGGACTATTCTCAAACTTGGCCACTCCCTTGATGGGCTAAGGGAGGTCTTGCAACCTGATGGGTGCTTCCCTAAAGCACCAAATATACATTTCACTTTCAGCCATGATGAGGTGATGAGGGCAGCAAGTAAGTGGCATGTAAACCACTTACCATATCCAGATCTAAAGCAGGGAGGAGATGACCTACGCTGGTCTCTATTGGGTGAGTGTGGGTCCCACCCAAGGTTTTTGACTTTCTTGTCTCATGCCTTGTATCTCAAGGGAAGAATGCATAAGGAGGATGCATGGCTAGTTGGGTTGACAAGAATAAAGTATGGACACCCCATGATGAGTTCCATGTCCATACATTTACTCATGTCTATGATGTATGTACATGTATTTTTGTTTAGGATGGATATCATAATCATGTATGTACTTTGGGTTGGGAAAAATTGTAACCTTCTCATGAGGTGGCATAAGAGAGCTTGTTTGTATCATGATGACCATAATGCTCCAATAATTGTTATGAACATGAGAGGAGGAATGAAACATTGGTTGAGTGTGTCCTTTGGGAATGAAATCTCCCACATTCCTTCATGCTTCAAGAGGAGAGTAGGGAATTGTGTGGTTGTTGCATTATATCAATTGTTTCCTTATGCTAGAAGCCATATGTTGGGCTTATGCCATGGGAAAAAGTCTCTCACTTGGGAGAATATGCAGCAAGACATGTGTTGTTTGCATCTTATCCAGCCAACACCTATAACTCTCTACTATTTCCAAGCTTTGAAGAAGCTTTTTGCAGCAAGGAGGTGGTGGGATGGCCACTTATTGTACCAGAATTTGAGGCAGCAAGATGAAGGACAACACTGGTCTCAAAGGAGGGACTATTGTCGCCATCCAATATATCATATGACACTTAGTACATATTTATTTTGGAGCACATATGGTGGAGATACTCCATTCACTATATGCATGGAAGATTGGGAAAGAAGGCACACTTTGATCCATGAAGGGAATCATGAAGTCCCAAGTCTCTTTTGGCTTCATGGAGACTATATTGTTGCAACCCAAGATCATCAGCTCCATATGTATCATAAATGGAGGGAGAGATAGAGTGAGTTGAGTATTCCTATCTCTCACTTCCAACCATGGAGCCCCTACACATTGCATATGGTGGGGAATGGTGACTATTTCTTTGAGCTATCTAGGATGGCTCACTTCATTTGTATGGTGGCAGGGAGATTGGAGTTTCTCATGCGAGTTGAAATGCCCTATATTTACCATCTCTCATACCTTGAAGAGACCAATGGACAGCATATGATTCTTCTATGTATCTCCCACTACTTCATGATGACAACTATTTGGCTCATCCACCGAAAGCAGACTTGCATTCTTGGGAGGAGACAGCTCCATTGGAGATTTTGTAAAGTCCTTGTGAGTTGCTTGAGAACAAACAACATTTTGGAGGGGAGGACTGTAATATTCCTATTTTAATAGGAATATTCAGTTTCATTTTTGTTTTCTTTTCTCAAAGAATAATTATGTAAATGAGGGTCAAAAACTCCTAATAAAAGAATAAATACATACCCAATGTGAACAAGGGTAAATCTGGGCCACTTTAATAAACACACTTGAGTGTGAAAAGAATACGTCCACTTGACTGGGTCAACCTTGACCATATCAACAACGCAGTAGGAGTACTCATCAATAAGGCATAACGCAATTCTAGAAGGAGGTCTCTTGTGTGAAAGGGATAAGTTGATAAAGGTGGTTTATGGTTTTGGCAATCTCTCATCTTATAAAAGGATGAGGAAGGCAACATATTGAGGTTGTTCATGATTTTATTTCTAAATTTCTGTCTATTTAGACAAACATATTTATTGGCTTCTTAGCCTAGATTGCATTGGAATCTCCTGTTTAGGAGTTCCATCTCTTCCCATTGAGGATCTCTTGGGAGAGCTTGTATTGCTTGTCCACTATCTAGTTGAAGACAAAGCTTCTACTTCCAACTGCAACGCAGATCCAGTGAGGGTTTTCTTGCTTTTGTAAGCTGCAGCAAGTGGAGAACTAGATCTGTTTAGATCTAGCTTGTATTGGAGCCTCTTCTCAGTGAGTGTGTCTTTTAACCTCCTGGAAGCGTGCATCCATTGTTTGAGCTTTATTTTTTCATCTTGGCATCAGGCCAAATCAGTTAATCAAGCTACAACATAGTCTCCCTTGAGGGACTGCGTTATTTTCATGGAGATCAAATCTCTTCAGATCTAAGTCATTTCAGTGTTCTTTGTCAGTGGAGGAGGCCTCTACTCTATTGGAGGAAGTGTATTGGAGTGCATGAGCCTCAGATTTTAATCTTGGCATGTGGCCATTAGCTTTCTATCCCCTACAGTGTATTTTCTACTCCAGATCTGCATTATTCCTATAGGAGGTGTTGCAGGGAGTTGGGTGCACCATTTGGTGAGATAGTTTCTGAGTGTTGGGGATCTACCCTTCACTTTGAAGACCTGTTGGAGGAGATATACACATTGTGATTTTCAGATTTTATCTGCATAATCTGAATGCTTTATCAATCATAAATATTTCCGTAGATCTGCTTCCTTAGATCTCAGATCTACTGCTTATGCTTGGTGCAAACACCAAAATTCCAAGGGGATCTGAAAGAGGAGCTCTTCTAGTGCATGGATCTGATATAGACCTGAATTTTTATGCACTGATCTGCTCTAGATCTGACATGTAACATACATTAGTGCAGCTTAATAAAGATAATGTTGTCAAGACAACTTTCTGTAAAGCATATGGTTGCAGCCCTCATTTGAGGAGATTTCTTCTGTCTTTGCCTTGTATTTTCAGTCATGTATTTGATGAACGGAATTGTAAGACTTATTTTTTGTTGTAGATATTATTGAAAAATATTTTATGAGCCTCCTATCACTACTCTATAGAAACTATGTTATTTCAAAGCATAATTGTTTGGTATTGCTGCAGTCTCTCTTTGAGGCATTTCTGAAGACAACTAGGTGTGGGAGACCTATTTAACCCACCTAGGAGGATTTATTTTTGATGCCCTCTTGGATTTAGGACTTAGATACTCATATCTAAGGGATCCAAGTGCTGGTTTTCATTTCTGTAGTAGCCATTACTGGAAAATGCATTTTCCGATCATCCTTGCTAGTTGTTCCAGATTTGGAATATTACACTCAGTGTAGCTCAACTTCTAGATACCATGTAATAGCTATCGGTCCCAATGAGTGGAAATACCTATGAACCCATTCATTCCATGTCTTTTCATGTTTTTTCATCCTAGTCCTCCATCCACATGGCCAGGTGCTTGCGCAAATCTCCCTGACCATAGAATAATTCAATTGGTAGAGTGGTTACAGGTTCAAAGTGTAGCGTCATCATTTGTTGACATTCCTCCCAGTCCTAGAAATTTCCCTTATGTGTCTCCCACCATAGTGTTGGAGTTGCATGCATAGCCAAATCAAGTTCCTAGAACCTTTGCTCCTCTGGGAGAGCTTTTTCCAACGCTTCCAAAAATTCTTTGACACTACCAAAATCATCAAAGTAGGGTAGTTCTCTTACCTCAAAGGAGATGAACCGAAAATTATTTTTGATCTTGAGGCAGCGCAGTGCAGAGACATTGTGCAACCGGTTTTTCCAATTCTCCATTTCGTCATCAGAATCAGAAAAATAGGAGCTATCCTTCTCCTAGTTCAACATGACATCTTCTGTAGTTTTGATCTAGTCTTTGTCCCCCGTAATTAGCTTATAGATATGGTAAACATCATCCCCTTCGTGAACTAGTTCTTTATATTTTTCTCCTTCTGTTGGGTCCAGTGGGACTATCACCTGGGTACTATTATTCTCAAAAATCATACTTTTGCGCTTTAGATTGATCATACCTCCCATATCAATGGCCTAATCTAATCCTAGTAGCGCAGGGTAGGGGTCTGCATCATCCACAATTTGTCACTAACCTCAAAATTAGCACATACCTTTACTCCAGTGATGCCTACCACAACTTGCGAAAGCCTACCAAGAGGAATGACCTTTCTCTCATTGGCCATGTGTAGCTAAATGGTGAAACATTCCAAATTTCGCTCTCGCATATTCTGCTAGATTTTCTTAGGTAAGACATTTGCATCAGACCCCAGATCTAAGATGACCTATTCCATCTCAGAGTCTTCAATCTACGCAGTCATGCGCATCTCCCGACTAGTTCTCTTATTCTGTTTATAAACCTTGTTCATAGTCTTATGTAATATTTCTAATTAGTCCTAAGATAATAGGAATATTCATTTTTTTTTCTTTCTTTGTTTAAAGAATAATTGTGTAAAGGAGGTTCATAAAACTCCTAATAAAAGAATAAATCAATGCCCAATGTGAACAAGGCTAAATCTGTGCCATTTTTATAAAGCACACTTGAGTGTGAAAGAGACTGAATCAATTGACCGAGTCAACAAGGACCAAATCAACAATGTTTTCTAGACGCAATGAATCTCCTAGAGGGACAGTGTAGTTCAAGTTGGAGGCTACACATGTGAATGGAGAAAAATCATTAAAGGTGGTTTGGGGTTTATAAGCTCTTGATCTTATAAAAGGAAGAGGAGGCCAACATAACGAGGTTGTTCATGATATGATCTTTCGATATATTTCCTGTTTAGACATATATCTTTCTTTTGTTGTTTAGCCTAGATTACAAATGTTGTTTTGCATTGGAATTTCCTGTTTAGGAGTTCCACCTCTTTCCATTGAGTAGCTCTTGGAAGAGTTTGTACTACATAGTCCACTATCTAGTTTGAGACCAAGCTTATCCTTTCAACTACAATTCATATCCTGTTTACGGTGTGATTTTATTTGCAAGCTGTAGCAAGTGGAGGCTATATCTATTCATATCTAGTACATTCTAGTGCCTCTTTTTAGTGGGAGAGTCTTCTATCCTCCTGGAAAGAGATTATTGGATGATTGGAGCACATTATCAAATCTTGGCTTGAGGCCAAACCATGTACTAGAGCCTACAACACAGTTAATCTTCCTATACTGCGTTATTTTCAAGTGAGAAGTTGCAGGGTCTTTTGGCAGACTTTTGGGAGAGAGATCACTAGTGTTGGGAATCTTCCCTCACTGTGGTGATCCATGGATTTCTGATATATTCCATTTCATATTAAAATATGATCTGAATACTCCTACATATGCTTCAGAAATTCTGAATAGATCTGTAGATCTGCTGCATAGAATCTTAGATCTACTCCATGTACTTCATTTTCTATTGAAAACCCCAAGGGGATCTGAAAGAGGAGCCTTTCTAGTGTACATATATGATATGGATATAAATTTTTGTGCATATATCTACTCTAGATATGATATTTAATCATCAGCAATTTGCAGCCTAATAAAATAACGTTGTCAAGGCAGTTTCAGTCATTCATGTGGTTGCAGTGCCTCTTTTGAGGGCATTTCTTCTATATATGTCTTGTATTTTCAGCTATGCATCTCATGGGCTTAATTATACATCTATTTTTATGCTTTAAATACTATTGAAGATCATTTTATTTGCCTCTTTCTTTTACTCTGCTAAAACTGTGTTATTTTATGAGCAGTATTGATGCAGTCCCTTGTTGGAAACTTTCTAGCCATACTAGGTGTGGGGAGATCTGTTTAACCCACCTAGAGAGATTTGTTTTTGATATCCTCTTGGATTTAGGTCTTAGATTGTCATATCTAAGGGATCCAAGTGTTGGTTTCCATTTTTGTAGCATCCATTGCTGGGAAATGCATTTTCCAGTCATGCCTTGCTGACAGTTCCCATTTTGGGATATGTTGCCTTGGTTTTTGTCTGCGACACCTCTTTTTCTACGCATCTTTCTATCAGGGCATGAATATTATCTACTACCTTCCAATTGTGCAGTAAATTAATGCAAGCTTTTATGAATGGTGTAAATTCATAATCGGCTTTCGGTTCCATGGGAGTTCTTGAGGTGGATTCTCCTGCATCAGCAAAATCCTTTATGGCTTCAATGAAAATCTATTTTTCTTTCTGCAGTTTGAATCTTTCCTTCTTATCATATTCCCTTTTTGTCAGTGGTTTTGTGGCAACCTTTTCCTCATTTCCTCTAGTATCAATACCGCTGCGTGTAATTACATTTACACTTGGACCATCGTCGCGCATTTCAACCTTAACCATCTATATTTTTTGTGTTGGCATCTTCTGATTTTCCTGCATTTTAGCTATTAACACAGGAAAATCTTCAATTAAATGATCAAATTTCCTACAGTACCTGCAGGATGTTTTCCCAGGGTTCATGCAGTCTCGTGCATAGTGTCCAACATCTCCACAATTGTAACAAATGAGTTGCCCTCTCCCTCGACCTGGGCTTCCACCTCTCCCCCCTCTCCATCCTCTTGTTGGGGATCCTCGTCATATAGAGGTAGATGCTGGTGACAAAGGGTCAGCCTACACTTTTTAAAGGTTTACTCTGTCGATCATCAAGTCATATGTTTAGAAATTGTGCTAATCGTGACCCACCGAAGAGCAGAATCTACACCATTGTTGCTTCAATTCTAGGACATATGCTCCTAACCACGGGTAGTGGTATGTATCATGTCACCCAACCACTTGAAAATTGGTGCACCACAGTGTGGGAGTACTATGCCTAGCAACATCCCTCAAGCATAGTGTACTCGGTCCATCATCTTGCATATAATCCAAAAACAGAGGTCATTGATCTTTAGTGTGGCCAGCTCCCTCTTACTACTTGCCTTTTTGGTAGTGACCTTCTTGTTCAAGTAAAAGTATTACCCGAAGCAGTATGGGGGGGTGTTGGAACCAGGTTTATGCACCCTGAGAGAGTTTTGAATGATGTGGGTGCCTTAAGATCCCAAATAACCATAAACGAACCTTTGCAATAGTGGCCCTAACCAATAAACCCTTTCAGACAGATTTAGGTCAAGTATGCAGAATGTCTTGTGAAAGTTAACACAACAAATATAAATCAAGTAATAGCCCTTAACACAGAACCATTTTTTGGCTTGAGGGGTCCTAACCCAGGTTCAGAATTCTGGTTAACCACTACTGGCCCTTTCGGTAGTGACCTACTTGCACAAGTCAAAGTCTCACCTAAAGTAGTATGGGGGGTGTTGGAACCAGGTTTTTTCACCCTAAGAGAGGTTTGAATGATGTGGGTGCCTTAAGATCCAATATAACCATAAACGGACCTTTGCAACAGCAACCCTAACCAGTAAACCCTTTCAGACAGATTTAGGTCAAGTATGCATAATGTCTTGCGCAAGTTAAAAAAACAACTATAAATCAAGTAATAACCCTTAACACATAATATCAAATTCATATACCATTAGATCCATCCAATAATCATTAATATAAACCAAAACATAGTTGCGCAATAGATCTATTTGCAGACAATATAGAAATCGAAAATAAGGTGCAGAAACGTTCATAACATAAGCAATATATTCACATAGAACTCAGATATCTGCAACAATATTCTGTTATTAATATCATTTCATATCCTTCATACAAAAAACTTCAACAACCCATGTACATAGCCAGCAGGGTCCGCAAACAGCGGGACTAAGGTCTCCTCGCACACAGCTAGCATGAGCCTTCTCACCTAGATAATCTACACAAAATATCACCAAGTTTTCAGGTCTAACATTCACATTCAGACTTATCCAAAAACTAACTTTCTAGACTCGATCTAGCCATCTATTTATACTATTATCCTACACTACTCTATGGTTTACAAACCATGGTTTGGAGCCCCTTGATATACCCTTTTTCCCATTACAATTCATGAGGGGCTTTGACCTGCCCCAAAGCCCATACACACGACTAATATATTACAAAATATAGCAAAAATGGTCAGACTTAATGGACCCTGCTCCAAAAAACACAAAAAAACATAAATTATTTCATGCCTCGTAGGAGTACGGATAATTGAGTTAAATTTATACCCAAAACCCCCACCCCTTCAAGCATTCAACCATCACTATTTTTTGGTGACTGTGAACATCCACTCTAACCACAGGGGATTTAGATAATCCTTTAGGTGAGCAACCAAAAATATTTTAAGAGCCCATAAGGTATGAATAGCCAATATCACCTACTCAAAACATGGTTGAGAATAGGTATACTGATCTCTTCCCTATCTGAGAAACTAATGTGGAGGCGAGGATGAAGACTATAAGCCCCACTACTATTCCACACTTCCATGGCCTAGCCTCTAAGGACCTTGACACATTCATGTTCGATTTTTTTTTTAGTTTGTAGGACCTATGATTATATTTCTGATGAACAAAAGATGAAGTTTTTTCCCTCCAACCTCAAGGATGAAGCCTTGTGTTGGTTTATGAGCCTACCTGGAGGCATTATCACTACCTGGGCATAAATGAAGAAAACCTTTATTGAGAAATATAGGGGTTATTGTAGGTGTAAGAAGACAAAAGAGGAAATCTTTAGGATTACCCTAGGTCCAGATGAGTCCTTAGAAGATTATGAGAAAAATTCCCAACTTAAATATAGAAGGAATAGTTATACCCTTGACCCTGAATCACTCAAGTTTGTCCTCCTCTGAGGGATTAGGGAGGATATAATGGAGACCCTCAATATTTTTTTTAGTGGATATATTTAATAGGTGATCTATGATGACATCTAGATAGTGTTCAAGAATCATTTTAGGGCTAAAATGAAGAGAGGTAGGTCGATTCAAGGCTTGGTCAACTCTTCTCCCTCCACCACAACCATAAAAAATGAAATAGGGATCATGCTACAAGACTTCAGAAGTGAGATATTATGCACTTTTGCCTTACAGATGGATACTATTTATATTAAAAAGAAGCAAGAGGAAGCAAAATTGGCACTATCTATCTTTTTCCCCAGATGCACTAAGAGGCACCCCAGAAATGAATGTCCATTGAACAACATAGAGGTTTGCTCAGTTTGTGAGGAGAACCATGCAATAGATAAATGTCCCTCTCTTCCAGGCTTGAAATTTATATATCAAGGGGAAAATAATGGCTTGCAGCATCTTTGCTCCATCAACCAAAGCAGGCCATAGGGCCCTTGACGATACCAAAAAGGCATGCAAGGTGCACAATATCCTTCTTAAAATTGAAATAAGTATGCACCCTTCTGTTAGGGTCCCGTGATTTGGCCGATTGGCTAGCCAAATGACGATGTAACATCAAACCAAGCTTTGGAGCCCAAGGACCTAGCCTTCCTGGACTCAGAGAGGGCTCTCTCTATAAGTGCAAAAGATGTCGGTGTGTTTACTTGCAATGTTCTGATATTAGGCTAGTTATGAAGTGTGTTTTTTGGTTTTTTAGTTTTTAAGTTTGTGAGGGATGAAACTGATCAAATACATAAACTGGATAACAAGATGTAGATAAATTGGGCTATGGGGTCAAACAGGTCAAGGAAGCTAATGAGGCGATGATGTAAAGCTGTTGTAGGGCCGATTTGATTCACAATAGAAGGGATCTCTGGGCAAAATGGAGTAAATGAACAATAAGTTGGTGAAAGACAAGGGGTTTCAAGTGCAAACTAGTTAATAGCAGACATAAACATGTAATAGCAAGCCATTAATCATGCTAGGAATAACTATAAGCTAATCAATACATAGAAATCAAACATTCAAGCCAAACATAGAGGTATATGACCCTCTAACTTCGGGAAAAGGCTATCAGACTTTGGGAAAACACATGAGACAAACTAACAACTCATAAACTATGCCAGAACGCCTAAACATGGGAAAAATGGATTAAATGAACAATAAGTTAGTGAAAGACAAGGGATTTCAAGTGCAAACTAGTTAATAGCAGACATAAACATGTAATAGCAAGCCATTAATCATGCTAGGAATAACTATAAGCTAATAAATACATAGAAATCAAACATTCCAGCCATACATAGAGGTATAAGACCCTCTAACTTCGGGAAATGGCTATCAGACTTTGGGGAAAACACATGAGACAAACTAACAACTCATAAACTATGCCGGAACGCCTAAACATAGTCTCTAAGTCATGGGGTACTTGGACAAATAAGTTTTCATAGTTTTAGGCAAAGGGCTAGATCGGGACTAGGCCTCCTTGGTTCAACAAAATGATCAACAAATCAGTCAAAGAGAAAGTTTTATGGACAGAACTATGGGCAGCTGATAGGTAGGTAGGACAAACCATACATCCTACTCAACATACATGGAACTGATGAATAAAACTTAGCAACAACACCTTAGGTTACTAAAGAGCAGCTAAGAATTCTTTAGCATAACTAAGGGAGAAGAAAACATCAAACTATGAAGATTCAGGGATTTTGAGGTGCCTCCATGGGCATGTCTCAAAATCAATCTTTACTGATCTATAGCAGCAAGAAAAATGAAATATGAGTGAAAACTAGAAGACAAAACAACATTAAGAAGCACTATGCCATTCTACCATGTCAAGGAATCCATCAACAAGCCTTCAACATTCCTCAAAAGCATCCAAGAGGCAATCCAAACATCATAACTCAAGTGTATTCTTCAAAGCTCATATGACCAATCCATTAATTCTTCTCTCAAGTTCAGCCTCTGATTTACAATGAGAACCATGGGATAAATAGGCTAGAAGGAGGAAAACCTCATGGAGCAACTAGCTATCCCATTGGCCAAGTCAAAATATCTAAACTTGTCCTTGAGGCTTTGCAAAGCTCGAGGCACAAAATATCTAATAAAATATCTAAAAAACTGCTAAAAACGGAAATTATATTGACTTTACATGATTTTCCCATGATAAAAATAGCCTAACGCACATTTGGGAAAAGCAGATTTTTGGAGTTCAAAAATTGCAAAAATACTTCATATTTATGCCTGGAAAAGGGCCCCTGACTTGCTGGATGCAAATGGAAGCCTTCTCGATGTCGAAATGAGGCTCATGATGGCTCGTTGGAAAGCTCTCTGTGTCTGCTTTCCAATGCAAGTAGACTCATCTCAATCTGATCTCTAAAAGTCCCTCAAAACTGTACCTGTGTGCAAAAACCTAGAAAAAAGCAGGCTGCTGATATGGCGGGCAGAATGTGCAAAATGAGGCTGTTTTTCGCCAATTTGAGGGGGCAAATGATCTTCAAATGCCCTGAAAATCGCTGGAGAGCTGCTCATGAAATTATGGAATCCATTGGTATCACCCTCCTCCCTTGACGACTCATCAAACTGAAATGGCGCATTTATGAGTTTTTGGCCAAAAACCCAAAAAATGCCAAAAAACAAAAAGTTTTCGAAACAGGCCCAAAATTGGCATGGATGACCCTCAAGGGTCCATAGAGACATGTTCCTAAGCTGAAGCTAAAATATCGAGGGCTGATATGCTTTTTGCCTCTTTCCGTGCTAGGCGCCTCTCCTTTAATTTCTTCAATTTTTCTTGTGCCACCTTCAATTTGCGCCGGGCGAATTGGTTTAGCTTTTGAAAGTGAAGAGTTCTCTTTCTCTGTAGCTCAAGATCCCTGTTTTCCTTCTCGAGCTTGGTCTCCAGGCGCTGGTTAGCCCTCTCAAGCCAAGCTTCCTTGTTTTCCTCAATTTCCCGCTCAAAGAGGGTAGTGAGAGGAAAAGCTTCGAATTGAGCTTGCTCTTCAGCCTTCTGTTTCTCCAAGGCTCTCCTAAGCCTGATGGTTCTAGGCCTCCTTCGCCTAGGCTGGTCCTCCTCTTCTTCATCATCAAATTCGCCAATAAGCTCTTCAATTCTTACTTGCGCCCTTTCTGCCTCCTTTTTGTACTTGATGGCCCTTGCCTCATGAATGGCTGTATGAAACTTCATTTGTTTGTTCTCAACCTCTAAGAAATGATTTAAGTTCCTTGCCCTTTGGAGATCTTCTTGTAACACCTAAATTTGACCTTCTTTGTGAATGAGGAGATTTTCAAGGATGCGTGCCTCATTGTCGCTATCATCGCTCGGGATAGGGATGACAGCTGATTTACCTCCATGCTTGGCGCTTTCTCTAACTATACTTTTGCCTTTGAAAGCCAATCTAGCGCTCTTTCTCCTTGGTAAGCTAGGAGTTGTCCTTTTGGGCAATTTCCCCTTCTTAGGGGCAATTTTGGTCACCATTGAGGAGGCAGCTTCAGCTTGTTGTCCTTCCCCAACATCCTGTCCAGCTTGTGGCTCAAAAGATGTTTCAATTGCTTGCTCAACCTGCTGCTCTTCAAACTCTGTCCGCTGCTGTTCCCTTTCCTGTACTTGCTGCTGTACCTCAACCTCTGTCTGCTGCCCTTCTTCTTGAAATTGATGTTGTTCATCAACCTCTAGTTGCTGCCCTTCTTCCTGAAATTGATGTTGTTCATCAACCTCTAGCTGCTGTCCAATGATATCCAACTGCTGCTGTCCTTCTAAATCTGGTTGCTGCTGCTCATCATCCTCCTTTTCTCCCTGTGGCTCACTGCCCTCTCCTTCTCCTTGTGTACTTGGCTGCCCAGTGATCATCTTGAGTTTTTTAGGGGTAGGCCTACTAGATAAAGGCACTGGGCGATGGATAGGCTGAGTAGGAGACACATGAACAGGAGGGACAGTGGCGAAATCGGCATGGATAATGAATAAATCCCATGAAACTCCTTTCTTCTCCAGCTGGTGTAAGAAGATGATTTTGATCAAGGAATGATGAAAGAGAGAAGGGATTTGCTGAAGTGGAGCTTTCTTTTGGACAGTAGCTGCCATTTTCTCTATGCTTTTGGACAAAAAGTATGGAAGGTTTAATTTCCTGCTCCTGGTAAAATGCATCAACAAGCGAACATGATAGGCAAATATTTGGCTAAACCTCCCTTCACAAGTGAAATATCTCATTATGGCTTTCATCAGCGGAGCATAACTGTCAAGACTATAGGAGAAAGGGAAAATAGCAGTGATGGTTTCCCTATGTTCAGGCTTGATGAAAGGTTTATAATCCTCCAGATCAAGATGCGCTTGTTTAAACCACTTTTCACCATGATACGGGATCTTGGTAGCCTTGGATACATACCTTGGGGAGATTTTGAAGTCAAGACCTGCTAACTGGAAGTGTTTGTCTTTGAATCTCAAAGCGCACAAATGTGTAAGTGGCGAGAAACTCTTGACTTCCTCTATCCTCTGACAGAAATCAAGACAGCCTACCTCATGGAAATTGAAAAGTACTGAGGGATGAGCATTAATGTCTTCTACGGAGATAGGCTCATATCTCTTATGTTGTCTGCCTTTGTGATCTCGTTTTGGAGGCATTCTGTCTTTGAAATAAACCTTGGAAGAGGTAAACTGCCTTCACTGTATGAGGAATGCTCTGCTGGATATGAGACAGGCCACCAAACTGCTTGGACAGATATGGACCCTGTGATTTTGAATAAAATGCAACAATGTTTTTGGACTAAGCCACCTCTGCACTTATTAATAACAGTCCTTCAAATCTGGATATACTTTCAGCTATGTAAACTTCTCAATAGAAAAACCATCAATAAAGATGAGACCATATGCCATGTAAGTTTCTGGCCTTATGTATTTTTAGCATTCATTCCATCTTGGTGATGCAAGTCAGCAACACTTTGTCAAGCAGATTCACAGCCAGAGACCGTGTGAGTGGAAAGAAAGAACCTTTTGGTTGAAGGTGAAATGTCTAAAGAAAACACCTTTCCCATGGCTGCAGTGATCACACTTTTATAACTTCTTACTTGATGTAAACTTGATCATCAACAAATGCCTTCTAGAAATATGTACATTTCACCTTTAAGAAAACTTTGTAGATGATCTCGAGACAGCCATTATGTACTGTGAACAAACGGAGACTTAGTTTAGGTGAAAAGTAAGTGCAACAGTGGTTTTTAGGAAACAACTCTCTGCTCTGTGAGTTTAAAAAGTCCATTCATACATCTATACCCTGCCTTTGATGTCAAAAACTACCATCAACCACCTCTGTCTCAATCTTAACTTTACATACCAATAACTCTGCTTTTTAATGCGTTGTTACCCTTGGAAGTTTCTCTATTGATAAGTTTTCAAATAGTGAAAAATAGTGAAAAAGAAGCAGATTTCAAGAAAGGCTTGCTGTAATAGGTGTTTTGGTGCCTTGTTTTTAAGAAATGACCTTCCCTTTAAACATATCACAACCACAGTTTTTCAAAATGACACCATTCAGTGGAAGAAAAACAGAACTGTGCTAAGGTGATATATCCATGCACTGTGGTTTTTCGAAAACATCTTCTTCTTCTTGTGAGTTTGAGAGAGCCACCCAAATACCTGTACCCTTGTCTTAATATCAACTGAAATTACTTAAGCACTCTACACTTTAGACAGTGGCTATTTTTATTTGTGAAGTTTTGAAAAACCAACACCACTTTAGTACCTCTGCCCTTAATGTCAAAACCTAGCCATCAACAATCTCTGTCCTTTAGTGTACTGTGTATTTCTGGCTTCAAATTTTAAATTTGGTCATCAACAACCATGCCTAATCACCAACAACCCTGCCTCCAGCTTCTCATCAACAAACTTTGCCCTTTTAACTATGTATAGCTTCAAACCGAGGTCTACAGGCGTTAAACTTGATTTTTCGAGTTTTTTAAGGTAGGAGATAGAGTACCTTGTGATCTTTTGAGAAGAAATCCCTTGGAGGGAGCTAAAATTGCAATGGAACTCTTCGAAATGGGCGCGGCAACCTTAGGAGCAAAACCCGTCGCGCCGGAGAAAAGTGTCGGGTGGAGTTGTCGTGCTGTCGGGCGGCCACCTACAGGCACGTCGTGCCGACGTTGAAGCCCTGTGTATTTTGCTGCCCAGGCCCGTCGCGCCAAGTTCCAGGCCCGTCGCGCCGCCCTAAAACAGTGTTAACTTCTGCCTGATGACCCGAAAACTACTTCTTTGGTGACAGGGAGGCCAAAACGTCTTTGGCTTTCGAAAATGACATTCTTCCTCTCATACTTTAAACTTTTATGTCATTTTTCAAACCCTTTGTCAACGGTTACCTTGCCTGGAAATGTAACGTAGGCTTTTGGAAAGTTGTTTTGTTTTTCACACTGTGGGTTTTTCATTATGCATATGTAGACTTGATCAATAACTCTGACCCGAGCTGGACATTTCTTTTTCTTTGAAGGACAAGGATGGTTATAGAAATCTATCTTTTGAATGTTGGGAGGAATGCACTTTCCTTTAAACTCAAAAACTGATCATTTATCAAACTGCCTCTTTGTCTATTTACAGCTTTGTATAGCTGTCATCATGCATTCTATGACTCATACTTGGCCACTGCTTATTTGATACTATATCCTTGTGCTAAGTCTGCTTTTTAGGATGATGACTATTGTGTCTGTAGAATATGAAAACAGGGCTTTTTGATACATGGTCCTTACTTTTTTTTGATCAGTGTGTCGAACCCCTTTTTGTCAATGAAAACATTTCATGACTGAGCTGTGTTCACCATTTTCCTCTCTTGGCGACTGTTAGCAAGGAAGGGTTATTCATAATGTGCCAAAACATTTGAAAGCTGTAAACACCATTTCTTGAAAGGCACTTCCCTGGACTTTTGATATATGATATTGTTTTGCTTCTTGACCCTTTCCTCAAGGAGAAAATCTTCTTTTTGATATCAGTGGCACACATATGCTCAAAATTGTCTCTTTTTTCTATTCATAGCATTGCATACCTGTCATCATGCATTTTATGACTCATCCTGGGTCATTGTTTTACTTTCCCAATGATAAATTGCTGCTTATAGGTGTTTCACAAGTTTTTCTCTGGACTATAAATACACTTTTAGGTTGCATCCTTTCACATCAGACTTTTCTGTTTACTCAGAAGGGATTTCCTTAGATTTCTGTATAGGTGATTATGAAAGGTCTTTAACCCTTTTTAAGTTAATTGCTCCTTTGGCATTCAAAGCATATAATATGTTCAACATTTTCTCTTTTCCACTGGATGGACTGTTTGACAGGTAGCTTTTTTGAAGAGGGAGATCAATACATTAATATCATAGACAGTAACACTTTCCTTCATTCAATTTCTTTGAGTCTTTTCCCTGCACTTTTGGACTTACCAGTTTTCAACAGTCTGCAATGATTTTGGCTCTCTGCTTATATATGGAGGAAGCTCTTAATCGGGTAAAGTATCAGAAGACCCCTTTTACCACTATGTCAGACACAGCCTTTCTCTGAAACAGGAGTATCAGTATCTTTACATTATCAGAGCTGTCATTCATCTGTGTAGCGACCTTGTTTCAGTCTTTGATATCCTTCTACTGCTCTTTCTTGTATCAATCACTTTCAGCACCTGTAGTAGTTTTGGCCCTCTACTCATTTATGGAGGAGGCTTTTCATCGGGCAGATGTGGTGATAAGTAAATCTTTTGAACAACACCAATCTTAGCATCTTCATTTGCAAACCTCACTGTGTTTTTTGAAGGAAACCTAGCCATAGTGACACTGTTCTAAGGTTGCTGAGATATTTGTCACTTGGCTTGTTCATCTCATGACCTGTTATATTGACAAAACTCTTTGTGACCCTGAAGGTCAGCGTTTTCTTGAAGAACCAAGAACCTTCTCCTGCCTGTGTAATGGCACTGATTATCATTTGTTCCATTTGATCTTGTGGATAGACAGGGTCTTTATGCTTTGGAATGTTTACTGATGACAGGTCATCCTAGAGTTCAATAATCCATATGTTTTGCAAGTTTGAGATGAGTTTCTTTATCAGGCCAAACTCCCTTTTTCTTTGAATTGATCATATTTCCAGTACATTCCTGCTATGACCAGCAATTACATTCATGAAACCTGAAGATATTGTTTCATTGTTTCAGTAAGGACAAACCTGTATCTTTGCCACCTTTTGAGTCAATACTGGCCTGCGCCCTCTGCTTATGGATGAAGGAGGCGCCCTAACCCTCTGCTTGTAATGAAGGAGGTTCTGGGCCTTGACAATTTTACCATTTGCTGAGACAGTGGCAACCCTTTCTTACTGTTATTTTTATGTTGGAAAGAGCTTGTAAGGTCCGGATGAGTGACTGTTGTTTTGCAGCTTCATCTCAGGCTCATAATACACTTAGAAGCAGTTGTTCTTCTAACTGTGAACTCAAACATTTACTCCATGAGATAAAATATATTTCCTGTCTTTGTAGAACCATAGAACACAATGAAAAACCTACTAGTCAGCTTGAGATTGGGCTCTATGCAGTGCTGAGATCTAGGGGGTGTGAGTGGCGCGACTTAAGGCTGTTTGTCAACTTCATTTGCAAAGTAAGGGATCAATCATGGTAGGTCTGCTGCAGATGAGGGCTTTTTTGGCTTTTTGATGATTGCCAAAGGTGAAATGTCCTAAACACCACTTCCTAACATAGGGGAGAATATTGAAACAGATGTGAATTTGCCTTTTAAGGCTGATGGGCAGGTTAATAAAGCTGAAGCTAGGCAGGATATGTGATATGAAGTTTTTGATGCTGCCAGGGGTGGACTGAATAAGTAGAAAGATGAAAAAAGTTTTGGGAGGGTTTTCTGGATGACATATTGACATAAGGAAATCAGTTTCTAGAAAACTCAGCTGAAGATATAGTCATCACTAACATGTAAAAAATACTGATGGCTAACAGTGGCTCCATTTGGGGAGGGCAGCTCCTCGTCAGGAGGTGTCCAGAATTCAGATTTTTGGCTTATGAAGACCGGTGCCTTATCCATTGGCGCAAAATTTACCCTTCTCTTGATGTTATTTCTGAAAAGTGACAGCATGGTTAACATCAATGATACTTCTACCTACCCCACTATCTTTCCTAACATTTTTTCCTTCTCTTTGGCGCATTTGAACTAGCAGCCTTTTGACAATGTATATTTTTTCTTTTGCAAAATGAAACTATCTATTTCTACTCTTATATCTGCCGGGAGTTCAGATTAAGCTGACGAACTCCTTCATTTCTCTACCTAACTAGATCGACTGTCAAGATTAAGCAGTTTGACAGGATTTCATTCTCTAATCTACAACATGAAATTCAAAAATGATCAAATCAGGATTAGGCAGTCTGATTTGTCATGCATTTGCGGCATAAAAGACAAGCTGCACACAAATGTTATTCTGCAACAAAGGAAACTAGACAAGCGGGGTTAAGATGTACAATGTGTTTTTCATCCCTCGCTTCTCTCTTTGGTTCTGTTTTAGGCATGTGGAACCAGAATCTCTCCCTAATCTAAGCTTTGTGATAAGTCAATCTTACACAATGTTGACTATCTTGGCGCTCACTAACTTATCAGCAAATAAATTTAAACATGCTCAGCTATGATTAGGCTAGATAGCTAAACAAGACATTGAAGCACTAGTAGCGGCATTTAGACTTGCTCGCTTTCCGAAAGACTATTTTTTGTAACAAGGGCCTTTGTTCTATCTTCACTTGCCCTCTTTTCTGCTTTTTACTGTTTTTGACTTTCCTATCTTTTACTGTTTTTGACTTTTTCTATTTTGTCAATATTTCAAACAATGGTATGTACAATGACTGAAAGTGTTTCAAACTCAAAAATCTTGGAAATGACGGAATTTCAATATCTTATCCTCGTAAGGATCTCCTCTCACCCTTGGCCCACTTAACTCTTGAAAAGAAAAGTTTGGGAAATTTTCTCTCTCTAACATGACATAGGGATTCATGCAAGAATCTCTAAACAGCCCAGTATCCTCCCTCTGTACCTCTTTGAATATCTGATTCTCACTCCTTTCCTTACTGTATGCTTTTTTCAGGTAATGTATGTACTCTTGATAATTCTTGAAATAGATAGTGATATCATCAAGGTATGCAACAACACAGAAGTTTAACACTGGGAACATGGCTTTCATGAACAGATTTCTGATATTGGGTGGTTTAGCAATTTTGAACTTGAAATCAGATTTACCTCCCGCAAATTGGAAAAAGTCTTTAAGTTGTCTACTTTGTAAAGGAATTTGATGATTATGATCTGAAAAATGATCTTGCAAGAATACATCATTAGAAACATTTTCAATTGGTGAATAATGATCTTGAGTAGAAAAAACATGATTTTTGTTATATGGAGATGCAGTATTATTTCTAAAATCAAAGTAGATTCTATGGCCATTATTTTTCTCCTTGATCATCTCAGTTTGTTTCAGTTTGCTGTGTTTGTTTTTGTTAAAGTTGTTCTTTGGGGAAAAGGCAGTGATACAATGTTTTCCCTTGCTTATAAAAAGTTTATTTGGCATTTTCTCAAGATGTTGAGCTACTGAGGTTATAGTCAAAGTTTTATTTGCAGTAGGAGGGTCACGTGATGGTAAATCCTTGAGGTATGGTAGAAACATTAAAATCTCTTTCTCCCGGGTTCCAAATAGGTTTATGATGTGAAGGTCTTCTAAAGATTTTACCCGGAAGAAATTTCCACAAGTTACTGCTGGCGTTTGATTAAAGCTAGAGCAATTTGCTTGATAGTACATGAGAGTTTGTGCTTCTTGCTCTAACCCCACTTTGGAGAGGGGAAACTTACTTTCCTCAAGACACAGTTGTTCATGATCATAGTAGTTTTGAGCGTCCAGCTCATCATGAGGCACCAAGGATAACTGATGTGGTGGATCTAAGTCTATATCAGCTTCCTCTGATTCTTCCTCCAAGTTTACATCAATATGCATGATGAAAGAGTTTAAGTCGGAGCGCAAGGAACACATTGGAATGTTATCTGGCCTATCTTGGCTGCTAATCATGTATTTCATGTGGGATTCACGGTAGAGTATCCTATTCTGACCAAACACAGGGATGGTGGCGTATGACATGTCCAGTTGAATATTCCCTTGGAGTTTGGCTCCCCAAGATCTAGATAGAAGCATCCCATACTTGGGAGGAATGTCTGCCACTACTATATCCATGATTAGATGTTTTGCGGGTATTTGGGCCAGACTAAAGCAAAGGTCTTTGATCAAACCCAGGCATTGGACTCTGCTTGAATCAAATGAATACAAGTCTTTGTATGGTCTTGTGATTTCCAAGCCTAATCTTTCCATTACTACCTTCGGCATAAGATTATGAGATGCGCCAGAGTCTAGCATGGCATTGTGGAGGATTTGGTCGTGAATGTTTAAGCTAATGTAAAATGGAAGAGTAGCTCCTTCTTGAAATTTTCCCTCTACCTTTGGACCAAACAATACTTCAGGAATGTCATCAGTGAGATTAACAGTGTTTGCATCATTTCCTAGATTTAATACCTTTAGTACTTGTGATTTATAAGAGTTTTGGGCAATGAGTTCAGTAAGAGGCATGGTGATTTTGATTTTAGCGATTTCGCCTTCAAAGCTAAAAGGCACTTGAAGTTTAGATATGTTTGTTTCAGCTCTTTCAGCTGAGACCTTGTCTATGTTCTGAGCTTGTTGGCTTTGTTTAGGGATTTTGTTTGCCATAGTTGTTTTGGTGACCTTTGTAGAAGTATCAGGAGTATATGTGATAGGACTAGTTTGGGTAACTTTAGCTTGGCTTTGATCAACCTTTTCAACCTTGATTTTGTCACTGCTTGGTGCTTTTTTGAGGATGGTATCTGGAGCTTTAGCAGTATCAGAGTTACCTCTCTTGACATTATCTTGGTTTCTTTTGCTTCTAAGGTCATATTGCCTGTGGGCTTCTTCAATAGCATTTTGAAACTCTATGGCAGGGTCATCAAGATCCTCATAATAGGTCTCATCTTGATCAGGCGAAAAGAAGGCTTGTTCCTCTTCGGTGAGGTACACCTCACCTTCATTGTCAGACCCTATGAGGTTTAAATGATGTTCATCAAGAGGTTCTGAGTCCCTATCATCTTCTTCCACATAGTTTTCATTGAAAGGTGGCCTGATCTGTTGGTCATTGTCCCTTGGTCTGTTTTGGGGCTGTTCCCTCCTAAAGTTTTGGTTTCGGTTTCTGATTGGAGGGTTTGGATGGTTGTCCCTAACAGGAGCTTTTTCATTGATCTTTTCCCACATTTTAGCCATGGATTTGACTAAGTCATCTATTCTGGGATCTAGGGAAGGTGACAAAGTGGAGACTTCATCTCTATATGTGACCTTTCTTTCTGATTTAGTTCTGGCTCTTTTTTCAGCTAAGTTGGCATCTGCTTTTATAGCTATTTGTTGCATTTCTTCCAAGGTAGGGGGATCCTTATCTCTTAAGTGATATGTCATGTCCGGATCAAACCCCTCGGGGAATTTTGCCAAAGCTAAACCAAGTGGAGGTTTGAAAAGAGGTGGGAGGGAGTTATATACACTGTTGAACCTAGTACAGTAAGCTTGGACACTTTCCCCATTTTCCCGTTTTAGGCTGTTATATTCTGACAGGATTTGAATGGGATTTCTTCGGATTTCCCACCGGTTTCTGAAAATTTGATGTAGTTCTGGGATATCATGGATACTGTTTGGAGCTAAGCTTTTGAACCATGCTTTGGGTTCACCACCAAGGCTTTGGGCAAATATTCTCATTCTGACAGTCTCGTCTTGTACCTCTAGGTATTCATAAGCATCAGTCATTCTACTTATATGCTGTTGAGGTGTGGTGGTGTCTTCTCCAGTAAAGTGTGTGATTTTGTCTTGATATTTGTTTGGGAGAGGAGCTAAAGGTGGTGGTAACACCAAAGGTGCGTACCAGGCTGCCATGACTGGAGCTAATGGATGATGCGCAAGATGAGGACTGGTAGGCTGAAATGAAGTGGTATGAACAGTGGTGGTTTGACCAGGTGTGGCGGATGAACTCGGACTAGTGATCTGGTTTTGAGCAGATCTGGGGTGATAAGAGCCAAACTGATAGAGAAGCTGGAAATCAGGAGGAGTGGTGGGTGAAGCTTCTCTAATAAGACTCTGTGGTGGGCTTAGGGTTTCGAGATCGTCAAAGTCTATCCTACTATATGATTTGCTTCTGGGAAGAGTTTGTGATGGCTCTGGTTCCAAAGGTGAATCTAGTAGGCTAGTGCGATGTTTAGGTACAGATCTTGTTCTACGGATGAATCTACCAGAAGCTAGATGATCAGTTTCAGAAGCTTGCCACAGAATCTTCTCTGGGTCATCTACTATGATAGGGGGATTTGGGTCTGGATGGGATCTGGTATTGATTCTTCGGGAAGCCAGATTTTAGATCCAGAGTTTTAGAGAGGATGGTATTGGTGAATGTTCTGGATGGGTGATTTTTCTAAGGTTCTACTAAGGTGAAGGATGGTCAAAGTAACAGGATGGATTAGTGGAGTCGCCAGGTGAAAATGGGTTGTTTTTGTGAAGATAGCTATGGTCCACCACCAGTAACTAATCTGAGAATGTTTTTGGATTTTCTGAGTTTTATGTGCAGCCTAAGCTATGGTCCACCACCGGTAACTAATCTGGAAATGTTTTTGGATTTTTTGAGTTTTATGTGCAGCCTATGATTTGTTAAAGTATCCTAGACTTGTTTCAACACTTTGCTAGGGTGATGAGAACAAAAAGAGTTTACTCTAAAAAATGGGTCTATGGACTGCTTGCTTGTTTATGGTACCTAAAGGACCAAAGAGTCTATAAGAGTTTGCTAGACTATCATGTACTCAGTGTCCCACCATCTCCCGCTATGTTAGTGAGTGATGGGATAGGTCTATCGGATAGTAGCCTAGAGTTTGGTAAAATAGTAAGGTCTACTAGAAGTTAGTGGAGTCGCCAGGTGGAATGTCTATTGTTTTGAGGTATATGTGTATGGTCCACCACCAATACTGTCAAAAGCCAATCTAAAGGAGTGTTTTTGGGGTTTTTCTGAGTTTTATGTAGTCCTGAGGTTTGGAAGAGTTTCCTATAACTGACTCATCATTTTGCTAGGATGGTGAGACAACCAGATTCTACTCTTCTAAGTTTGACTGAGATTTTGAGAGTTCCTAAGGGATACCTAGGATGCTTTGACTCAAAGTCCCACCGTGATCACCATTATGTTAGAGTGCGGTGGGATAAGTCAATCAAACAGTATTCTTAAAAATAAGGGACTTCTAGAGTTCTAAGGTGTCCTTAGATTGTCACTAACTCAAAGTCCCACCGTGATCGCCATTATGTTAGTGAGCGGTGGGATAAGTCAATCAAACAGTATTCTTAAAAATAAGGGACTTATAGAGTTCTAAGGTGTCCTTAGATCGTCACTAACTCAAAGTCCCACCGTGATCGCCATTATGTTAGGGAGCGGTGGGATAAGTCAGCCAGCTAATATTCTCAAAAGTCTCTAAAGATTAGGGAAACTAAGTTTGTTTAATACTCAGAGTCCCACCGTGATCGCCATTATGTTAGGGTGGCGATGAGGTGGCTAAATCGGATGGTATTCTAAAATTTAGCAAAGTAGTAAGGCCTACTGGAGGCTAGTGGAGTCGCCAGGTGGATTTTTAGTTGTTTTGAGGTATATTTGTATGGTCCACCACCAATACTATCAAAAACCAATCTAAGGGAGTTTTTGTGGTTTTTTCTGAGTTTTATGTGCAGCCTAGGATGTAAGAGTGTTATAAACCTGATTCATCACTTCGCTAAGATGGTGAAACAGAGAGTTTACACTAAATGATTCTAAAGGCTGATGGTCTGAGTTTAGGATTGAAGGACTAAAGAGTCTATAAGAGTTCGCTAGACTGTCATGAACTCAGTAAGTCCCACCGTGATCGCCATTATGTTAGAGAGCGGTGGGATAAGTCAATAAGCTAGTAGTCTCAAAAGTCTCTTAAGATGAGGGAAACTAAGTTTTTTAATCACTCAGAGTCCCACCGTGATCGCCATTATGTTAGGGTCCCGTGATTTGGCCGATTGGCTAGCCAAATGACGATGTAACATCAAACCAAGCTTTGGAGCCCAAGGACCTAGCCTTCCTGGACTCAGAGAGGGCTCTCTCTAAATGTGTAAAAGATGTCGGTGTGTTTACTTGCAGTGTTATGATATTAGGCTAGTTATGAAGTATGTTTTTAGTTTTTTGGTTTTTTAAGTTTGTGAGGGATGAAACTGATCAAATACATAAACTGGATAACAAGATGTAGATAAATTGGGCTATGGGGTCAAACGGGTCAAGGAAGCTATGAGGTGATGATGTAAAGCTGCTGTAGGGCCGATTTGATTCACGGTAGAAGGGATCTTTGGGCAAAATGGATTAAATGGACAACAAGTTGGTGAAAGACAAAGGGATTTCAAGTGTAACTAGTTTATAGCAGACATAAACATGTTATAGCAAGCCATTAATCATGCTAAATGCAACTATGAGCTAATTAATACATAGAAATCAAACATTCCAGCCATGCATAGAGGTATAAGACCCTCTAACTTCGGGAAATGGCTATCAGACTTTGGGGAAAACACATAAGACAAACTAACAACTCATAAACTACGCCGGAACGCCTAAACATAGTCTCTAAGTCATTGGGCACTTTGACAAACAAGTTTTCATAGTTTTAGGCAAAGGGCTAGATTGGGACTAGGCCTCCTTGGTTCAACAAGATGATCAACAAATCAGTCAAAGAGAAAGTTTTATGGACAGAACTATGGGCAGCTAATAGGTAGGTAGGGCAAACCATACATCCTATTCAACATACATAGAACTTATGAATAAAACTTAGCAACAATACCTTAGGTTACTAAAGAGCAACTAAGAATTCTTTAGCATAACTAAGGGAGAAGAAAACATCAAGCTATGAAGATTCAGGGATTTTGAGGTGCCTCCATGGGCATATCTCAAAATCAATCTTTACTGATCTATAGCAGCAAGAAATATGTATTATGAATGAAAACTAGAAGACAAAACATATCAAGAAACACTATACCATTCTACCATGTCAAGGAATCCATCAACAAGCCTTCACCATTCCTCAAAAGCATCCAAGAGGCAGTCCAAAAATCATAACTCAAGTGTATTCTTCAAAGCTCATATGACCAATGCATTAATTCTTCTCTCAAGTTCAGCCTCTGATTTACAATGAGAATCATGGGATAAATAGGCTCGAAGGAGGAAAACCTCATGGAGCAACTAGCTATCCCATTGGCCAAGTCAAAATATCTAAACTTGTCCTTGAGGCTTTGCAAAGCCCAAGGCACAAATATCCCATAAAATATCTAAAAAACTGCTAAAAACGGAAATTATATTGACTTTACATGATTTCCCCATGATAAAAATAGCTTAACGCACATTTGGGAAAAGCAGATTTTTGGAGTTCAAAAATTACAAAAATACTTCATATTTATGCCTGAAAAAGGTCCCCTGACTTGCTGAAGGAAAATGGAAGCCTTCCTGGTGTCGAAATGAGGCTCATGATGGCTCGTTGGAAAGCTCTCTGTGTCTGCTTTCCGACGCAAGTGAAATCACCTCAATCTGATCTCTGAAAGTCCCTCAAAACTGTACCTGTGTGCAAAAACCCAAAAAATAGCAGACTGCTGATATGGCGGGCAGAATGTGCAAAATGAGGCTGTTTTTCGCCAATTTGAGGGGGCGAATGATCTTCAAATGCCCTGAAAATCGCTGGAGACCTGCTCATGGAATTATGGCATCCATTGGTATCATCCTCCTCCCTTGAAAACTCATCAAACTGAAATGGCGAATTTATGAGTTTTTGGCAAAAAACCCAAAAATGCCAAAAAACAAAAAGTTTCCGAAACAGGCCCAAAATTGGCATGCATGACCCTCAAGGGTCCATAGAAACATGCTCCGAAGCTGAAGCCAAAATATCAAGGGATGATATGCTTTTTGCTTCCTTCCGTGCTAGGCGCTTCTCCTTTGACCTCTTCAGTTTTTCTTGTGCTGCCTTTAGTTTGCGCCGGGCGAACTGATTTAGCTTTTGGAAGTGGTGTGTCCTCTTCCTCTGTAGCTCAAGATCCCTATTCGCCTTCTCAAGCTTTGTCTCTAAATGCTGGTTAGCTCTCTCAAGCCATGCTTCTTTGTTTTCCTCAATTTCCTGCTCAAGGAGGGCAGTGAGAGGAAAGGCTTCGAAATGAGCTTGTTCTTCTGCTCTCTGTTTCTCCAAGGCTCTTCTAAGCCCGATGGTTCTAGGCCTCTTCCGCCTAGGCTGGTCTTCCTCCTCTTCATCATCAAACTCGCCAATGAGCTCTTCAATTCTTGCTTGTGCCTTTTCTGCTTCTTTCTTATACTTGATTGCCCTTGCCTCATGAATAGCTGCATGAAACTTCATTTGTTTGTTTTCAACCTCCAAGAAGTGGTTGAAATTCCTCGCCCTTTGAAGGTCTTCTTGTAACACCTCAATTTGCCCCTCTTTGTGAATGAGGAGGTTTTCAAGGATGCGGGCCTCGTTATCACTGTCATCGCTTGGGATAGGGATGACAGCTGATTTACCTCCATGCTTGGCACTTTCTCCAACGATGCTTTTACCTTTGAATTCCAATCTAGCACTTTTTCTCCTTGGCAAGCTAAAAGTTGTCTTTTTGGGCAATTTCCTCTTTCTAGGAACAGTTTTGGTTACTGTCAAGGTGGCAGCTTCAGCTTGTTGTCCTTCCTCAACATCCTGTCCAGTTTGTGGCTCAAAAGGCGCTTCAATTGTTTGCCCAACTTGCTTCTCCTCAACTACTGTCTACTGCTGTTCCTCTTCCTGTACTTGCTGCTGTTCATCAACCTCTAGCTACTGCTGTCCCTCAATCTCTAGCTTCTGCTGTCCACTGATTTCCAACTGCTGCTGTCCCTCAAAATCTGGCTGCTGCTGTTCACTGCCTTCTTTTCCTCCCTGTGGTTCACTGCCCTCTCCTTCTCCCTGTGGTTCACTGTCCTCTCCTTCTCCCTGTTGACTTGGCTGCCCAGTGGTCATCTTGAGTTTTTTAGGGGTGGGCCTACTAGACAAAGGCACTGGGCGATGGACAGGCTGAGTAGGAGACACATGAACAGGAGGGACAGTGGCGAAATCTGCATGGCTAATGAAGGAATCCCATGAAACCCCTTTCTTCTCCAGCTGGTGTAAGAAGATAATCTTGATCAAGGAATGATGAAAGAGAGAAGGGATTTGCTGAGGTGGAGCCTTCTTTTGGACAGTAGAAGCCATTTTCTTTATGCTTTTGGACAAAAAGTATGGAAGGTTTAGTTGCCTGCTTCTGGTAAAATGCATCAACAAGCGGACATGATAGACATAAATTCGGTTAAACCTCCCTTCACAAGTGAAATATCTCATTATGGCTTTCATCAGCGGAGCATAACTGTCAAGAAGATAGGAAAAAGGGAAAATAGCAGTGATGGTTTCCCTATGTTCAGGCTTAATGAAAGGTTTATAATCCTCTAGATCAAGATGCGCTTGTTTAAACCACTTTTCACCATGATACGGGATCTTGGTAGCCTTGGATACATACCTTGGGGAGATTTTGAAATCAAGACCCGCCAACTGGAAGTGTTTGTCCTTGAATCTCAAAGCGCACAAATGTGTAAGTGGCGAAAAACTCTTGACTTCTTCTATTCTCTGGCAGAAATCAAGACAACCTACTTCATGGAAATTGAAAAGCACTGATGGGTGAGCATTGATTTCTTCTATGGAGATAGGCTCATATCTCTTATGTGGACCGCTCCTGTGATCTTTCTTTGGAGGCATTCTGACTTGAACAAGCTTTGGAAGAGGCAAACTGCCTTTACTGTATGAACAATGCTCTGCTGGATTGAAACTGGCCACTAGACTGTTTGGACAGATATGGACACTGTGGTTTGGATAAAATGCAACAATGTTTCTTTGAATAAACCACCTCTGCACTTCTTAAAAACAGCCCTCCAACTCTGGATGCACTTCAGCCAGGCAAACTTTTTAACATGGTACCATGTGTAAAGATGAGACAAACTCCTGTGTCAATTTCCTGTATATAGTGTTAAGCAATCATTCCTCCTGGTGAGTTTGTTAGAGGTCAACCAACCCTTGCATTTGCATCTCTAAGACCAATCTTCAATATTAAAAGCCTGCTCTTTAGAAATGGTCCTCCTCTTGAAAAATGTCACAATCAACAGCTCTTCAAAATGACACAATGTAGTGAAAAGAAAAAACATACCTAGGTTGGGTGTAAAATCAGTGCACAGTGGTTTAGAAAACACACTCTTTGCTTGTGAGTTTAAGAGATCCACCAACACATCTATACCTCTGCCTCCAATGTTTAAATTCCCATCAACAAAACTCTGCCCTTCAATGTGCTGTCACCTTTGGAAACTCTCTGTCAATCAACTTTTCAAAATGATACAACATGGTGAAAAGGAGGGAAGACCTAGGTTAGATGAAAAATCAGTACAAAGTGCTTTATGAAGGGCACCTTTTCTTGTGAAGTTAAAAGATCAACCATCACCTGTGTACCTCTACCTCCAATGTCTAAATTCCCCTCAACAAACTCTGTCCTTCGATATGCTGTTCACCTTTGGAAACCCTTTGTCAAAAAATTTGCAGTGGGAAAATACAGTGAACAAAAAGCAATCTGCTAAAATAGTGTGCTGTGGGAAAATGCCACTAATTACTCTGTTTTTTGAAGTCTTGGATGCCAACCAACACACCTCGCTCCTTGCTCAAGAAGGCTTATAATCATTTAACAATTCTGCCCTGTATCGGTGTGCCCACTCTACACTATTTTTATCTCAAGCAAATCACCACACATATGCTAAGAATGTCAATACACGGGTTTGGGGTGATAATGACAGAGTTTTTTTTTTTTTTTTAGAAGACCACAAGCCTTTAGGTTGAAACTGTGTGAGCTTTCCTTTTCAAAGAAAATATGTCACAATTCCTTCCACTGGTTGCATTTCACTGCTTTGACAATGTGGCAATGTCTGGAGGACTGTGAGGACAATTTTCTCTTTTAAGACTAAACTCTGTCTTTTCATAACAAAGTTTTCTTCTAATCAAAACACAAATCTTTACAAGACAACCTCAAAACCCGTATCTATGTATGTGCTTTTTGAATAATAAGTCGGCCAAGGAGGGTATTGCAATATTTCGACTCACTTGTGTAGAAAAAGCTGCTTTTGTTTTTCTTTGGCTGGACAAGGTCAGGGTTTTAAACCTTCTTGTCATTTATCGACACCTTCCAAATCGATGGGGGAATACATAAAAATACCTTGAATTTTGATGAACACCCGCTTTGATAGCTGAAGTAACGCTGGGAACCTTTGACACTTGCGCGACACCCTCTGAAGAAAACACGTCGCGCAAAGACAGTCTGTCGGGTCGGCCTGTCGGGTGGTCGGGCGGCCTGTACAGGCGCGTCGCGCCGATGTGATGGCCGTGCAAATTTTCGCGGGCACGTCGTTGAAACCGGGCACGTCGCTCGGTGCAAGAACGAGCAGCTGTGCTATTTTGACCAGGTTTGCCTTGTCTCGGTGCTAGGGAGGCACGGGGGGTGGTTTTAGTTTTGAAATTGACAATATTTCCCTCTATTTGATGTCAATTTAAAACAAATTTCCAACGTTCATTTACTTGGAAAAGGAACGTCGGTGTTCAACTCTATTTTGTTTTAAAACAGTGGGTTTTGTCATTTTAAATATGTGAACCCGAACATCGACTTTGACCCCGAACTTTAAATTTTGACAAACAATTCAACCAACTCCACCACTTCTGCTACGGTGTTTTAATAACACAAGTAGTTTGTCAATTTGCTCTGATAACTCTTGGTCTTCGGCAGCTTCTTCATCTTTTACCTATAGTGGGTATTCGAATCCCTGCCTGTAGGTGTAGTATACAGTACCTTTGTTCCCTTAAATAATAAAGGTTGTGCTTCTTCTTTTTAAACTATCCAACAATGATCACATGCTGAAAGACCTTTGGAACATAGTGAACAATAATTTAAAGGGGAAATCTTCTTGGTGACAGAATTTTAAAAGCCTTGTCTGCAGGTCCTTTTTCCATGTAGTTCTGTGCTACATCTGCCCTTTGGAATGATGACAACTGTGTTTGTTATAAGACATATGAACAGTGATAATTCATCAAAACAAAGTTATTCTGCCTATTCATAAGATTGTATACCCATTTGCCTCGTCTATCTGAAAAGATAAGCTTGTAAAATAAGAAAACATGGCTCTTTGATACACAGTCATTATTTTGCTTTGACCAGTGTGTTAACCCCTTTTGTCAATAGAACCATTTCATAACTGGACTATGTTCAATGTTTTCCCCTCTTGGCGATTTTTTATCAAGGAAGGACCATTCATAATGCGCCAGAAACATTTGAAAGCTTTGAACACCATTTCTTGAAAAGCGCTTCTTTGGACCTTTGGCATGTGATATTGTTTTGTTGCTTGACCCTTTCCCTCAAGGAAAATTGCCTTCTTTTTGGTATCAATGGCATACATATATTCAATATTTTCTCTTTTCTACTGCAGGTACAGTCTGAGAGATAGCTCTTTGAAGAGGGAAATCAATACCTTTGCATCATAAACAGTAACACTTACCTGTGCAATGACTCCTTTATTCAATTTCTTTGTGTCCTTTCTCTGCACTTTTTAGACCCATCAGTTTTCAACAACCTACAATGACTTTGGCCATCTGCTCATATATGGAGGAGGCTCTTCATCAGGTAAGGTATCTGAAGGCTTTTTGACAACTCTGTTTGACACAGCCTTTCTCTGAATGTGATGGTAAGTGAACCTCTTGAAAATCATCAAATTTAGCATCTCTTTTTGCAAACATCACTGTATTTCAGAAGAAACCCTAGCCACAGTGACACTGTTTATCTGCACTACTCTAAAGGTGACTGGAATATCATCATGTGTTTTGGTCATCTCATGACAAACCATTTGAAGGATAATCTCTGTAATTATGGAGGTCAGTGTCTTTTGAGAAAACAAGAACTTTCCTTCTGCTTGTGTAATGGCATTGGTTAACAGCATCTATTCCATTTGATCTTGTGGATAAGAAGGGTACTTATGATTTGGAATTTTCACCAATGACATGCCTTTCTTCATTTCAACAATTCACATGATTTGAAAGCTTCAGATGACCTCCTTTATCAGACCAGACTCTTTTTCCTAGCATATTCCAAACTCTGTTCCTGTTATGACCATTACTCAAATTTATAAAACCTGGAGATATTGTTTCACTGTTCAATACAAAGCAAACCTGGACCTTTGCAATCTTCCAAGTCAATATTGGCCAGCGCCCTCTGCTTGTAAATGAAGGAGGTTCTGGGCCATGACCATTTGCCAGTTTGCTGTGACAGTGGTGTCTTTCCTTACTGTGATTTTCATGTTGGAAAGAGCTGTAAAGTCTGGATGAGTATCTTTCTGCTTTGCAGACATATCTCAGGCTCAAGTTACATTTAGAAGCAGCTGTTCCTCTAACTGTAAATTCAAGCATTTCCTCCTGAGATGAAGTCATATTTCCTGCCTTTGTAGAAACCATAGAACACTGTGAAAAACCTAATAGTCAGCTTGAGATTGGGGCTTATGCAGTGCTGACATCTAGGGGATGTGAGTGGCGCGACTTAGGGCTTGTTTGTCAATTTCATTTGCAAAGTAAGAGGTCAGTCATGGTAGGTCTATTGCTGATGGAGGCTTTTTGGCTTTTTGATGATTGCCAAGGGTGAAATGTCTTAAAGCGTCACTTCCTAACATAGGGGAGACTTTTGAAACAGATGTGAATTTTCCTTTTAAAGCTGATGGGCAGACCAATAAGGCTGAAGCTAGATATGATTGTGATATGAGGTTTTGATTTCGACATGGGCGAAATGAAAAGGTAGAAAGGTGAAAAAAGTTTTAGGAGGGTTTTCTGGATGACATATTGACATAAGGAAATCAGTTTCTAGAAAACTCAGCTGTAGATATAGTCATCACTAACATGTAAAAAATACTGATGGCTAACACATCAACCTTCAATTCCTCTGCATAATGTGTTGTAATGATTTTGTAAAGGTTGGTAAATTTCCAGTAATCGTAGAGCATCTAATTTTGAGGGGTTGTGGTGCGTTGGGAAAAATATAAGGGCTTTTTCGGTTGGAAAAACCTTTAGAGGTAGAAATGTGAGGGTGTTATAATATAGCAATGGGGTATTTTCCACATGTCAAGAATTCCACACATTTTTTCACCCCAAGTGACACTTAAAACCACGAGGAGGAGGAGGAGATGAAAACTTTGTAGGAGGGTGTCCTACCTTTTAGTTTTGATTATGGCCTTAGGGAGATGAAGACAAACTAGCTTCTGTTTTGATTGTAGTGTTAGGGACATGAAGACGAATTGGTTGTGAATGTTGATTAATTAAAATCTTTGTTGGAAGTATTTGGTTTTTTGTGGAGTGTAAATATGAAAATAGTAGTAGTGTTAATATTTGTTGTGTTATATTTATCACTTTTAAATAAAAAATAAAAAATAAAATAAGAAGCAATTACCTTGAAAATGTGGCAGAGACATAAATAATTACTAATGATTGTCTTCTAATAGAGGCGATGATGAATGTATACTTAAGTGATATCCTTTATATGAGATGTGATATACTTGGAAAATATAACTCCTACTTGTCTTATTTGTGATGGTTTGGAGCTTGTTCCTATTCTTCACGAGTTGTTTAGATGATTCCTACTTTAGTGTTTGGTTGAGATATTTGCTGAACTAAGTGATTGTGTAGTTAAGATATAATTTCTATCTTCAACCAATGACTAATGTATTTATAATGTGATTAATATAATGTAACATAAATTTTAATGGGAAATTGGTTTTTCAAATTGGTATAAAAAACTGTATGGGTCTCACTCCCTCGAGGGAGGGCCCATGAAGATGGAAGAAACCCGAGGTTTTGTTTTCTGTACATAGATATTTAAAATGTGAGAGTGTTTGGTTTCTAATTGTTGCAATGTTGATATTGTTTTTTCATGTCTCGTTGGGCGTGATTGAAAGGAGTGGAAAAGAATATTTTTGTAAACTGAAGGAGGTGCAAAAACCAGGAATACCTCACTATGGCTGCAAAGGGCCCAGGGTAGTGCTGATGTTATTATGGATCCGACCAATCTTGCAACCTTTTACAATACACTGAAAATTTTCTTAACCTAAGGTTGTGCTCCTAGGACCTCGATTTGACTCATGGAAACCATGCAGTGCAGGAAGCCTATGCTAGTCATTATAGCGCTTTTGCTATAGTTAGAGTTTGGAATCGTTAATTAGGTGTGGCCCTGTTTATACTGATCTGCAAAAATCGTTTAGAGAGAAGATTCAGTCAAGTGTACAAACAATGTTTTCCTGGTTTGTACCGTGCTTCCCCTGTCTGCACATGAAATTCTCTTTTTTGAGGGATGGTCATTTACATCGTCTATGCAATGAAATAAAATTAAGACAGTTTTAGTGAAAGTTAAATTTCAATGCTTCATGGAAAACAAAATGTGATTCATGTTTTCATTTCCTAATTTTTGGTTCAACGTTGAGAAGATGCTGGATTCTATACTAATTTATCCCAGATGCGAGTATATACTGGATTGGGAATAAATGTTTCAATGTAGATATTTGTGCAGCATTCGATGCAAGGAATCCGTTAATATGTTTTCAATAAAGGCATCATCGATCTGCCATTAATTATGAGACTTCCTTCTGCTTAGATGAGAGCGAATAGTTTCATGATTATTGGTCTTGTGAGAGTTGTCGGTTTATTTGTTAAATATTTTGTTGTCGCACTTTGTAAGTATGTTTGTAAAGAGGTGCATAATCAATTAATGAATGGAGTAATCTAGAGATGGAGGTGTGACCTTTTGAATGTACAACACAATGAAAATTTTAATGTTTGTCCTCGCTGTGAACAGTCGTTGTGGTAGAAGTGCTCGTGAAGCATGGCAAGCTCTCTTTAGAGAATCAAGTGCAGGTAAAAGTTCAATATGGATGATTGTTGAGTTAGTTTGGAAATTTTGGATCTAGGGAAGGATCCCTCATTGGTTGAAGATGTTGGAGTGGCCTTCTAGTGAGGTTATGCGACAACTTGGAATGTTTTTCAGTAATTGAATTTGGCAGACTGTGATTCAGGAGTTTGAAAGTGGAACTCGGGAATCCAACTTTCCAACTACACCCTTACGAGGATTATGAGATAGATTGATGGAATTAGTAGCCTATAAGATTTCAAAATTGATAATGATGGAGATGTATGTAGTTATAATGGTTGACAAAACCATGTATGCGAAGGAAATCCTACTAGACTAGTGAATGCAACAGTTGAGCACCCATGCATTTCAGTGGGTGGTTGTTCCTTTATATGGACGTTCACATATTCTTATTTATGTTTGTAAACACTAACACAACTAAACTTTGTTGATTGAGATTGAGATAAGTAATCATTAAGGGGGGACTTGGAAAATATAATTCCTATTTATCTTAGTTATGATGGTTTGAAGTTTGTTCATATTCTTCAGGAGTTGTTTAGATGATTCCTACTTTAGTGTTTGGTTAAGATATTTGCTCAACTAAGCGATTGTTGAGATTCAACAAGATGATGAACTTAGTGAAAAGAGTCGCCTTCACTAAGTGGGCCCGCAGGCTATTTTTGGCGCATGTCTATTTTTAGACATGATGATCATATTTTAGAAGTTGCAGGATGCTATTTGTGGATGGTTGATCAAGTTGGAAAAATATATGAAATTATATTTTTAGAATATTGGGCGAAGTCTATTTATAGATCGTCAATCTAAAAATAGATGCATGCCGATTATTATTAACTCTTAATAATAATCAAACTCTAAACAACAACTTATTCTCTTGGAGCACTTCAGTTCAGTGCACAGATGTGGCACAACAGCTGACAGAAGGAATTACGCTATTCGTAACGGTTTACTGGAGCTAATGCATGGAGGACTCAGTTAGAACTCAAGTGGTAGAGTTATGACACAGTTGGAAGAAGTAGTTATGGAGTTGTATTTATTTTAACACAGTTAGGCTCAGTTGAGCTAGTTGTATCTAGTCTAAATGATTGATACACTAGTGAGAGTGAAGTGAATTAATTAGTTAAATAATTCACAAATAATTTTTCCGCAAAAGATTAACAAGTGGAATAGATTCAGTATCTTGCATAAAGTTAAATAGTGTGAGATCAGGTGGATCTAGGACATATGCATGCTTAGTGCATATAATTTCTACATGGTATCAGAGCTTGTTGATTGAAGATTGCAATTGTGAAGTGAGTTTGTGCTGGTGGACAATTCAAATTTGCTACAGAAGATTCTTGGTGCAGAAATCGAGTATACATTGAAATGTATTTCAATGGGTTGAGATTGGAATATGCCCTTGATGGGAGCTCGAATTACATAGCTTGGAAGGAAAGGATGGAGGCAGTGCTGGAGGATAATGGGCTGAAGGAGTTCATCGATAGCGATGTTCCTAAGTCAGGATCTAGCGATGATGCATTACTTGATGCATGGCAAAAGAAGACAACAAAGACGAGGAGGATTCTGTTGGAAGGTGTGAAGGACCATATTGTGTCCAGCCTTCATAGGAAAGCCACTCCATTCTTAATGTGGAAGGCTTTGACATAATTGTTCCAAAGCAGAAGTGACTAGAGGAAGTTGGCACTTAAATACAAGCTCAGAAAAATAAAAATGGAGAAAGGAGACAGTATTCCCAAATACCCCACGAAGTTTGTCCACTGCAAGGATGAACTGGGAAGTGTGGGGGTTACTTTTGATGAATAAGACTTGGTGAGCTTGGCTCTCCTTGGGCTTCTGAAGATTTGGCATAGCTACAAAGTCTCTGTCAATGGATGGGAGAAACTGCCAGGATGGGAGCGACTTTGGTCGGATCTTGTGCAGGAGGAGATAAGGCGGGGTACTAGGGATGGATCTTCATCAAAGAATGAAGATGAAGAGAATTGCGCTTTGGTTGCCAAAGCAAGGAAAGGGAAGGGGAAGAAATCTTCTTCAAAATCCGGTGCTAAAGGCAAGAAGCCGGATTTGTCCAAAGTGAAGTCTTTTCTCTGTCACGAGCATTGACATTTCGCCACTAACTGTCCACAAAAGAAGAAGAATAAGCAGGCTGCTGGATCTGCAGTTGGAGAGGCCTTAGCCTTGCAATTTGAGCTGGATTTTTCCTTGATCGCATGCTTGGTTTCAAGCTGCATGGGATCGGTGTGGTATCTTGAAAGTGGTGCGTCTTTCCATATGACGAGAGACAAAGAGTTGTTTAGTGACTTGGAGGAGAAGGACCTCCAGATGCATATAGAGATGGGCGACGATGGTCTGTATAGTGCGACTGGCATTGGGACTATTACCTTTGAGAGGGAGTCTGGTAATCCATTCTTGTTGAAGAATGTCATGCACGTTCCAGGTCTAAAAAATAACTTGATCTCAGTCGCAATGCTGGAAGACAAGGGTTATGATGTTGTTTTCAGTGAGGGAAAAGCCTTCCTTCGACATAAAACAACGGGTGAAACCAAGAAGATAGGGGTTTGAATTAAGAATCTCTACAAGCTAGAGGTAGATGGCTGCGTTGCAATGGTGGGAAAAGCAGAAGAAGTGGTAAGCCGGGATGAGGGCGAATTATGGCACAGGAGATTAGGCCATCTTCACCATGGAGTTTTGAAGATTTTGCAGCAAATTTCTACTGGAATTCCCAAGGGTGCTCTTGCGCAGTCAGATCAGTGCAAAGGATGTATAATGGGTAAGTTTGTGAAGACCACCTTTCATGAGAAGGAGAACCGTGCTTCGGTGATCTTGGAGAGAATTCACACAGACCTGTGTGGACCATTCTCGGTTGCTTCAACAACAAAACACAGGTATTATGTGATATTTGTTGATGAATTTTCTCGTAGATGCTGGATCTTCTTCATGCAGAAGAAGAGTGAAACGTTCTCAAAGTTTTGTGAGTTCAAGGCATTGGTGGAGAAGGAGTCAGGGAAGCAGGTGAAAGCTCTACGGAGCGATAATGGTGGTGAATACATCTCGGGCGAATTCAAAGAATTTTGTAGCAAAGAAGGAATTCGAAGAGAACTCATAGCGCCTCATAACCCACAACAGAATGGGGTTTCGGAGAGAAAGAATAGAATGATCGTGGGTGCTACACGAGCGATGCTGCATGACCAGGGCCTACCTATGCACTTGTGGGTAGAAGCATGCAACACTACGATTTATGTGCAAAACCGTTGTCCTCATAGAGTACTTGGCATGAGTACACCCGAAGAAGCTTTTACTGGTAAGAAGCCTGATATTTCCCATTTGAAGATTTTTGGCTCACCTGTTTACATTCATGTGATGAAGGACGCCAGGAAGAAGCTGGAGCCGACTGCAGAAGTTGGGATATTTGTGGGGTACACAAAAACACCCCATAACTATCATGTGTATATGCCAGACAGTCGGATGACTGTTGTGCAACGGGTTATAAAATTCAATGAGGTGAAAGCCATGAAGTTGTCGCTTGAGAGGGAGCTACACTTGCATGCAGAAGAGGGATTTCTTGTTCCCGAAGATGAGCCTCTAGATGTGGATTAGCCACAGGAGGAGATTCATGGAGTGGAGGAGTCCACTCATGCAGAACCAAACATCAGACAAGGCAAAAAGCGTACCACAGAAGCTGAGAGACTGAAACTTGATGCGGCACAGAATGTAGGAGTCCCTACATCATAGCGCAGACAGAGATAGTCACCTGACCGATATACTGGATACATGGCTCTAATGAGCAAGTGTATCGTGACAGAGCTGTAGAAATTTGAATAACTGTTAAATTATTCACCGAGATCATCTTGATCACACACTATTTGAGCTTCATGCATAATACATAACCTCTTCTACCATTGATCATTAATTTCGGAAATATAAACAATCACATGCGCACATTAAAACCATAAAAAATCACACATATAAACACAGTGTTTATGGGAAAGATTAAAGCTAAAAACCCCCAACTATATGTATATTATAATGATAGAGATCATGTAACAATCATTGTACAAACTACTCACAAGCTCTCAGTACAATCTGCAATTGTTACACACTACACAAGCTTAGATCTAGCAAAACACATGCTCCAATCTGCTCCACCTGTTAGCCTGCCTCTACTGCGCAATCCAAGATGAATAATGGCCCAATATGAGTTCCAATCCCTCTGGTATGCACTGTGCAATACTCATTGGAATCTCCATCAATGTGTGGTGCAAACTCATGCACCAGTATAGTCACAACTGATAGTCACACTGCTCTTTCACCTACCTCTTCTCTGGTCTCCACTGAAACTGTCCATGCACTGAATTTAACTGATGTATTCTTTAGTTGATTAATGAGTTTATAATTAGTGAATTAATTAATAATTAATTCACACCACTCTCACTAGTGTATCAATCAGTTAGACTAGATACAACTAGCTCAACTATGTTTAACTGAGTTAAACTGAACACAACTCCATTAACTCCTCAATCAACTCCACCAAACTCTGTCACCTGACTTCTAACTGAAGTCTCCATGCAATAGATTCACTAAACCCTCAAGAATAGCGTAATTCTTTCTATCAGCTGCATGTGCCACATCTGTGCACTTAACTGAAGTGCTCCAAGAGGATAAGATAATGTTTAGAGTCCAAATATTATTAAGAGCTAATAATATTCGACATATCTATTTCTAGACTGGCAATCTAAAAATAGATTCTGCCCAGTATGTCTAAAAATAGAAGTCCATATATTTTTTCTGACTTGACCAACCATCCACAAATAGCATCCTGCAACTCATAGAACAGGATCCATATGTCTAAAAATAGACTTTGCGCCAAAAATAGCCTGCGGGCCCACTTAGTGAAGGCGACTTCTTTCCACTAAGCTCATCATCTTGTTGCAATCTCAACACTCCCTCTCAACAAGATATGGATTATCTGCAACCCCTATCCTGCCCCCGTGGTATTCGAATTTTCTCCTGGTGAGCGCCTTCGTCAAGATATCAGCATCCTGATCCTCCGTAGGAATGTATGAAAGTAACATGATCTTCCGCTGCACACAATCTCTGATATGATGATACCAGATGTCAATGTGTTTAGATCTATCATGAAATACTGGATTAACCGAGAGTTTAATGCAACTCTAATTATCACAATAAATCACAGTAGGATCCAAGTGTGAACCGAACAAACCGACTAGGATCTTCCTCATCCATATAGCCTCGCATGCAACCAAACTCGCTGCCATATACTCGGCCTCTGCTGAACTAAGTGCCATGGATCTCTACTTCCTACTGTACCAAGAAACTGATGTCGAACCGATACTGAAAATCCCTCCAGATGTGCTCTTTCTGTCCGTTGGGCTCCCTGCCCAATCTACATCCGTGAAGCCACACAGCTTCACCTCATCCGACTGTCTGTACCACAATCCATATCCCGATGTGCCTCTGAGATATCTCAATACATGCTTGCCTGACTTCCAGTAGAGCTTGGTAGGCTTAACCATAGCTTGTGAAAGCTGGTTAACAGCATAGCATATGTCGGGTCGTGTATTGACCAGATATATAAGCGACCCCACCAATTGTCGATAAACAGTGGCATCCACTACCTCTGTCGAAGTAGCATCCTCCTTCCTCTAACCACCAGGAAGAGGAGTATCAATAGGCTTGCAGCCATGCATGTTGAACTTCTCCAGTATCTCCCGGGTATACTTACCCTGAGAAACAAACAGTCCATCACTGCGCTGCCAAATTTCCAATCCCAGGAAATAATGAAGGAGGCCCAAGTCCTTCATCTCAAACTCTTTTGGAAGATCCTCCTTGCATGAGAGTATCAACAGCTCATCACCTGTCAAAATAAAATCATCTACATAAAGTACAATGATCAGCAACTTACCCTCCACCACAATCTGGTATAGGTTAGGATCCACCTCACTTTTGGAGAATCCAAGTCCAGTGAAATAACTGTCTATCCGTTTGTACCAAGCACGAGGTGCTTGTTTCAACCCATACAATGCTCTCTTGAGCCTGCACACATGCGACTCGCTGCTGAAGATCTCGAAACCTTCGGGATGCTCTATGTACACCTCCTCCTCAATGAATCCGTTGAGGAACGCAGTCTTCACATCCATCTGATGAATGTGCCACCCCATCTGCGCTGAGAGAGCTAGGATCGTCCGTATGGAAGAATACCTTGCGACAGGTGCAAAGGTCTCCTCATAATCGATCCCCTCTATCTGTGAAAAGCCTCAGGCAAAAAATCTTGCCTTGTACTTCTCCACACTCCCGTTAGCTGCCTGCCTCACTTTGTAGATCCATCTCGAACCCACCACTGATTTCCCTTCCGGCCTTGGGACAATCTCCCATGCACTGTTTCTGACAATCGAATCATACTCTTCCACCATGGAATCTACCCATGCGGGGTCCTCCATAGCTTCCTCGAAAGAGGATGGCTCTGTCACGACACATTTGCTCACAAGAGCCATGTATCCAGTGTACCGGTCCGGTGACTGTCTCTGTCTGCGCTGTGCTGTAGGTGGTCCTACAACCTTTTCTGCATCTTGAGCCAGTCGCTCAGCTTCTGTAGTGCGCTTCCGCCCTCTGATGGTTGGCGCTGCATGAGTGGTCTCTTCCACTCCATGAACCTCCTCTTGTGGTTGATCCACATCCCGAGGCTCATCCTTAGGAACTAATAGCTCCTCATCTGCATGCAAGTGTGGCTCCCTCTCAAGCGAACACTTCATGGCTTTCTCCTCCTGAAATTTGATATCCCGTCGCACAACAGTCTTGCGACTGTCTGGAAAATATACACGATAGTTGTGGGGCGTATCAGTGTACCCCACAAATATCCCAACCTCTGCGGTCGGCTCCAGCTTCTTCCAGGCATCCTTCATCACATGAATGTAAACAGGTGAACCAAAAATCCTCAAATGGGAAATATCAGGCCTCTTACCAGAAAACACCTCCTCGGGTGTACTCATGCCAAGTATCTTGTGAGGACAACGGTTCTGCACATATACTGCAGTATTGCATGCCTTCGCCCACAAGTGAATGGGTAGGCCCTGATCATGCAACATCGCCCGTGTAGCACCCACGATCGTTCTGTTCTTCCGCTCAGCAACCCCGTTCTGCTGTGGGTTATGAGGTGCTATGAGCTCTCTTCGAATTCCTTCTGCGCTGCAAAAGTCCTTGAATTCGCCATAGATGAATTCACCACCATTGTCGCTCCTAAGAGCCTTCACCTGCTTCCCCGATTCTTTCTCAACCAGTGCCTTGAACTCACAGAACTTTGAGTATGTCTCGCTCTTCTTCTGCATGAAGAAGATCCAGCACTTCCAAGAAAAATCATCAACAAAGATCACATAGTACCTATGCTTTGCTGTCGAAGCTACTGAGAAAGGTCCACACACGTCTGTGTGAATTCTCTCAAGGATCGTCGTGGCGCGACTATCCTTCTCGTGAAAAGTGGCTTTCACAAATTTTCCCAAGGTACACCCCTTGCACTGATCTGACTGCGCAAGAGTGCCCTTAGGAAGCCCAGTAGAAATCTGCTGCAGTATCTTCAAAGCTCCATGGTGAAGGTGACCCAATCTCCGGTGCCACAACTCGCCATCATCCCGGCTCACCACTCCTTCTGCCTTTCCTGCCATTGCTGCACAGCCATCTACCTGCAATTGATAAAGGTTCTTAACTCGAACCCCTATCCTCCAGGTCTCACCAGTTGCCTTACTGCGCAGGAAAGACTTTCCCTCGCTAAAGACAACATCATATCCCTTGTCTTCTAACATCGCCACAGAGATAAGATTATTCTTCAATCCTGGAACATGCATCACTTCCTTCAATACAAAGGGTTTACCAGACTCCCTCTCAAAGGAAATGGTACCGATACCGGTCGCACTGTATCTACCATCATCGCCCATCTCGATGTGCACTCCAAGATCTTTCTCTTCTAGATCAATAAAAAAATCTCGATCTTCTGTCATATGAAAAGACGCACCACTGTTAAGAAACCACAATGAACCCGTCACACTTGAAACCAAGCATGCGATCAGTGAAAAATCTAGCTCAAACTGCGAGGCTAAGGCCTCTCCAGCTGCAGATCCAGCAGCTTGCTTATTTTTCTTCTTCTGTGGACAATTTGTGGCGTAATGTCCGTGTTGGTGACAGTGAAAGCACTTCACCTTGGACATTTCCTGCTTCTTACCTTTCGCACTGGAATGAGAAGCTTTCTTGCTCTTCCCCTTCTTTTCTTTGGCAACCAAAGCGAAATTCTCTTCATCAAAGTTCTTTGATGAAGATCCATCCCTGGTACTCTGCCTTATCTCCTCTTGCACAAGATCCGACCAAAGTCGCTCCCATCCTGGCAATTTCTCTCGACCATTGACAGAGTCCTGATAGGAGTGCCAACTCTTCAGAAGCCCAAGGAGAGCCAAGCTCACCAAGTCCTCATCATCAACAGTCACCCCCACACTTCCCAGCTCATCCCTGCATTGGATGAACTTCGTGAGGTACTTGGGCATATTGTCGCCTTTCTCCATCTTTATGTTCCTGAGTTTGTCCTTGAGCGCCAACTTCCTCTGGTCGCTCTTGCTTTGGAATAAATCTGTCAAAGCTTTCCACATCAAGAATGGAGAAGCCTTACCATGAAGGTTGGATACTATGTGATCCTTCACGCCCTCCAATAGAATCCTTCGACACTTTGCTGTCTTCTTTTGCCATGCGTCAAGTACGACATCATCACTAGAAGTAGGCTTTGGAATTTCTGCATCTATGAACTCCTTCAACCCATTGTCATCCAGCACCGCCTCCATCCTGTCCTTCCATGCAATATAATTCGAGCTGCCCTCAAGGGCATACTCCAATCGCAATCCGTTGAAAGACATCTCAACTTTGACACCAAGAAAACACTGTTGCAAATTCGAATTCCACCAGCACAAAACTCAACCGCTTCAATGTTTTGCAATTGCTCCAATGATCAATATCGCTCTGATACCATGTAGAAATTTGAATAGCTGTTAAATTATTCACCGAGATTATCCTGATCACACACTATTTGAGCTTCATTCATAATACATAACCTCTTCTACTATTGATCATTAATTGCGGAAATATAAACAATCGCATGTGCACATTAAAACCATAAACAATCACACATATAAACACAGTATTTATGGGAAAGATTAAAGCTGAAAACCCCCAAATATCTGTATATTATAATGATAGATATCATGTAACAATCATTGTACAAACTCCTCACAAGCTCTCAGTACAATCTCCAATTGTTACACACTACACAAGCTCAGATCTAGCAAAACACATGCTCCAATCTGCTCCACCTGTTAGCCTGCCTCTACTGCGCAATCCAAGATGAATAATTGCTCAGTCTGAGTTCGAATCCCTCTGGTATGCATTGCGCAATCCTCATTGGCATCTCCATCAATGTGTGGTGCAAACTCATGCACCAATATAGTCATAACTGATAGTCACACTTGCTCTTTCACCTACCTCTTCACTGGTCTCCACTGAAACTATCCATGCACTGAAGTTAACTGACGTATTCTTTAGTTGATTTATGAGTTTATAATTAGTGAATTAATTAATAATTAATTCACACCACTCTCACTAGTGTATCAATCAGTTAGACTAGATACAACTAGCTCAACTATGTTTAACTGAGTTAAACTGAACATAACTCCATTAACTCCTCAATCAACTCCACCAAACTCTGTCACCTGACTTCTAACTGAAGTCTCCATGCAATAGATTCACTAAACCCTTAGGAATAGCGTAATTCCTTCTGTCAACTGCATGTGCCACATCTGTGCACTTAACTGAAGTGCTCCAAGAGGATAAGATAATGTTTAGAGTCCAAATATTATTAAGAGCTAATAATATTCGACATATCTATTTTTAGACTGGCAATCTAAAAATAGATTCCGCCCAGTATGTCTAAAAATATAAGTCCATATATTTTTCCCGACTTGACCAACCATCCACAAATAGCATCCTGCAACTCATAGAACATGATCCATATGTCTAAAAATAGACTTTGCGCCAAAAATAGCCTGCGGGCCCACTTAGTGAAGGCGACTTCTTTCCACTAAGCTCATCATCTTGTTGCAATCTCAACAAGAGCCTTCTTCTTTTGAAGAAGCAGTGTAGGAGCCCACATGGGTAGATTCCATGGTGGAGGAGTATGACTCCATTTTCAGAAATAGTGCTTGGGAGATTGTTCCAAGGCCGGTGGGAAAATTAGTTGTAGGATCAAGATGGATCTACAAGGTAAAGGAAGCTGCTGATGGGAGTGTCGAGAAGTATAAGGCAATATTTGTTGCTCGGGGCTTCTCACAGATTGAGGGGATTGACTATGAATAAACCTTTGCACCTGTTGCACGGTATTCTTCCATACGAACCATCCTTGCTCTCTCAGCGCATATGGGTTGGCACATTCATCAGATGGATGTGAAGACTGCATTCCTTAATGGGATCATTGAGGAATATGTGTACATTGAGCAGCCTGAAGGATTTGAGATCTTCAGCAGTGAGTCGCATGTGTGCAGGCTCAAAAGAGCGTTGTATGGGTTGAAACAAGAACCCCGTGCTTGGTACACTCAGATTGAAAACTATTTCATTGGACTTGGCTTCACCAAGAGTGAGGCAGATGAAAACTTGTACCAGATTGTGGTGGAGGGTAAGTTTTTAATCATTGTACTTTATGTTGATGATTTAATACTAACAGGTGATGAGCAGTTGATACACTCATGCAAGGCAGATCTTGCAAAGGAGCTTGAGATGAAGGATTTGGGCCTCCTTCATTATTTCCTTGGATTGGAAATATGGCAGCGGGAAGGTGAACTGTTTGTGTCTCAAGGCAAGTATGCTCGGGAGATACTGGAGAAGTTTCACATGCAAGGCTGCAAACCTATCAACACTCCTCTTCCAGGAAATTGGAAGAAAGAGGATGCTACATCAGCAGAGGCAGTGGATGCCACTATTTATCGACAGTGGGTGGGTTCGCTCATGTATTTAGTCAATACAAGACCGGAGATATGCTATGCGGTGAACCAACTTTCACAAGTGATGGTTAAGCCTACCAAGCTCTTTTGGAAGGCAAGCAAGCATGTTTTGAGATATCTCAGGGGCACATCTGAGTATGGTTTATGGTACAGACAGATGGATGAGGTGAAGTTGCATGGCTTCACGGATGGAAATTGGGCAGGAAGCCCAACAAATAGAAAGAGCACATCAGGAGGGATTTTCAGTATTAGATCTACGACATTTTCTTGGTACAACAGGAAACAAAGATCTGTGGCACTCAGTTCAGCGGAAGTGGAATACATGGCAGCAATTTTAGCTGCATGTGAGGCTATCTGGATGAGGAAGATTCTGGTTGGTTTGTTCGATTCACATTTAGATCCCACAGTGATTCATTGTGATAATCAGAGTTGCATTAAACTCTCGGTTAATCCTGTGTTTCATGATAGATCTAAACATATTGATATCCGGTATCATCAGATAAGAGATTGTGTGCAGCAGATGATCATGTTGCTTCAGTACATTCCTACGGAGGATCAAGATGCAGATATTCTGACGAAGGTGCTCACCAAGAGAAAATTCGAATACCATAGAGACAAGATCGGGGTGAAGGATAATCCCTATCTTGTTGAGAGGGAGTGTTGAGATCAAGATGATGAGCTTAGTGAAAAGAGTCGCCTTCACTAAGTTGGCCCGTAGGCTATTTTTGGAGCAAGTCTATTTTTAGACATGATGATCATATTTCAGAAGTTGCAGGATGCTATTTGTTGATGGTTGATCAAGTTGGAAAAATAGATGAAATTATATTTTTAGAATATTGGGCGAAGTCTATTTATAGATCGTCAATCTAAAAATAGATACATGTCGATTATTATTAGCTCTTAATAATAATCAGACTCTAAACATCAACTTATTCTCTTGGAGCACTTCAGTTCAGTGCATATATGTGGCACAACAGCTGACATAAGGAATTACGCTATTCGTAAGGGTTTACTGGAGCTAATGCATGGAGGACTTAGTTAGAACTCAAGTGGCAGAGTTATGACACAGTTGGAAGAAGTAGTTATGGAGTTGTATTTAATTTAAGTCAGTTAGACTCAGTTGAGCTAGTTTTATCTAGTCTAACTGATTGATACACTAGTGAGAGTGAAGTGAATTAATTAGTTAATTAATTCACAAATAATAACTCATTAATCAACTGAACAATACAACAATTAACTACAGTGCATGGCAGTTTCAGTGGAGACCAGTGGAGAGATAGGTGAAAGGGAAAGATAGACTATCTGTTGTGACTATAGTTATGCATTGATTGCATCACACACACAGTGGAGATGCCAATGAGGATTGTGTAGTCAAGGATGGAGTAATTCGAATTCATTCAGAGGTATTCTTCAGCAGAGATTGCGCAGTGGAGGCAGGCTAGCAGGTGGCAAAGATCGGTGTGTGGATTTGCAAGATTAGGCCTGATTAGTGTATGACGATTGTACTGTACTGAGAGCTTGTGATAAGCTTTGTATGCTTGTATGAGATTGTCATATGATCTCCATGTTACATAATATATAGTTGGGGTTTTCAGCTTCAGGCTTTCCCTGTTAAAAACTGTGTTATGTGCGATTGATAATTTTTGTTTATGCTTCACATTCGTGTGCAATTAATTTTTCTACAAAATATTAACAAGTGGAATGGATTCAGTCTCTTGCATAAAGTTAAATAGTGTGAGATCAGGTGGATCTAGGACATATGCATGCTTAGTGCATATAATTTCTACAGCGATTGTGTTGTAAGATGGAATTTCTATCTTCAACCATTAATTGATGTATTTATAGTGTGATTAATCCAATGTAACATAAGTTTTAGTGTGTAATTGGTTTTTCAAATGTAATGTTCCATCACGTTATTATTTTCGTTGTTTCAAATATAAAATTGTCCTCTAAATTTTCGTGGTGTGAATCATATTATTAGTTTAGCATATTGTCATTGTTTATGTTCTGAAAAGTGGTTCAACTTGGCTGAGAACACAATTTGAAAGGGTCAAGGATTTTAAAATATTTATGTTTAACTAAAATAAATTATTTTAAAATAAAAATAAAAATAATATACATTTATTAAGGTTATCAATAAGGTGCTATTTAACAATGACACTTAATGCATATATAAAAGTAGAGAAGAGGTAAGTATATTAGTTGGAATAAATATTTTAACTATGTACTTTAAAATAAATATATTTCATAATGTTTATAAAGAAAATTAGAAATATAAAAGATTTGAACATTGAAATTGTAAAAGTTTGTATGAAAATTAAGTATTTTAAAGAAAAAATATTTTTTTATATATAGAAATTAAATGATTTGAATGGGCTCTCCTATCATGGGAAAAACTCATAAAAACAAAAAAAACAGGGGGATTGGGCCTTCGAGACCCTTATGTCCTCAATCAAGTAATAGGAGCTAAGTTATGGTGGAGATGGATACAAGGAGGCACTGATCTCTGGAAACTCATTTGGGAAAAGAAATACCAAATGCCTCGAATAGTTGTGGGAAAAATGAAAGTAGATGTTACTCCTAAAGGATCGAATATCTGGAATCTAGCAGCCAATTAAAAAGAATTAATAAGACAACACAACTTTTGGGAAATACGAGGAGGGAGAACAACACTTTTTTGGGAGGACTCGTGGCAGCAGAGAGAGAAAATTTTCAGCCAGCTGGATCTAGGTGAAATTTTCCTGTTCACTAACCTACCGAACCAAAGATCAGTAATCTATTATTGGAGTGGAGAGGAGGAAGGCCAATGGCGTAAATGGAAAGGAAAAGGGCAATGGAGAAATGCCCCAGATACAACACAATGGAATAACTTTGATAAGGAAATGAAAACTAGGAAATTGGTAGCTACAAATGGAGAAGATATTTTTATATGGGGTTATAGGACCAAAGGCATGTTCATAATAGAAGAAGGCTACTATCTCAAATCAAATAACCATCAGGATATTGCAGTACCAATTTGGCAGAAAATATGGAGAGAGAAATTTTTTCCTAAAGTAGAATATTTCCTATGGTTGTTAAGCCATCAGAAGACCTTGAATTGGGATCATCTGTAGCACAGAGGAATCCAAGGACCATCTCTCTGTATGATGTGTAAAAAGGAGGAGGAAACTATTGAACATCTATTTAATACATGTAAACTAGCAAAGGATATCTTGCAAAACAATGAAATGATTTTCGAACAAACAGATAGAGACAATACAAGCATAAATGAAACTATTCGTAAATGGCAGAAAGGAGGGTACAAAAGTGAAGTCTTGAATCGTGCTTGGAGGTTATCAATGGGATTTATACTTTGGGGGATATGGAAAGAAAGAAACCATAGAATTTTTAGAGGGGAAGAAAGGAATGAAGATCAGATATGGAAAGTGATAGTGGAAAATATCCGAGAAAAAATATTGGTAGAACATCGGTCGAATGAAGATTGGGCAGTGAATTCTAGGGGGAATCGAATTCTAGCAAAATTGAACCTAAAACCCCAAATTTTAGCATCATCATTATGGAAGTTCAAGCCCCAACAACATAATATATTAAACACTTTTCAGCCCCACCTGTGGGATTTTTGAAATTAAATTATGATGGTGCCTCTAAAGGAAACCCTGGGCAAGCAGGGATAGGAGGCATATTCCGAAACTCTCAAGAAGCTGTTTGCAGGATATATGCAATGGCAATTGGATTTTCTACAAACAATGAAGCTGAATTAATGGCGGTCAAACAGGGCCTTACAATAGCAGTTCGAGAGAATTACCAAAGAGTCATAGTAGAAGGTGACTCGGCAATGACCTCAGGGATATTACAAAAACTTCAGCAAGGCACCCACTAGAATAAAATTAGTCAAAGCTGGCGCACAACAAGATTAATTCAAGAAATTGGCCAAATCCTACACCAAATTGGCTATGTAATTACCAAACATGTTCGTAGAGGAGTAAACGAGGCGACTGATTTTTTAGCTAATTGGGGTTGTAAGAATGAGGGTTGGCAGTTGGATATAAATAAACATCACCAGGCATGGAATGTAGAGTTACAAACACTTCAAATTATTTTAGAAAAATACCAAGAACAACCCCGATCGGGGTGCCATGAGGGGAGTGGTGGGAATCGGTCAGTGCCACGCGGAGGTGGGCATTTGACGGTTGATCATGCTTATTGTTAAATGTGAGGCGGTGGAGGTCCTTGCCACGATCGACATTAATGCTAATGAATATTTCCGTCCGAAGCCATCAATCACTGTTAGGCGATAATGGGAAGTCACGCTGGAAGCAGGGAGGGAGAAGGAATAAGGTAAGTTTCCATTACTGCAATTTCATTGTAACCCACATACGAGCTCAGTGAGATTAACTTGACATCGAGGCGGAAGGATTGCAGGCGAAAGGATTGCTGCAACGCTGTTGCAGGGTTTATTGGTATGTAATGGTTTTTCGTGACTTTTACCTCCCAATTCAAATTTCTTGCTCTCATTCCGACAATTGAAGAAGATGGTTATAAAGGAGTTTCTGCAATGTTTTGTGTTTTCAATGGAAGGAATTGTCCTTCTTCTGTAGTCTTCTGTTTGTTTGGTTTTCAGGCAATGGTAGAGGTTGTAGGTAAGGACATAGAACCCTGTTTTCGAAGCCCTCCTGTCCCGGTTTGTCATATTCTCTGCAAATATAAATCACCTTGGTTTACTCTGCACTCTAACTTAGGCAAAAATTTGCATGTATGTATGTTTTGTTATTTGTCTTTTAATGTAACAAAAGGTTAGGTAACGACATTTCAAGTTTCGCAAGATTACAAGGGAGATAACTCTTTGTTTCAAGATCAGGCCTGTATGCACCGTCGGTATATTTTGACTGCTTTTAAGGGTCAACATAGGTCTAGCTGTCTGCAAAGTCGTGTTTGCCCTCAATCTCTATTTTCATTACATTACCTGTGGGTTGTTTGTAATGGTCTGCAGAAGCAAGTTTGCTTATATAGTTGTGTTTTACTTCAATATCTAATTTTTTCAAATGGTCAATGGGTCACTGTTTGTAATTGGCTAAGAAAGAAATTTCGTTGGCAGAGTTGTGTTTTCATTCAATCTCTGTTTTCGTTAACTCATCTGTGGGTTAATATTTGTAACTGGCCGAGAAAGCAAGTAAACTATTTGGATTATGGCATGTAAACTATGTTTGCTAAAACATCTGTGAATCCTGAGGCAACTACCAACATCTATTAGTTTCGGTTACTGATCATTATCTGGTCTATACAGGGTTACTATATAGTTTTACAGGGGATATTTTCTACCAGGCCATAATGGCTAAAGGTCAAGCAGGTAAAAGAAAAGACACAGGCAGAGGAAAAAAACAACAAACAATATAGAGTGTGGGACCAAGCAAGCGAGGCAGGAAGAGCAATATGAAAATACTGGAAAACATAGCTGATCTTTATGATTCAGGAAATCCAGTTCATATTCGCAATACTATTCAGGGTTGGGAGAGACAAAGTGATGATGAAGATGAGGACCTCAAATAGCAGGAGGCAAAAATGGATTTTATTTATGACCCAGGAAATACAAGAGGTCGTGTATCGCTATTCCAACAATCAGTCAAAATGTATTGGAAATTAAAATGTGTTTTAGCAAAGGCAATGTCAAGCATGCAAGAAAGGGAAGGCAACCCAATAGTGCTTTTTGAATTACAACAGATAAAACATGATATTCGCGAGATGGCCAAGGCACCGGTTCAAGCAATTGCTCGAATTGGAAGGATTGAGCATCAACTCCAAAGCATGCAGAAAGTGGAGATGTCGGGGTCTAGTGCAAAGGACCTAGCTCCTATGGATTCTTCTAATGGATAATCTTACTTAGTTCATAGTTTTTTATGTTTTTGGCAGATAAGAGTAATAGTTTCTATTTCAATTGCAACTTTTATGGACACAGTAAAGTAGTTAAAGCAGTAAGTGGAAGGAAAAAAAAATATCAGTTTTGGTTGGCTTTTAACTCTCTGAGGTGGCCAATAAACCTGGTTTCCTTCGGGTAGGTTGATGATAGCTCATGCAATAGAATATGTATAGTAACTTGCTCTTTAAAAAATAGAAAATAGAAAGGCTCTACGAAATTTACAAAAAAAAAAAAATTTTTTTATTAAAGATGCCTAAAATATTGCAAGGGGAAAAATGAAAATTTCTAGTTACCATATTTTAAAAAGTTTAATGAGCTTTTGGTTAATTAAATATACTAGGATAATGTAAGTAAGATGGAATTTTGGTATAATTAGAGACATTGTGGTAGTGAACTCTAGGAATTATTATTTTTTATTTCAAAATATTTGTAATGGATTAATGAATTAATACTTCATTATTTAGATAAGAATATTCATCACTTTATAATTAAAATTTTGTATTTTTGTTGATGCATTTTTGTGAGAAATTCTCTTCATATTTAAAATTTCCAATTAGAGAAGGAAGAACATGACACCTTATAAAAGGAAATTGGACAATCTTTTCATAACACTTCTCATCATGCACTATGATTATTCATTGGATGTCTAGTCCATCAGTTGTATATTGAATGATTTGGTTTCATATTACTTCATTGAGTATCTAGGTGGTGGACTTCGTAAACATGGATATGAAATTATTACTTGTAGTTCTCCTAAGATGACACTAATAGGTATGGCGTGTTGTATGAATTTTTCACTTTGCACTCTTCATACTCGTACACTTTTAGATGTGGGTGTAGGGAGTATTTATAATACATTGACCATATGTAACCTTCTTGTGGATGACAATATACACCTTCAAAGGTATGTTGCCTCTTCAAAGGTAAAAGGATCAAACTCACTGATACTGCTCACCAAGGCCATATAATTTGGAAATATGGTTGGTCATATACTCTCCCTGAAAGTGTTGCTAGGAGAATCTACATGGTCCTCCTTAGCATCTCTCAATGTCTACTTATCCCATATTAGACTCCTCAGAATACAACTCAAAGGAACATCTCGCTCCTCCTCTTGATTAGAAGAACGTGTCCATGTTGTTCCTGTTGTTGGTCCCTCCGCATCTTCAAATCCTCTCACTCCCAATCCTTTTCCATTGCTAGACATGTCTCATATGGCCTTCTAAAGGTTCTACCCTCTTCAAATCTGACATCTCAGCTAACTATTATATTCCTCTACCCCAGAATGTAGACCTTATAGTCCTTTGAGATCTCATCATATCCAACAAAAATCCCTCTCTTAAATGAGGGCTCTAGTTTGGTCCTCTTCTCAGAAGGAATATGGGAATACATTGGACCTCCAAATATACGAAGGTTTCTCACCTCTGATTTCACTCTTGTAAATCCTCCTCAGGAATCTTGTCCTCCACTACCTTGTGAGGACTCATGTTTTATATGTACAATGTTGTGTTGCAAGCCTCCTCTTACAAGAATATAGGGAGATCCTCATAATGGATCATGCCCTTGGCTTCTCCAACTGTACTCCTATTCTTCTCTGTCACTCCACTTTGTTGCAAACTATAGAGAATTGTTAGCTTTTTCTTGATTACTTATACTCCTATTCTTCTGTGTCACTACACTTTGTTGCAAATTATAGGGAATTGTTAGCTCTTTCTTGATTCCTCTCAATTCTTACTTCCATATAGAAATAATCACCTCTTTAGACTAGTCCTTTTTTTCATTTTTTCTAATTAATTTTTTACACATTTTAGTAAGATTTCTTTTAGAATTGTAAATTTTAATTATCAAGTTTAATTACTCCAATTTTTTTAAAAGAATTAATTTATTTATATATTTTAAAACACAATTTAAAAAACTAAAATCCAAAAATATAGTAAAAATATATTAGTTAAAATATTTTATTGGAAAAAAGAAATTATAATTTTCCATTTTATTATTTTTAATTATTTTATAAATATTAAAAATAAATAAATAGAATTCTAATATTTATTAAAACAATAAATCTCAAAAAAGCCTCCAAACATATTGAATACAATTTTTATTATAATTCAAAAATAGGTAAAAGGTACATGAACCCTATAATATTAGAGAATAGAATTTTCATTATGATTTTAAAAATACATGCAATGTCCATATTTAAGAGAAGTGAATCCTAAAGGAGGCATTGTTTCACCTACACGTGAACACACGAGACCATTGTTTCTTTGTAATTAAGAAATATATGAACGTACATAAAATGTTAAAGAGAGACAACACCATAGCCATCACCGTTAAGGGGCGTCGATTGCGTTGGAATCACGGGGTAATATCTGAGCTATGAAGAGACTGAAGATAGAACACAAGTGGGAGAAATTGTTGTATCACCAAAACCAATTGTTGTAGGAGCAAACAAATGATGTAACCTCGCCTATCATCAGACGATCTCCAATTCTGTGAGCCTCACACAGATGGGACAAGTAGACACATTCGAAAAATTATATATTTCTCTAATTCAATCATGGGATAACTTTAGATATAAAAGGCATACATATATTCATAGTTATAGGTATGTCCATGTAGGATATCCAGTAAGTATACATCTGCTACAATTTATATTACATGAATATGAGGCGATGCTCTGGAGCGAGTCTGAAATCCACCAAAACGCATAGTGAAGAGTCATAAGTACCTTCCCTAGCGACAAAATTGAAGTAGAGGTCGATGATGTTGGCGCAATGGAAGGCATAAATTCCCCACACGAATTCATGCATTCACCCTGGCATGGACATTCAGGTAGCGCGCTCAAATTTCAAATTTTGAATTTCAAATAAAGGATTGTGCCGAAGTAGGGGTGCTTTAATTGAGTCGTCCTTGCAAATAGTGGCGGCGGCTTGTTTGTTGTCAGACCCGACCCTAGAAAAAATGGAAATGAAGATGCCCTGTAATTGTCACCATACTATGCATGACTATCATCCATGGCAATATTTCATTCATCACTAAAAAGTCGCATTATAGACTACTCCAATTTTTTCTCTTTGTCAATTTTAAGTAGAATTATTTGTATGACCTATGCTTGGACTCTTGTTTCATTTCAATGTGGGTTTGAATGTCAAAAATATATTAATTTATTAGTTGTTTTTGAATTTTTTTTATTTTATTTTTTTCAAAAGAAATCGCGTTTTTTATTTAGAAATAAAGATGTCTGTCATTTTCAATATATATATATATATCTTAAACATTTGTTATACTAAGTCAAAACTAAAACAAAGAAAATTTAAAATAACTTTATCTAAAAAAAATAATAAGGTAAACTTGACTTAGTGAAGTTACTGGCTATTTTGAGCTCCATGTTTGTGAGAACCCATGGTGTTGGCTCATGGTATTCATTGGTCGTTTTGAGTTCCAACTTCCATGTTTATGAGAACCCATGGTATTGGCTCATGGTATTCATTGGCCGTTTTGGGCTCCATGTTTATGAGAACCCATGGTATTGGCTCATGGTATTCATAGGTCATATCAGTTGAACAATATGCTTGGAATTTTATGGTAACTTGTTTATAAATACATGTAATAATTTAAAAGTAAATTACACAGCTTATATATCAAGTTCTAGAAAATAATAATAATAATACGACTTTACAACATAACATTTATACATAATTAAAATAATTTTAAAATAGGTAATATTAACCTTTTGACACGATAACTTGTATATTTATTAGTTATAGGTTACTAAATTATACTTTAATATTTCATGCTTTCAAATTTTAAATATTTATTTATATTTTTAAAAACTTGTAAATATTCTCATTTATTACTTTTATGATTTGCAAATATATGTGATATATTTTTGAAAAAAAAAACCTTATGCATATCATTTTTTTATAAGTGTGTGAGTCAACTAAGAGCAAGAAAGTCCTAAGTTGCATTAATAAGTCTCATATGGAAAAAATATTGGAACAGTTGAAATGGCGAGGACACGAGGAAATCAAGGTCGAGGCGCATCATCAAAAGGACCTCCTACAAATAACCCATTGCCATCACCATAGCTGGCTCTTATCTTACGCTCCATGGAAGCAATTAATGAGACTTTAAGATGGCACCAAACAACCAAGGTGGAAGCAGAGCACCCTCCATCAGGGTTGGGCAATCTCGAGGGGTCAAGAGAATCTGATAGAGGACCTTAAATCGAGGAAATTACGAGGGAGCTCCAAAATATTAAGCTCCCAGAGTTTGCTGGAGGTCATGCTAGTGAATGAGAAAAATCCTAGTTATAGGGAATGAGAAGGTGCTTTGCACTAACAAAGTATACTTCCAATTCAAAATATAAAACAACAATATTCCAAATCAGAGATAGTGGCCTGAACTTGTGGGGTTACTTAGAGTGTCAACTACAACTCACTCCTGACACAGTTACCGAGGAGTTATTTGAGGAGAGATTCAAGAAAAAGTACCTACCTGCATATTATGAAGAACAACAAGTAGGATATTTCCATGCTTTGGTACAAGGAAACCACACAATAGAGGAGTATGAGATTAGATTCATGGAATTGGTCAAGTATGTCTCCTACATGGACAATGATCAACGCTAAGCAGATCGTTTCATTTATGGATTAAACCCTAAGATTAGGGAAATGGTGCAGATGTGGAAACCATCCTCAGTTGCAGAAGTTGTTGAACATGCCCAATATGTTGAAGATCACTTAGACTTAAAAGGTGGAAACAAAACCATTTTTCCACAACAACCAAGGTTTATTGGGAAGCCCCCTTCTACCTTCTCCAGGGGAAGAAGTTTGAGGCAACCACCATATGGAAATAGGGTTGTACCCAAAGCATTGACAATGGGGATTTCAATGGTTGCTAATGCAACTTCACCATCAGCTTTGAGGACTCATGCAAATCATGGTCAGACACGAGGAGCCACAAGCAAGGGCAGGGGTATTAAGGAAAGGAACTTTTTCCAAAGAACTCCACAACATTCTATTCAGAGTCTACCTCACATCACTTGTTGGGGATGTGGGGGACCTCATTACTAGCACGTCTGTCTTGAGTTACAAACTGGTAACAACCATAGAGAAGGAAAAGCACCAATCGGGGGAGAAATCAATCACCATAAAATCTATGCAGTAGTTGATAAACAACAAGTTGAACACCAATATTCCGTGGTAGAAACATTGGGTATGATAAAATATGTAAAAGTTAAAATTTTGTTTGATTTTGGTGCTACAGATAGTTTCATTTCACTAGTTTCATTAGAATAATGTGGGTTGGAAACCTATGAGCACGATGAATTTAAACAAGTCGAGGCATGTATAACTATGTTGAAGGCATACATCACAACATTGGGGATGTGCGATGTAATCATTAGAATGGACTGGCTAGAAGCTCATCGAGCTTTAGTGTATTGTTTAAAAAAGGTGAATTGTTTAGATGATGAAGGTAGGTCAATTGATATTTTTGGTATCAAGAGAGGAGTTTCCCTATGATTCATCTCCATGATGAAGGTAAAATGATGTCTTCGACAAGGTTGCAAACTATATGTGGTCGAGGTTGTAAATGACCAGAAAGGACCCTCCGTAGATCAGTACCCATTTTTGTCAGAATTCGAGGATGTTTTCCCTAAGGAATTGCCTGGATTACCACCGATGAGGGAGATTGATTTCAAAATTGACCTAAAACCTAGTGCAGAACCAATCTCCAAGACACCCTACAGGATGACATCCCCATAACTTTGTGAGTTGCAGATGCAGTTAAAAGATATTTTAGACTTGGGATTTATTAGACCTATTATTTCTTCTTGGGGTGAACTAGTGATTTTCATCAAGCAAAAGGATGGTTCCTTAAGGCTATGCATAGATTATAGGGACTTGAAGCGAGCCACAATAAATAATGGGTACCCGATACCTAGAATAGATGACCTATTTGACCAAATGAAGGGAGCAAAGGTTTTCTCAAAGATCGATCTGCGGTCTAGATACCACCAATTGAGGATTAAGGAAGGTGACATCCCAAAAAATGCATTTCAGACTCAGTTTCGGCACTACGAGTTCGTAGTTGTACCATTTGGTTTGAGAAATTCATGTGTGTTTAGGAAGTATTTGGACCAATTTGTGCAATTATTTATGGACTATATTCTTGTGTATTCCAAGAATGAAAAGGATCATGAAGAGCACCGAAGTGTTGTATTCACCTGCTTAAGGGAAAATTATGTTGTATGGAAAATTATCAAAATGTTCCTTATTTCAAAAGAAAATTCATCATCTTGGGAACATCATTTCAGGAGAAGGGATTTTAGTTGACCTAGAAAAGGTAAAGGCCATAATGGATTGGCCAATGCCAAAAAATGCTCATGAGGTGCGTAGCTTCATGGGGCTAGCAGGTTATTATCGCATATTTGTGGAATGGATTTCAAAGATTGCAAAACCAATCACCACATTACAACTAAAAGGGGTTAGGTATGAATGGACACATGAATGCGACATAGCATTCACCGAACTAAAGAGGTTACTAACTAGTGCACTGATCCTTCAAGTGCCTGACATGGAAAAGGACTTCATTGTTTGCACATATGCTTCAAAGCTAGGATTGGGAAAAATGTTGATGCAAGAAGGTGGAATAATAGCTTACACATCCAAAAAGTTGAATAAACATGAAGAATTTTATGCTACCCATGACTTAGAATTAGCAGCAGTTATGTTAGCTTTAAAAATCTGGAGACACTACCTCATTGGGAGAATATTTGAGTTAAGAACTGATCACGGGAGCTTGAAGTACCTCTCAGTGGAGTGAATTCATGAGTGAGTATGATTTTGGGAACTCATACATTAAGGGAAAGGAGAATGTGGTGGTTGATGCACTAATCAGGAGGCCACAAACCTTCTCCTTAGTACCCTTGAGGGTTACTTTGAGGGAACGTGTGTTGGAAAAACTCTTTGAAGATAGTTGGTATTTGAAGGTTATATCAACACTCCAGAGTGGGAAGCAGATAGAACCAAAGTTCGAGGGTTATGTCCTTGAACTAGATGGACTATTGAGATTTCAAGGAGGACTGTACATCCATAAGGAAGGGAGTATAATAAGAACCATCGTCGAAGAGTCACATAGAGCACTCTATTGTGCACATCCTGGAGTGAAGAAGATTTATGCAGACATAAATAAACTCTTCTTTTGGGCAGGCATGAAGCATGACATAGTCCATTTTGTCACCAAATGTCTTGAATGTCAACGAGTGAACGCTGATAATTTCCATCCAGCAGGACTCCTATAACCACATGAAATCCCTATGTCTAAATGGGAGGTAATTTCTATGGATTTTGTTGTGGGTTTACCACTCACTTCACAGAGGCACAATGTTATATTGGTTGTAGTTGATAAATTGAACCAAAGTACCCATTTCATCCATGTGAGAGACACTTATGATGTTACTGATGTGGTAAGAGTTTTTATAAGCGAATTTATTCGATTACATGGGTTACCCACAAAGATCATTTTTGATAGAGACTCTCGCTTTACATCTAGGCTTTGGAAAAGTTTACAACCAACATTGAGGACTCAATTGAACCTAAGCACTGCATATCATCCATAAACATATGGGAAGACTGAAATAGTAAATCAAGTTATGGAAGACATGCTCAGAATGTACGTTATGGATAATCAGATTCAATGGGAAAGGTATTTACCATTGGTAGAGTTTTCCTATAATAATAGTTATCACAGTTCCATTGGGATGCCTCTTTATCAAGTTCTATATGGGAGGCCATGCAGGACTCCATTTAGTTGGGAAAAGTTGGAGGACCAAGTATTATTTGGGTCAGAATTGGTACAAGAAATGGAGGAACAGGTAAGACATATTTGAAAAAGGTTAAAGGAAGCACAAGATAGACAGAAGAGTTATGTCGATGCAAATAGGACTGATCATAGTTATGAAGTAGGAGACCAAGTTTTTATTTGTATTCGACCCAACAAAAGCACCATTTGGTTTGGGAAAGGGACAAAGTTGTCACCTTGGTTTATAGGACCTTTTAGAATAAAGGAGAAGATTGGACCAGTTGCCTATCGTCTTATATTGCCGCCCCATTTGCATAAAACTCATGACGTTTTTCATGTATCTATTTTATGACATTATGTTTCTTTTGAATCTGACAAAATAAATTGGAGGGAATTGTGGGTCTCGGATGTGGGAACTGTAATGGTCGAACCATTATGCATATTGGACGGTAGGGTTCGACAGCTCAAACGTCGCAAGATTGACCAGGTTAAGGTCCAGTGGGACAAGTATACCCCAGGATCTGCTACATGGGAGGATGCAAAGACTATACGTCGTGATTACCCCTCACATTTTGAGCATATTTGATGCCCATTTTGACATAGATAACTACCTATGCTAAGGCTCTATTTCTAATTCCATGTTATTTATTTATGAACGCGCTGTAATATTGATGCGTTTTAGTTGGACAGATAAAAATACTTATATAAATCATTAAATATATTAGGTATTGTTGATTAAAATATTTGATGTATGACTTATTTGATGTATGATTTACCTGACGTACGACTTACTTGGTTATGATTTATCTAGTGTATGACTTATCAAAGTTATTGTAGTTTGATGTATGGCTTAAGGGAATATGATTTATCTAATGAATGACTATGACTTATCTAATGTAAGATTTGTTTCGAGTATGTTTTTATCATAAGTACAAAATTGAGACGTGGATACTGGACTTAATAACATGAGGATTAGATCACTTATCTATATATGTTTTGGTTATTATGTATATGTATGAATGAGAACTAACTTGCAGATTGGAAAGAACTATATTATAACCAAGATCTACTCTTCCGATGAGGAAATGTGGACATGTCCAATGAGGAATGGTATATGTACATTATTTTATTACATTTTGTATTTACTTGATATGCACTATTATGACATGGGTAAAGTGTAAATGACAGGTGAAAAGACTAACTGAATGGATTATTCAATGTCAAGTATCCAACCGGCGCTGTAGTGTGGTCCATAATAGTGCGTTGACCCAAGTTTTGAGGAGGGGTGGAGGAATTTCCTACTGTGTAACCTCCAAGCTTGGAATCATGGGAGGGCAGTGATGGACACGCTCCCCTAGACGTGTGATGACGATTTCCAATTTCCTGTTGGGGAATTGAGTTCGACATAATCGATGCTTCCGCCATATTGGCTTTATCAGTGGTTAGATTAGTATAGTCGATGCCATAGTATATTGCAATAGAGGATGGATAGGATGGGAGCGGAAGCAGGTTAGGAAGGATAAAAGGTTATAGGTTAGTTGGAGACTCTTGATGGGAAGTGGTATCATTTATTGACTTACTTAATTTGACTACTATATCTCTCTCTATTTTGATGCCTTATTGTCAAACTTCTTTCAAACTCCCTATGTCATTTTCACTTTAACTTCGAGACAAAGTTTTCTGAAGGAGGGGTGTATGTAATGCCCTACTTGATCCTATAAGGCTTATTTTGATTAAGTTTAATTAACCTGCAAATATTGTCTTATAATTATTGAGTAATATTGGTATATATCTACACTTGTGAATTTGTAATTTTATTATTTGATATTATTTCTATTCCCAATGCATCTTCTCAAATCTACTTTTAGATAAGATATGGTCTTCTCCAATTTATTTCTAAATCAAATATTTATATTTTATTCCCAATGTGTCTTCTCAAATCTACTTTTAGATAAGATATTGTCTTCTCCAATTTATTTCTAAATCAAATATCTATATTTTATTCCCAATGTGTCTTCTCAAATCTACTTTTAGATAAGATATTGTCTTCTCCAATTTATTTCTAAATCAAATATCTATATTTTATTCCCAATGTGTCTTTTCAAATCTACTTTTAGATAAGATATAGTTTTCGCCAATTTAATTCTAAATAAAATATCTATATTCTATTCCCAAAGTGTCTTCTTAAATCTATTTTTGGATAAGATATGGTAAGAAAGTCAAGGTTAATAAATTAAAATGATGAGGGGGTAGTCATGGAACTAATTGGAAGTGGTTGAGGCGGAGGAGATGAAGAGACATAAAAGGGAAGGATGATGAGAGGAGCAATGGAGAATCCTTGGTCTTTGTTTTTGCATTGGAGGAATTTATTTCGGGGAGGAATGTGGAGAAAGAGAAGGGAGAGAATGGAGATAAAAATGAGAGGAATCAAACTTAGATCTATTGGAGAGAGTTGATTTTAACGTGGACACACTACAACTGCTCGGATTTGGGCTCAGAGGGCTAGGGAAACTTTGGAGCTTCCCTGGGCTAGGAAATCATTCTTTGTTTCCTAAGAGGTAAATCCAGTCGGGTAGCCAAGAGGAGCATCCAAACCAAGCTACTGGAACAAATATTCTTTCTTTTGTTGTTTATTTATGTAAATTGTTGCAAAAAACAAAAAATGTTACATGTTTAATATGTTGTTGATTAAATTTTACTTGTATGTTTTTTTTTATCAAGTAAATGTAGAATTATAAACACGTTACAGTTTATTCTTATTAAATTAAATGATAATTTGGTCAAGAGTTAGAAGACCTAGGATAGGTCCTCACATCTAAACCTTAAAACTAACTTGAATTCACTATCTTTACTTTAAATTGTTATATTAAGTTCGCTTATTATGCTTGATAAAAATCTCTTCTTGAGCGTTCCTTTCACTTGTGTAGAATATACTTTATGTTCATTTGAATATATTTACATATATTTATGATGTTTATTTTAACATATTCGAATGTATTCTTGCAAATGTAATAATGTGATATATATATATATGCTTTTGTTTGCAGTTCCAGTTGGAAAATTTGGAATGCAAGATAACAACATTTTTTTACCACATTTTCAATATTCTCTCACTGCAATAAGGTAGAAACATTTTTTGGTTTGAAAGTATGGTTCTAGGATTTTGATTCCAACATCCACATACTATAAGTGTGAGGTCATTAATGAAAAACACATCTTATAAGTTTGAGGTCATTATTGAAAAACATTTTATTCATTCATTCATGTATGTCTTCATTTTTTTTTACTCTAATTTAACTTTACTTTACTTTAACTATGCTTAAACAAAGCAAGAGTAAGAGTATCTACAATGTAGCCGTTGTTCAAATGTGGCAGTTAGTTCATATCTTTGAAAATTTAATATAAACCCTCAGGAGATTCATAGTAAAATAGGGCATTACATAATTCCTAAAAAGTTGTAGGAAACAAATATTTGTCATTTTTATGAGGGTTAGAAGATGAAAATCATTGTTAGAATGCCATCTGTACAACCACATTAAATTAGAAATTTAAAATATGTGTTACCTTCCTAAACTCATCAAAACTATGATTATTTAAGAATGTTCCTCTTAAAACTTTTCAAGTATAGGAATTTTTTTAAAGCAAACCAAGTAATTCCTTATCATTTTTATGTCGGATAAACCAAATTCAATCTTAATGAATATTAAACATCATTATCACAATATATAATTTTATCATATTATTTTTTAAAACACTTCTTTTAAGTCCCAAAAAAAAAAACGAATTTCCCACAAGGCCAGCTCAATTGGCGACCGCTTTGTCATGAAGTATTATGTAAACCATTTGATTCAAAGTTCAAATCCCCATGGGTCAAACCAATGTGTGTGTGAGAGAGAGAGAATAAACTCGATTATTTTAGATAATAACGTTGTTAGGTGTGGTTCTATTTCAGAATAGTGTTTCCAAAATTTCCATTCTTTAAAATATTAAAAATTGTGGATGGTTTAAATTTAATTATGTGAGAATATTCTTCATCGTATACATAATCCAATCCATTATTCAAGGGTTTCTAAACCATATTTGTGTTTCCTACGTCCACTCGAGTCCTAGCATTAGTGTTACAAATAACAGATAAATATTTTGATAGCTATCTACATTTATGAGCTATTCCATTTATATATTTGTAGTAATTTATTTATATTAATAAAATAATTAAAAATAATCATCAATAATGATAAGTATTTCCATTTGAATAAACACGCAATATATAATATTTTTTTTAGAGTGGTAAAACCTATCATAACTCAGTTGTCAAACCATACAATATATAATAATGTTGTGTCAAATTCATTTAAATTGTATATATGATATTAACGATAGTTTTATATCCTTAAAATTTTGAATATGTTGAGTAAAACAATAGGTTGTTTAATTTGTCTACTATTTATATATAATTTTATTATTTATATCTAAAAAGGTTTAATTTCACTAAATGCTATTAATGCTATCATTTTCATCATTCACGTAATATCCAAGCTTTCCCCTTTTTAATAACTGATATATTTTGGATTTGGGTGAAAGGAAATGATGAAGTGAATGATAATGTTATATTATTTAAAGATAAGATAAGTTTTTTTAATTATTTTGTGAATAAGTAATAAAATATCTATCAAATACATCAATGTATATTGTAATAACATGATCTTTCAAATGGTTAAATAGATTTATACATACTTTCAACAAGTCTCCATTCATTTCCTTGAATTTACCCCAAAGCAAGATGCGAGCTAAATTTTCCCTAAGCTTCCCCCATCCACAAAGCACAAGAAACGTGGCGGGCATTCCATCCACTTTAGGGGACATGCCCCCTTGGAACACTGGTTTTGTGTTAAAATAACTTCCACTAGATGGAACAACTATACCATTTTACAAATAAATTGAAAAATATTTATCACATATATTTACTAAATGGTAATCATTGTCTATCACATTTTTCTCTTCTCTCCTTTTTATAATATTATCTTAAAACTCAATATTAAGATGCACTTTTAAAATTATACTAATATGTTATTATTAATATTTCTTATCTCTAAAGGGGTGGCATAAAGATGGGGAGGACTTCTCTTAAATCCTGATGGAGATCAAGAAGTAAAGTTTGCTTGGGGGTTGGGTTAAAAAACAAATAATCTTGCTGAAATGTATGGGCTTCACCTTGGCCTCTAGTTGGCCAAAGATCACGACATCTCCTCCATAGTCATCTTGGGGGATTCCCTCATCAAAATCCAACACCTCCAATCAAGCTCTCTTCTAAATAATAACCTCCTCTCCCTTCTCCTTCGATAAATAAATTTCATCCTAGAGTCATTCTCACATAAGCCATACTTTTACATCCTTAGTAGCTAAAAAGAGAAGCAAATATTCAGGAAATCTTGGTTGTCGATTAGAAGAGGGTCAATGTGTTGTTATTAGTTCCCTCAGTTGGAAGGTTATCCCATGAAATTTTCAAAGGATGTTCCTAGCCCCATTCATTTTATTAGATTTGATGGCTTAAATAAGAATACATTTTATGGCATGGATAATGGTAAAGGCCTCCCTCCTATGCCCTCAATTCTTGCCCCATTGGAGAGTAATTCTATGTTAAAAAAGTGCTGTAATGTGCATGTCATGTCATATGAGGTGGTAGGTTATATGAATGAAGGCCATAAAATAATTTACTTAAGGCATGCTAAGCTAATAGAATCTGAACTCCTCTACTTCTCTATATCTGTCTTTGTACCAGGCTTAATGGCTAGAAAACTGGTTAAATTTATGAATTCAATCTTGGCATCATTCCCTAAAGCGTGGGATCTCCCTAATTTCAAGTTGCATTCATGGTGGATGATCTCACACTAGGATTTGGTTCGAAGTTATACATATTGGAGTCTCTATGGAAAAAAAATTGTTTGGTGGGTTTTTAAGTGTTTCAATTCATGTGTTGAGGTTCTCCTACCAGTCTGTTAGAAGTTCACCCGACCTTGTTCTCCTCACAAGAACAAGTTGGGGACCCCCTTTCTATTTTTCAACTCTGGCCTTTTCTCCATTTTTGCAAAAAACTAGTATAATTCGTCAATGAATGAAGTATAGGATTCAAGTTTTCTCCAGAAAATAAATTTGGAAGTTTTAATTACATTAGAAAAGGTTTCCAATTCCACTCAAACGTGTACTATTGTTGCCTCGCGTGTTCAATGCAATAGCTCCAGTGGACAGAAGGGGTCATTTACATGGTTCACTGGCTTTATACCTAACCTCTCTAATTAAGCTCTTCCTTCAGAAGTCTCTTCACCCACTCTGTGGTTTTCTCTTTTGGTGTTATGTTTCCCTGGGATTTTTTGTTCAAGGAGGTTCTTCTTCTCCTGCCACTAGTGTGCTTGGTTTTCTTCGCAGCTTTGGATGTAGGCACATAATGGATATCAATGATGATCCCTCCTATTCCTTTGACAAATCCAAACCATGTAACCTCTATCTACACCTACCAGTTGATAAGCATGATGAGATTAGTGACCTTCACCAACAAATTTTTCAATAGTCAGCTGATATTCTCTTGTTGATGGAAGAAATCCAAAGGAATCAAGATATGGTTAATCAATTAGAAAATGATATGGATTGGATTTTCTGCCAACTTGTTGGTCTATAGGACCATAAAAATTTAGATGAAAATTGAAGCAAGGCCAACAATTCCCTTGGTGGCCACTTGGACAAGGTGTCCATTGATCCTCCCCGGTAAGCTATGTTTGTTCCATGTAAATGCATTTTGTTATGTGACCAGTTCTGTTGAGCCTATAGTAGGAGTATTTTTTGTATTAGGTATGATTGTAGTAGCAGTCTTGATGTAAATTTAAAATTATTCTCACTATTCTTCTTGAATATCTTGTATCTCTGAAAAAAATGTAAAATTCCCTGAGTATTTTCCTACATTAAAGCATAGAATTAAAAGAAAATTTTATCCTATTTGTAATATATATATATAGATATAACCTCATTACATTCATTATGTTCAAAGAAACACCTCATGTGGAGTTTGGTTCTAATTAGTTAACAAGAGCTTTATATATTATTTCCTAATGGACAAAGCTCTGAAAACCCATGTAGTGTTTAGGTTTTTTCCCTATCTAACTCATCTATGCTTAGATCACATGGATCTATTTGTAGATCACTACTGCAGTCCGAACAATGGAAAATCTTAGTGATTCAGCACAGAAGACAATTATTTTGCAGGAATGGTTGCTAGTTAAGCAAGCTCTTATGTGGTTTCGTATAGTGCCATGCTGAAATCTGGATATGCTCTTCTGTTATTTTAATAAGTTCCTTCCCTTAATGATCCTTTAGAGGAGGAATATTTCAAATATGAATTTATTTTTTGGAGCAAGGTTTGGTTTGCAAGTTTAATGGGTTTTGGCTGCAATTGACTGATTTGCACAAATGGATCTTTGAGACATGGAAACCTCTCTTAATGAATGATCTAAATATTTATCTTATGGCCCAGGGTTTTTTTGTTGTTGTTTTTTTTATAATATTGAGGAAAAGAAGGCCATTTGTGACTTTAGGTCATGGTTCTGAGGTAGTGTCAGTCGCTTCATGCAACCCTTGTCTCCCACCTTTGATCTGGTATCAACATCAATCTCTACAACTCTAGTTTGAGTAAGTATTTTGAACCTTCCCCTACATATTTGTAATCTCCCATCATTATCCTCTATTGGGAATGCATTATGAAATTTTTATGCTCAAATATGTGTGGAGATGGACTTCAATAAGGGTTTTCTCATTGAGATTAACTTGATGGCTCCATACTATGTCTGGGTTCAAAAGTTCGATTATTAAGACGTTTCATTCTAGTGTAGAGTGTGTTGGGAAAGGGGACACGTAATTAAAAACTGCCCCATGCATTTATAAAATAACAAATATCAGGAAAAATATCAAAGGCACAAATGGTGTGAAGGAGCTCAAGGTGATTACTATACGATATACAAATAAGAAGAGTCTCAGGATAAGAAAGAACCAAAATATAAATAGGAAGCAAATATTGCTAAAGAAAATGCATTAAGAGGAAACAAAAATAAATTAGAAAAAAGCACATGCCAGTGAGGATCCTCTAGACTCAGTGAAAGTGGAAAAGTAGCAAACTCTCATGGAAAACGAATCTCCTCCTGAATCCACAAGGAATAATGTTGTAAAAGAAACTTCTTAGGCATATCAGACAAATGAGGGAGAATTCAAAAATAACATTTCTCACTTGCCGAAGAATGATCAATTAGAATTAGTAGAAAATATGGGTTAGACTAAAATTGGGAAGAAAGGAAAAAGTATTTTGCCTTGGAAAAAAAAAAGTGAGACTAAATCAAATCAAAAGTAGTGAAAAATGCAATGTAAATTTGTTTGGATATTAGGGGATTTTTGGAATTTTTTAGGTAGAAAGGGGCTGCAAATTTTGTATCATGGGGTACTCATTTGACAATTTGGATTGAGCCTCCATGTCCAATTTAAAACCAACAAAAAAGATTGGAATATGTAAAGGTTTTGGCCTTATAACTAAGGTTTTGGCCTTATAACTAGACTATTCTTTAATACAAATATCTACCTGTTCCTATATATTTATATGCATAATCTATTTTTTTATGATTTTATTTTAAAACTTAATATTACAATGCACTTTTTAAATTATTTGAATATATTATTATTTTTGTTTTCCACTGTTCATTTTTTGTTAATTATATTCTTTTAAATTTTTTTAAATTTTAAAATGTTTTTCATTTCCATTTTTTATTAAATATTAAATATTAAATATATTAATGTTTTTTTTCCAAACTTTGTCTTGTTTTTGAATTTTTATTAAATATTTGATATATCAATATAATTTTAAGATTTGTAATTTGTAAAATTTAATTTTTGAAATTATATATTCAAACAATTATTTTAAACTATAGGAAATTATAATTTCGCTCAAAATTATGTCACCTAATTTCATCAATTTGTATTCTCCTATTAATTAAATTAAGACATAAAATTTATAATGCCAATGCTGATAACACTTTTGTAAAAACAATCGAAATTGTTGACATGTTACTCTCAGTGTTGTCCTCACTATTCTCTTTATGAAGGCCTTTTCATGTGAATGAGTGGTTTTCACAATGTCGTGTCTTGAATCCTCTACTTATATACAAATTTTCTCAAAATTTTATTTTGATGGCTGAAAAGGAAAAATATCTAGACAATTATCCTCAAAATCCACTATAAGATTATGTATATACGGAGAATAATATTGATTAGTGACTGTCCTTTGTTAAAATATTTAGTAATTAAGTTTTTTTTTTTTTTTTTTTCTAAGTTAGACTATCTCTATTATATTATACAAAGAAAAATATTACAATTCTCGTCCTTTGGACTTGGCAAGCCAATTCCAGAGGGAAGTATCAAGAGTTTGAAACCAGAATACAGACTGCCCCAGCTAGGGAAACCAATCCACCAGTAGCACCAAATAAATGCTGCCCAGAATGGGAAACCAGCATACGCAGTAGCGAAATTTAAACTAAAGCCAGAAAGAAAAGTCTTCCAAAACATGTTTAAAATAGAGAACGCTACGAAAAAACTAGAAAGACAGATGAACACCTGCAAATGAAACTAGTGTGGACCTTCATTCTTCTTGCTGGAGTTTGGGTATTCCTCCTCGATCCTGCAAACATAGAAGGAGTCATCATCCTCCTTTCTCAGCATGTGGCTAGTGGCGTGAGGCTGTGGTGACGCTGGAGAGTTTGGCCGTTTGGAGGTGGCAGCAAGCTGATTGGTGTCCTCATTATTATCTCCTGTGTCACTATTTGAGTTTCGACCATCGCTAGAACCCGAGTTGCTACTGGTGCAATTGTTGTTGTTGGAGGTGCTCTGCACCAGGAGAGCTTACACCTTGCGAAGGATAAAGGCTGGCTCTGGTGGGATGGTCGATTTGCACAGTCATTTTTTGGGGTGAATGCTTGAGGAAGCTAGAGGGGAAATAGGGAGATGAAAGGATAATTGAGCAAAAATATTTACAGGGTCGAGCCTGCTTGGCTCCTCCCAACCCACTAAAATATTCAATTCCCTACCCATGGCATGCGATAGAGGTGGTAAAGAGAGGAGGCCGTGGCCTCCAGCTCTTCGACACCGCATATGATGATGCCTTGGCATGACTGTCGAAGGAACATAAGTGTAGGACAGGGAGGGTGTGCTCGACAACACGGGAGAGGAGCCACCACTTGAGAACGGCTGGTGGGAAGGCTAAGACAAGGCTGAGCAGGGCCAAGAACTAGTGGTCTAAAGGAGGAACGAGAGGCATGCATAGATAACAGAAGGGAGAGCTGAATGGAGGCCGAATGAGCGTGGGTAGCAGGGTTAATGGCCATGGTGATGGAATCGAGAGCTCTTAATGCTCTGCAATAGGAGGACCTCATAATGAAGGTTGGAAAGTGTGAATTTAAGGCAAGCTCACTTGGAAATTTAACTCTCGGCTGGCAACCATGTGCAGGCACATGGGATGGACAATTGTCCCACCACATGGCGCCCATGTGGTCCCTCGGATCACTGCAAGGCAACTGCATCTGGGTTAGTAATTAAGTTTTTATAGAGAATGTATCAATAAAATAACATCAACACCAATAAATTAAACTTAATATAGTCTCGTCAACCATCATACATTTTAGGTGGCACTCTAATGTATGTGTTCTCGATTTACATGCAAACTTTGAATTTGTAAAGGTATTTCATATTTTTAGAAGGATCCCTCCTATTCACAAAGCCAAAATTAAATAATTCATAAATCTAACTACTCCACAACTTGCACTCAGGCTCGATTAAAGGTGAAGTATTGATTAATAAAATATTAGAAAATATTCATTCATGTGCCTTCATGAGAGATGTATTCTCTAGTGAGCCACATTCCTTGAAATTTAAGCTTTCATGTTCCATATTAACATGAGTGACTAATAAACAAGGAGTTACATTTGACCCCTAAGTTTTTTTAGTTCAAAATGATGTTGTGAATGTGAAGGAAACTGACTATGTGACATGAGAACAAAAGAGAAAACAAGAAGTTGCATACCTTGAAGATTAGCCTTTTCTCTTTATGACTAACAAGATGATTTATAACATGCTATTCTATAGTCAAATTCTTAGCTTGCATAAGAGGTATGGCCACAATGCGCCCGATAGAATTTGTATGGTTGTGGAAGTAACAGGGGCTAGATCAAATGCGAAGAGCTTTCTCTCTAATGGCTAACACAAATGCATATTACACACATTACTGAGTCATAATTTATGAGTGAAGTGACAATTACCAAGTATGTTCCCTTGGCTCTGACACATGGAAAAATCTTGAGAAGCTCTTCTATAATACCACTCTTACTTCACAGAAAAAACACACAACATTGGGTTCAGATTTTACTAGCTAGAATATTCTCCTCCTTTCATCGACATAGAGAGATTGGGTTTGTGTACTCATATCTATTGGATTCACGTCTTGTCAATCCTATAATTTCAATTTAAATCATAGAGCATCCACCCCTAAACTACAAACTACAAATTTCCTCCACTCCTCTAGAAATCTAAGAGGAGATCTGCCAACTAGAAGCCTTGGCCACTAAATTTGGTCGCCACACTTACTCTAATTTAGAAATCCAATTCGAAGTAACCAATTTGGTTCCTGACCATAGGCATAGTAGGGGAAGACAGAGCCAATATCTTAACTCAGTTACCCTCCATTGACAAATGAAGACAATCTCAGGCAGGGTCCTGAAGGAAAAGCAAGAATACCACAACGACATCGTCTCAATGGCACCAGTGTTGTTGTCTCATCAATCCAAATGTTTGGTTAAAACACATAGAAGACCATATCCAATATGGCCTAAAACTTATAGCCCCTATAGATACTAGTGCTAAGGATTCGACCCTAGTCACTTCATCTGATACTTGGCATCTCATTCAACTCTTGGCTCATGTATTTTACTTTCAGCAGTACTACTTATATCAATAGTTATGTATTTAGCAGTAATAGTTGTTTTACATTTTGATGGGCCTATATTATTTTCCATTGTCAAATTTTTGGTTTCCCTTGTGGTAGATTATGGCAAGACTCAATTTAAACAGTAATATATGGTTCTATGTGTTAGTGTGAATTCTAATCGCAAGCGTACGAAAAAATATCACTTTAGATGTGCATAAAAAACCGCCCTAACATCAAAGATGGCTGTCAATTTCCTTAGATCTGCAGTTAGTGATTAGAATAAATGCTACAAAAATCCGGATCTATGCAGTTAAAGACATTAAACAACAAATAATAAGCACGAGTTTCTCCATGCATCCAATGAACAGGACAAGAATTTTTAAAGAATTTTTTGTATTATGACACCTCGAAAGGGAACATAGAAAGATGTTACCAGTCCCCCTCAATGGGATGGGTTCTTGTATGTCTTTAGTGCTTCAGATCTAAGATCTCTCTCTCTCTTGATGGTGTAGAAAACCCAAACAAAAATGGAACTCAAAGGGAGCTCACAAGCAAAAAGTAGAAAAATATGACAAGGATGGAGGATCAAAGTCAGACCAAAGAGTAGATCCAGAGTGATCTTTAGGCAAAAAAAGGTAGTGAATGAATGGAAAAACCTTCTATTTATAATAAACTTATTGAGTTAGTCTAGATATTGATGCATAATTAAAGTATTATTAACCAAGTCTAGATCCAACTTTTATGGAATATTTTATTATTTTTGTTGAAGGGAAAAAGAATTTGAATTTGGTCAAATCCCTTTGTTTGGAAATAATAGATAAATAAATGATTTATTTATTAATTTAAGAAAGTGGTTGAGTAACAATTAAATAAACATTGATTTACTCAATTATTTATAAATGATTTAGTCAAATTTAACAAGGAATATTATTTAAATAATGTTTTAAATAGTTATTCCTAGAAAATAATAAGATAAATAATGATTGATCTAATTAATTTTCCTGTTTTGGGTTAAATATGACCAGGAATATTAATTAAACAGTGGTTTAATTAATTATCCCTTGAGGAAAATCAAACAAATAAGGATCTATTCAATTATTCCTCATGGGGTTTCCTGTTTAGACCATAAACAACTTAATAAATTATGGATTATTAAGTTATTTTTCATAGTGAAAGAAATTTGACTATGGTAAAATTGCTCTTACATGGTGTACTTTGGTCCATCTAATAGTAACATGTGAGATGACCAAAAATTGGTGTAACAGATTGCCCCTCAATGTGCGAGCATTAGGAGCTAATCGTATGACCGAAGTACGTTGTAAGAACTTAACCAATAGACACCGAAGGGGAGTCAGAGAGAGAGAAATATAAGGCGGACTGAAGCGAGAGAGGAAAATACCTTGAGGAGGTGAGACTTACAGGTGTGAAAAGTCTCTTTTATGAGTGAGTACTTGTTCTAGATGAGGCGGGGGAGGCATACCTATGCCCGTCGAGATAGCAAAGTAAAAAAAATAATGATGCATCCAACAAACAAGGGACTGAACTATATAGTACATGTTGGCATAAACATAGGCCAGATAAAAACATGATAAAGGATCCTACATACATACTATGCCTGGGAAAACAACCGGGACTTATACAATAAAATATGAGTACATGAGATATAAGTACAATCAAAGAGGCCCTGTAAAACAGGATAGGGCTCTGAAAATATATATGATACATGCAAACTAAAAGGTGCTGCAAGCAGCTGAGGCCAAAACCATCAAATCTATGGATCTGCATCCAAGGCTGTAGTATAGAGGACTTCTGGGCATGTGGGGGGCTACCTGAAGGGCCACCCCCTCATGAGGTATGAAACATTTCACACACACCCTGGAATAACTGGTACAATATGCTACATCATTGAACCATCAAGTATACGAATCTCGATCATGCCATAAGGAGCTGGAGTTGAGAAATAATCAAGTCAAAGGGCAATAAAGGGTCCCTTTGCCTGACCTAAGGCACCGAACAAGAGTGGAAGCTGGAACCAAGGTACACTGCCCTCTAGACCTGTCTTCTGGAATGAATAAGTTGATGTTGACAGAAGAAGGTCCGCCATAGGTGAGGCAATAAAGAATCCTCAACTAAGCCACGAGGGATAATAGTAGAGCGACTGATAGAATGACACTGGGGATGATGGTGGAATGGGGGGTACTAAGTAGTGGGCTGATGACTTCCTTTTTTAGAGCATAAAAGGCATGGATGAGCTGGCATCTACTGACTTGACTCTGGAGGGGATAGGGGACAGTATGACTGAAGGCCAAAATGTGCGACATGAGAGAGGAACAAAGCAATGAAGGATGGAGGACTATGGTAGGATACAATTGGATTTGGGATAGACTCCATGGATGCGATGATGACTCAACTCGAATCCTCTAAACAAGGACGACTCGATGATGCTGCCACACAGAACAGGCCCGGTGGGGACCATAAAAACATGAGTAGACGATGGTTATTCACGAGGAAAATCGACACGAGTGTGGACAAGTATGAAGGAATGGTGGTGCCCCAGGTACAAGTGTTGCAAGTGAAGAAATTTGATTTTGAGGATTGGTGAAGTGACCTTTCTTGGAAAAAATGTGTTTAGTTGAAGTGTCAAATCACCAAAAATGAAAGAATACCTATTTTAGAGCTCGGTGAGAGCTTTCCAATGGTGCAGACTGTTTGTCAAATTGAGCTACGGTTTGGTCGCAGCTGGAGAAAGAAAAATATGGGGTTTCTGTTTTAATAAGGCATTTTTCCTCCAATGTGATTCATTTGAAAGTGTAGTTGTTGTGAATGTAGAGAGGAGAAAAGGCCCTAAATCTTGCAACGATCATAGTGGACAAATTGACTATTGGAATCGAGATCTGTCAGTTGCAGGTAAGAGACCTAACCATACTCTTTAAATTCAGTGGATTAAAGTTACAGATTAGGCACCCAGAGCCCAGGAACAGGCCAGGTCATAGTTTTTGGGGTCTGTTCTGTGACCTGGGTAGCAGGTATTGGGCGGAAAGCTGTGATCTATCCCGCGAAATGACCTAAAAACTGTGACATGTCAGAGAAAGGGGGTTTCAGTGTTGGTTTTGGCTGAGAGCTAGGATTTTTATGGTTGAGGGGCATAGGTGCCCCCAAGCATGTTATGTTCATGCCAAAAGTATTTAGAAAAGTGGAATCTAAACACATTTTTATGATGTGGTTCGCCATTTTTTTACGTTGTGGTTATCTTTTGAGGGAAGAATGGATAGATGTAGTTTGAGAATGGGAATGGAGGATTACCAATCTCTTTTGGTATTGCATATATGAAGCAAATGGACTAAATTCTAGGTTCGCAAACATTGTGTCACTATCCCAAAGAGTAGATTTGGATATAATGAACTAGTGCTCGCCTAGAAAACCCACAGGTTGTTCAACAACAATGTCTAAAGGACTGGGTTGTTGATGTAAGATGAAGGAATGATGAAGTGGATCATCCCTAGAGTGATCTGAAGTGATATGGAACTCTAGAATTTCTTCTAAATGGGGAATAATAATGGTACTAGAGTCGACACTACTAGATGCACTAGGAGGGTTGTGGAGAATTACTTCTCCTAGAATCTCAAATATGGGTGCCCCCTTACCAAAACATTGGGTGTCAATGTAATGACCACAGGGTGGATGTGGACCAAAAGCATGGGTTCTATGTAAGGGGGGATAGATAAAGTCAGGGTTGGTAAATTTTTCCATAATGTCGTCATCGCAATAGAAGATGGGGTGACTGGTGGAAGAAAGACCACCTGATACGGTGAAGCTACTTGACTCATCATCATGATAAGAGAGGTTATCGCCACATAGGGTGACCAAAAAATAAGTAGATGAAGGATCCACTGATGTTGAGCCCAGGGTGATCACTGAAGGGAGTTCAGGCGAAACAAAAGGGAAAGCCCTAGAGGGGTCTTCCACCGTGGAACTCATAGATGATGACAGGTAGAGGATAGTGGCCGAAGACTATATCATCTCGACATAGGGAGGGGGAATTTCAATGGGAGTGGATGTGTCCTCTAGTTCTGCCGAAGCAAAACGCACAAATAAGGGAGAGGTGGAATCATTGCGCTTGGCCTCGAATTGGTGGACGGCTTCTAAAGAGGTGCGGTAGTCTTCGAGGCGGGGACAAAGGTGAGTATAGTGGCCATGGAAATCACACAAAGCACAAGGATGATTTGTGCCCAAAGACTTGAGTTTCAGGGGTGAATCAGGGAAACTGACATGGACCTCTAGGATATTAGACTCAGGAAACACTTCATTGACCATGGGATCGAGACGAGGCAATTCAGGACATGTATGGGTGGCATGACTGACAACATCACACAAATCACACAAAGGGATACGCTTTGGAGGCTAGTAAGGAGCAGGGGTTATCTAGGCGGACTTGTCCTTAGGTTCCTTCTTACGGGATTTTCCCCCCTCACCCAAGGCTTTCGCAATAGGAGTAGGTTCCTGTTGAGGTGGCTGAAGTACAGAAGCAAAGGGAGGGGTCATGGCAACCGGTTGGACCGGGGTCAAAGTTGTATAATATTTCGACTGACCAAGTGGGGTAGTGGCTGGGGATCAATGTAACAGACTGGGATCCCCAGGGTTATGTTAGGAAGAGATAGGGTAGTCATAACTGGTACAGAAAATACTCCAGGAGGGGGAGCAAGAAGAGATATCTAACTAGAGGGTAATGGCCAAGCGGGACAACTCCGAGGTGGTTAAGGCTAGGGGGAACTATTCCAGGAGGGTAGATAGTATCATGGACACCAGCTACAGATGAAGGGACTTAAGGAGGGGGTCCTGAAGGTTGAGTCGAAGTACTAGGAGCAGGTTGCGGAGGGTGGGGCTGCTGGCTAGTCAAACTAGTCCGTTTGAGGTCAGACCGAGACGATTGCATCATGCAAACATTCGACGAGCTAGGGTCAGATATAGGAGGGGGGAGACCAGGGAATGAAACAAGAAAAGAGGAATATTTATAGACTCCGGGTGAGACATTGGTCAGAGGTTCAACTGTAGTTTATTGACCACCGAAGAGATAATGGACTTTGGAGAGGTCTGGGACTTCCGTTCATAATATGTCAACTGATCGATGGTGACGATATTTAAGTCATGAGGAAATCACATCTTACGATGAAACACAGATGGGACAATAGACATCACATAAGTGTAGCTGTGACCCAATAGAATGCTGTAGTCTAAGGGGGCATCAATGACTTCAACGTCAACACAAACAATCTTGCCCACAAGAGTAATAGGACAATTGCGAAACATGCCAAGGAGTTGGGAAGAGTGGCCATCCCATGCACGGAGGGCATGAATGGAGGACTACCAGTGTTGACATGGCGACATGGGATTGTGCCAAGTCATCTACTATACTATAGGAGTGGGAAAATTTACCGGAAGCAGTGTTTCGGCGTAACGGTCCCTTGGGGATATTGGTATGAACCTCTTCCTTAGGTTGAGGGATCAGTAAAGGACCATTGGGTTTCGAAAGAGGCTCTATGGGACCGGAAGACGGGGGCTCGGTAGCAAACGTAGCGAGGGGCTAGGTGTACTAACAGGAGCGAGTTTGAAGGTTAAGGTCAGCGGTATTGCGTTTGTTAGAGTTAATCATGAGGATCTGGTAATCAGAGGCACCAGATGGAGGAGGTTGAGTGGCCACCTGACTTTCAGGGGGTTGGGTAGCCACATATCCTTGCTGAGGGAAAGGATTTGTAAACACAACCAGTTGAGTAGGGGCAGCATTAGGAGGAACCGAAGGGGAGGCTTTCTGTCCTCGGGATGCTGCTTGAGCTTCCCACATCTGACACATCTTAGTTAAAAGAGGGCAATCATGGGTATAGTGACCATAGGCACCACAACAAGAACAAGGTTTCCTGGTTGGGCTGAATTCCCTGTTGCTGGGTTGTAGTGTTAGATGTATTCCCTTGGGGATTATTTCCTGGATTACCTGGGGAAGATTGGTTTTGGTTTGCTTTCCTCTTCTTTTTGGATGAATGATGATTAGTCACACTCTGCTGTGCATACACCTTCCCCTGGGGGGGGGGGGGGTGGCTGCTATTACGAAGTTTGAGAAGGAAAGGGAGGCTAAGGTGTTAATTCTGGAGGAGCTAGAGCACCAGGCTACGGATACATATAATAAGGAGGTTGGGAAAAATCGGGGTAAATAGGTTGGGAAAAAGGAGGAGGCATGTTGTATCCTGGATATATGCTGCCGGGAGGGGGAAAATTTCTCGAGGCGCTGGCCCTTCCCTGAAGGAAACCATAACCCATGGGAGGATAAGTGTATGGATGTGAAAGAGATCCAATGATGCCGTCAGTGGCATGGGATGCCCCCGGTGTATTGGCACCATCGGGTCTATGGAGATCAGGTAAGATGGTATAAACATAACCAGATTGTGCGTAGATCAGGTCATATTTCAACGCAATCTAGAGGGGAACTTCCTCAGTTTGAGAGAAGTGAGATGAAATATATTTGCCAATAATAGGAAAAAGGGATATGAGGAACCAATCCATGTAGACATGGTCTTCAAAAATAGGGGCTCGACATAGGCTCTTCCTTCTGTGCCATTCTTGAATATGGTCAGATAGGCAGGTAGCAGAAGTTTGATGGAAATAGGTCAAGAGTTCGGTACCGATGTCATAGTGAAGGGGTAGCTGGAAGTAAGACAGAAAAGCCTTGGAAAGGGTCTCAAAAGTAGTATGAGAGGAGGAGGCCTGGTCGACATACCACTTGGAAGCTTCTCCAGTAAGCATACGCTGGAATAACCAAAGACGGACGGAGTCATCAGTGATGGAGTTAGAAGAACACCACATGTGGAAAGAACGAACATGGTTGGTAGGATCCTCTCCAGAAATTCCTTCAACCTTGGGGATGTCTGAAGGGAGCTTGTTTGGCACAACAGGCCAACCAGGATCATGGTGTATGGGGTCATTAATCAACTAGCTAAAATCGAGAAGGCTTTAGGCCTGCCATATAAGGAAGCAAGGGAGCAGCCATAATAGTTCCTATTGTGGCACTACTAGTAGCATTTCCAACATTAGGGCTGGGGTTGCCACCAGTGGTAGGTCCTGAACCAGACATGATGAAGGTGAAAGGTGGAGGAGAGCCGATGATAGAAACAGAAGGGGAACCCGATGAACCAGAAGCAAAGTCAGAATGGGGACTCGGTGGAGGACGAACACGAACCCTATGCGGTGGGGTAAGTATTCCTAACAGAAACTGAGGATGAAGGCCTTGGAGTCTCTGGGATAAATGTCTTGGGGGAGCAATGATGGTAAAGAGACATGGAACACAAAAAGGAAGAGAGGTAAACAAGGGTAGGAAGGCGTAGGATCAATTGATTACAATGTTTAGGAAGAGAGGTAAATAAGGGCAGGGAGGTGCAGGATCAATTGATTACAATGTTTAAGTCTTGGTTTGGAGGTGTAAACCAAGCTCTCTTCACCTAAGGTGTGCGTGTATGTGATAAGTGTGTTAATTTTAATTAAGCCCAAACGTGTCTAGAGAAAAAGAAGAAGATGTTGTATAACTGTAAATAAATATGAAAATGACAGTAAAGGAATTTGAATGCGATAGTAAAATAAACAGCTAAGGATGCATCAATTTAAACCCAAGGAGGAGGGCTTCCCAACAACTATTCTATCGATGGGTGAAATCTAGTTAAAACACACAAAATGGACAATGGATCTAAAGTCGGGAGCGACAGGGATCTAAAGGTCAAATATGCTAGAAAGAGGTGTAGAAAACAACAAAAAACCAGAGGGAAAAATGTTGCAAATAGGTGGCGAAAGTCTACAACCTGAAGGGAAATGGAAGGGACCCTAAAGGAGGACCAAAAAAAACTGAAAAAAGGTGTTTTGGATGGATAAATAAACGATCTAAAAGGGATATGAAAGTACAGGTTCATATCTGAAAAAAGGTTGAAAACACTGAAATCTCAGAGGACCTGCTTCAACTAAACTCCTCCTAAAATGGTGGAAGCGTACTAAATCCCTAAGGGGCTTGGTTCCTTCTTCAACGAGTAAAACTAAGCAAGTACAGGTCCAGGACGGGTGAAGGGGTAGGTCAAACTGCCCTGAACAGTGGCCTAGACAAACCTAGAAAAATCACAGAAAAAATCCTACAAAAAGTACATGTCGCAAGTTCTGACTTGTTTTCCATTGAGGTCGCAGATTTCATGTTGTTTTATGCTTTTTGAGATCCAAGGTCACAATTTTTGGCCCAAAACATGTGACTTGCACTTCTAGCTATTTCGGGAGCATATTTTAGGAAAAAATGTCGTCTTCACTGCGACTGATACCTGTTACCTACACAAAGGGCCCATAAACATATGAAAGTTAGAATTTTTACTGTTTTAGGGTTTTAAAGGTTAAAACAACATCAATAAATGAAAAATTAGAAGCTGAAGAAAAACCCTAGGGGTTGAAGCAGTTGGTCATGTAGGTATCTGAAAAACGACAGCGGTCATAATTATAAACCCCAATGGAGTCGCCAGTTGTTAGTGTGAATTCTAATCGCAAGCGTACGAAAAAAACTGACTTTAGTTGTGCATAAAAAACAACCCTACCTTCAAATATGGTTGTCAATTTCCTTAGATCTGCAGTTGGTGATTAGAATAAATGCTACAAAATTCTAGATTTATGCAATTAAAGACATTAAACAACAAATAATAAGCAATAGTTTCTCCATGCATCTAATGAACAAGACAAGAATTTTTAAATATTTTTTTGTATTATGACACCTGGGAAGGGAACATAAAAAGATGTTACCAGTCCCCCTCAATGGGATGGGTTCTTGTATGTCCTCAACGCTTCAGATCTAATATCTCTCTCTTGATGGTGCAGAAAACCCAGACAAAAATGGAACTCAAAGGGAGCCACAAGAAAAAGGTAGAAAAATATGACAATGATGGAGGATCAAAGTCAGACCAAAAGTATAGATCAAGAGTGATCTTTAGGCAACAAAAGGTAGTGAATGAATGGAAAAACCCTTCTATTTATAACAAAATATAGAGTTAGTCTAGAGAGTGGTGCATAATTAAAATATTATTAACCAAGTCTAGATCCAACTTTTATGGAATATTTTATTATTTTTGTTGGAGAGAAAAATATTTTGAATTTGGTCAAATCCCTTTATTTAGAAATAATAAATAAATAAATGATTTATATATTATTTTAATAATGTGGTTGAGTAATGATTAAATAAATAGTGATTTATTCAATTATTTAGTAAAATTTAACAAGGAATATTATTTAAATAATGTTTTAAATATCTATTCCTAGAAAATAATAAGATAAATAATGATTTATCTAATTAATTTTCCTGTTTTGGGTTAGATATGACCAGGAATATTAATTAAACAGTGGTTTAATTAATTATCCCTCGAGGAAAATCAAACAAATAAGGATTTATTCAATTATTCCTTATGGGGTTTCGTGTTTAGACCAGAAACAACTTAATAAATTATGGATTATTAATTTATTTTTCACTGTGAAAGCAATTTTATTATGGTAAAATTGGTCTTACATGGTGTACTTTGGTCCATCTAATAGTAACATTTTAGATGACAAAAAAATGGTGTAACACTATGAAGCCATTTTGAGGCACTAGAATCTTCAATCAACAAAAAATAAAATAAAAATTAATAACATATTGATTCAAGAGCTCTTGATAGTGGTTCTAATAAAATATCTCGAGAAAAACCCTCAAGAATATCCTCTCATTCAACCATCGATTGCATGGATTTTGACTCGCTTCACTCATGGCAAGGGCTATAGAGAGGAATTACACTTCCTTCAATACTAATATTGTTTCAAGAGATAGTCAATTAGGGTTTCATTTAATAAAATTAGATCATAAGACACCTCAAATCCAATATTCAACCAACTTGGGGGGCTTCAGTGAGGGTGTTAGGTCCCTATAATACTAGTGTAACTGCCTTATTGTTATTGTTAGTGTAGACCCCTATTTTTATTATTGTTCTCATGTAGCCCCCATATTGTTTTTGTTGTGGCCTATAGAATCACACTATTGTTATTGTTTTTCCCTTACATTATTATTGTTATGTAGGCTCCGAGTATATTGTGACCCCTTAGACTGCTATATATACCAAGGAGGTATTTTCATTTGTATCATCCAAGAATTATTAATTTATGTTATGTAAAGGATGTTTCCAACTTGAAGAGGTTGATTTTCAAGTCATTGATATATCTTTTCTTCTGTTTTGTGACCTGGTTGCATAACATTTGGTATCAAAGCTTTGGATTCTAGGGTTTCGTTGCTTCAAGCATGTCATCTTGTAATTTTCACTAAAACTTTTTTTATACGAGGCTTCAAAAGCTCAAATTTTGACCATGTGGAGCCAAAATATTTTTGAACTTTTTGTCAAAATTGTAGATATTTATTCGCTATATTTTATGAGATATGGTCTGAATAAGTTATTGTTTTTGCAGGCTCCGGAATCCATTCTTAAACAAGTGACTTAGGGAAAATAATCATAAATTTATCTACGAGAATTGGATTTGAATTTTGTAAAATGTGACTGAAATCGCATAGACTGTAGTTATTCGTGTATCATTTTTAGGGAAAAAGGTTGAAACAATGATATGTGGCATTGTGGAATTTCATACACATTCGATCTACTCAACCATTCCATAATCAGGTCGTCGTAGGAGATTGGGCATAGCTTTACCTTGAAGAATCCAATATCCGTACGACTTATGGAATTGGAAAGAAGACTTGAAGGGATACCACAATATTAAATTTCAGACGTTGGTGAGCGGAATTACAAAGATACAATAGTTTCAATATCGAGATCGTAAAAAATCAATAAAATGTGTGTATTATTTTTAATTTTGCATAACCTTTATTTGAAATAAGTTGAAGTGATTCAAAGGGCTTAGTGAAGCATATATATCATTGTTTTATTCCCAAATTCCTTGAAACAAAAAATTGGACACACCTAGTAATCAACCAAGAATCTCTACGATGATGCATGAAGAAGAAGAATAAATGCAACATGATATATCAAAATTATTAGACCAAGTGTAACAAATTTCACTCTCGCAATTGTGATAGAAAATACACTAAGAAGTCAAACCCTCAGCTGAAAATAAAGAGTCAAAAGAGGTTGTAATAGAGAAGTCCTCTCCTGCTTTTAGTCTGCAAAAGGAACTTGAGAAGGTCAAAATCCCAGTCCCCTTGACTGAACTATTGAAACAACCTGCATATCAATCCCAAGTCACCTCTTTCATGCTCCCTCTAGAAGCAAATTTCACCCCAGATAGTCTCAACCTTCAAGAGGAAAGACCCATGGTTGTATTTGGCCCACATGTTGAGGAGTTAGATGCTTCTACCCCTCCCTTCTATGTGTCTCTAGTGATTCATGACCTACTATTACATAACTGTATGTTAGATTCTGGAGCTTCCCATAATCTACTACCTTTGTCAGTCATGGAACAACTAGGATTACAAATTACCCATCCATACAAAGACCTCTATTCATTTGATTCCAAAAGAGTTAAATGCTTGGGGATGATCAAGGATTTGGTGGTCAATTTGGCCCAAATCCCAACAAAAAGTGTGGTAATGGAAATCATGGTGGCTGACATCCCAACTCATTTTGATATGTTGCTATCAAGGTCCTGGGGAACAAAAATTCGTGGGTCTATTAAATTGGATTTAACATATGCCACTATCCCAGTTTTTGGCGGCCAAGAGAGAAGGTTGTACAGGGAGACTAGATTTGTCAAGATGGTGACCAAGGCTGACAACTCTGTAAATTCACCGGTCTACAGTAAAGAAGGAGATTTCTTATGCTTGATGCTGGAAGAGGATCAAGATTATGCTCATGAACCATCCTTCTATTAGATCAAGACTAAGCAGCCCTCAGGGAGCCATGAAACAGGAATTTGGACACTCCATTTCGATGGAGCAAATTCAAGAGAAGGTAATGGAGCTGGAATATTATTGATTTATTCTACAGGGAAATGGGTCCCATTGTCCTTCAAGCTAGAATATGAAGCTACTAATAATGTGGCTGAATATGAAGCACTTATATTAGGATTGCAGACAGCCAAGAGCATGAACATACAAAGTTTAAAAGTTCTGGGAGATTCAGAACTGGTGGTAAGGCAAGTCAGGAACCAGTGTCAAACCAAACATCCTCGGCTAAGGGCTTATAGGAATGAAGTTTGGGACATGGTGGAGAATTTTTTCGTGGCATTTAATATCCAGTTTATGCCCCGAGAACATAATAGGATGGCTGATTCCCTTGCTGTGGCTGCTAGCGCATTTCGTCCACCTCAGAACCCTCTTTTAAGATATGAAGTTGAGGTACGTTATCGACCATCAATCCCAGATAATATCAAGCACTGGTAGGTATTTGAAGATGAAGAACAGATGAAGAAATTCTTGGAAACGGTAGGGGAATTCTCCAATATGGAGTTTGATGCTGATGAAGAGGATGAGTCTGAAGATACTTCAGAAAGAAATTGGGAGGAGAAAATGGCAGGTAATAAAGTGTTGCAATTGAAGGGAAACATTATACCTAGAGGGCTGGTGCCTCTAGAAAAATTATTTGATAAGAATGATGTCCCACTGCAGCCAAGCAAAGTGGTAGAAGAAAATCAGGTAGAAGACCTGAATCTTGGTACTGATGCTGACCCAAGGATTGTAAAATTGTCCAAGAAGATCCCAGAAGAATATAAAAAGCTATATTAGAAATTGTTTCAGTCTTACAAAGATGTGTTTGCATGGTCCTATCAGGATTGAAAACTTTTGACATCAATATAATGCAGCACAAAATTCCACTAAAGGGAGATGCAAAACCTCACAAGCAGAAGCTCAGACAAATAAATCCCCTGTTGCTTCCTTCCATTGAGAAGGAAATTAAGAAGCTGTTAAAGGCCAAAATAATTGTGCCATTGAGGTATTCTGAATGGGTGGCAAATTTAGTTACTGTCCGAAAGAAGAACGGAGAAATAAGGCTTTGTGTGGATTTCCGAAATCTAAACAGAGCATCCTTAAAGGATAATTATCCACTGCCTAAGATGGATCATATTCTGCAGAAGGTGGTTGGAGCTTCTAGGATGTCAATGATGGATGGATTCTCGGGTTATAACCAGGTGGCTGTACTTCCAGAAGATCAAAATAAGACTGCTTTTACCACACCATGGGGTACATTTATGTATGCCAGGATGCCTTTTGGATTGATTAGTGCAGGGGCCACTTTTCAGAGGGCCATGGACATTGCTTTTGTTGGGGAGCAAGATAAATTTCTGGTAGTCTACCTTGATGATATCACTGTATTTTCAAAGAATGATACGGAGCATATTGAACATCTGCGTAGAACCTTTGAGAAATGCAGAAGGTATGGTCTCTCTCTTAACCCTCAGAAGTCTTTATTTGCATTAGAAGAGGGTAAACTTTTGGGACAAATTGTGACTAAAGATGGGGTGAAGATAGATCCTAAGAGGGTAGAGGTTATAAATGGCATTCCTCTTCTTAGGAATAAGAAGGAGGTACAAGTGTTCCTAGGGCGTATTAATTTCCTGAGAAGGTTTATTCCTAACTATGCTGAAATAGTTAGACATATAACTGACATGCTGTAGAAAGATAATGAAGTAAAATGGTCCCAGGAATCACAAGAGGCATTTACCAGAATAAAAAATGCTTTTACAGAAGCCCCTGTGCTAGCTGGACCAGATTATGCTAAACCTTTCATGATCTTTTCTTTTGCATCACCTCATACAATAGCAGGAGTTTTATTGTAGAAAAATGAGGAAGGGTACGAGCAGCCCATTGCCTTATTCAGTTAGGTGCTTCGTGATGCAGAATTAAAGTATAACATATTGGAAAAGCAAGCATACGACCTAGTAAAATCCCTCAAAGCATTCCTCATGTATATCTTGCAGTCCCATATGACTGCATTTGTGCTTGCAGCTGTTGTAAAAGATATCCTTATTCAGAGGGATAGTGAAGGGAAAAGAGGGAAGTGGATTGCCAAGATACAGGAATATGAATTAGACATCCGCCCTACTAAGATGATCAAAGGACAAGGGCTTGCCAAAATCTTATTTGAATCAAACTATCAAGCTTTGGGTATAAACTTGTCCACAATAGCAAATGAGGAATCTGAAGGGAAAGAAGAGCGACAGGGAATTGGGGTAGCTACTCCGGGAAAACATATAAAGTACCTCACCAGTAAGTGGTACAAAGAGATAGTAGAATATCTCCTCACACTCAGCTGCCCTCCAAGCTGTGATAAAGCTAAATACAGAACACTGAGATTGAAATCACAGGAGTACATAGTCGTCAATGGCCGGCTATACTGGCGAGATCCCTCAGGCATCCTACTCCTGTGTCTCACAGAGGATGAGGTAGAGAGTATAATAGATGAATTTCATGAAGGAATCTGTGGGGGTCACTACAGCTGGAGGACCACTGCTCACAAAATCCTGAAGGCTGGCTTCCATTGGCCCAAGTTTTTTGGAGATGTTTTTTCCCAGGTTAGAGCCTGTGAGAAGTGTCAGAAATTCGCTGAAAGACAGAAGTTGGCACCTCTGCCCATGATTCCCGTGCACGTAGATGAACCATTCCGACAATGGGGAATTGATTTTATAGGTGAAATACATCCCCCATCAAGTGGTTAGCATACGTGGATTTTAACTACCACTGATTATTTCACAAAATGGGTGGAAGCCATACCTGCAAGGAACGCCACTGATACTGTGATAATAAAATTCATGGAAGAAAACATCATATCCAGGTTTGGCTGCCCTGCTAGAATAGTGACTGATAATGCACAGGCCTTCAAGTCTGCAAAGTTTGTGAGTTTTTGCCAGCAGTATAACATTACACTAAGTCACTCTACAGCCTATTATCCACAGGGAAATGGCTTGGCAGAATCTTCCAATAAAACCATGGTAAGAGCACTAAAGAAGGCTATAAATGAAAATCAGAGAAATTGGGATTCTCAGTTGAAATTTGCTCTGTGGGCCAATAGAATTACCAGTAAGAGAGCAACTGGGAAATCCCCATATGAATTAGTATATGGGAGGGCAGTAGTATTTCCTATTCAATTAGCCCTACCAGTAGCCCGATTCATGCAGGAGAGTCAAGAAGAGCCTGATGATACGATCAGGAGTGTTGCGGAAAATTTTGTCACCCCTAGAGACAGTCTAGAGTTGCCATAGACCAGTGCCTAGGACATCTTAATATAGCAAGGAGCTCATCATATAGCTTGGGTTGTCAATCCAAAAGCTCTCTTACCATCTCTTTTTGGACAAGGAAGTTAGTTTAAATGGGACCAATCTCTCTCAGAAGCTGATACAAAGATAAGAATAGTGTAGGAACATCATGCAAAACTCCAATACAAAGGCATCAGACAGTTAAGAGACAACTTACTGCAAAGAGGGCTAGTTCAAATAATATGCCACAGAAATCAAATATCATAAAGTGGATGCAGTGAAGAAACATGAAGGAGATATTAGTTAACATGAGACTGATACCCAGATACACAACATAATCACGTATGGGATTATCCAACTAAGAATCCATATATGACAATGGCGTTTTAAAAGCACCCTCCTCAAGTAACTAATATAGCAGAAAATATGGATGAGATGAACCTGGAACAGTATATCATGACTAGGCCTATTTAAAGCGCTTGACTAACCCCAGTATGGGCATCAACTAGGATGAATCCTTACTCAAGATTAGTGAGCCACTCGCATTCTAGAGCATGATACAAGAAGATAAATAACATGAAATGAGATGTTGTATTAACACATAAGAGAAAATTACATACTGTGAGATACCAAAGACCAGAATCCTCATTACAATTATAACTCCTCCTCACTGAGACCCTACGAGCTCTGAACCTTCATACAGAAATATTGCAAAATGTATACAAAATCCTTTTCACTGCACAGTTTGCTGATAGAAATCTGGAACCCTTCTAATGTCTTATTTCTGGGTTTTTATAGAAGAGATAGAGAATTCTAGAGAAGGAGGTAGATGGAGCACATTTAATGACTTGATTTGAACCAAATGGCGAAAAACATTCACGCCCACACTGTGAATGACTAACTATAAATGACTGTACTTTACAATTTACCTCCAGAAATAAATGCTGAGGATGAAAATCTCCTCATGAACAAGACACAAATAATAAAATATACACTGTTCTGCCCTTTACTGAAAGAGGGAAAATCTGCTGCCATAAAACCCTGAGATAGCTTGAGATTGTGCATAGTACTCTCGAACCTCTAACTTTGAATTTAAACTCCAGATTTTTAATGCAGGGTTCTGTGTCTCTTAATCTTTCGTTGATATCTCGTGCTGCCCCATTAATACTCTCACCTGCTCGAATCTGTCTCTTGATTTTCTCTGGAGGGTTCTATAGATTCATATCTTCATTTTCTTTCAGGATGGTCATATCATACAACTACCCTCGGCTTCACTCCTTAATTTCTTCCTCAAAAACAGTCGAGGGTGGTGTTCTTGACTTCTGCGAACAGAGCGACAGATCATGGTGAATCTTCTTCCGCGGAAAACCTGCAAAAACACAAACCATTTAAGGAAGAGCAGACCGGGATGGAGACGAGGATGATGGAGACATGGTCGTATGGCAGGAACACGCAGGGTGGCGGAGAAAACACAACGAAAATTTTGATAAACAGATGGGAACGTGAGCTTTCGTGTAGAACAGTTGAAACACGACGTATGGTAAAAAAAACGATAAATATGAATGCAATGCGTATATATATAGACGACATGAATGTTAATACAATAGGTACATGGGTGGAATGACACATGGACACATGGAAAACCAAGAGGAATAGATGACATGAATGAAAGTACAACAAATGTCGATGAAAAGGGTGATGTGGAGGTGTATAGTCAACAGGCGGAGGAGAACGAATTCTGGGCCGTTAGATCATGAAACTGGATCAACGGCTCAGAGGCGCGGGAGCGATACGATGGTGGGCCACGGGACACAACAGATACGGAATAACGCGCGAGCAGCTTTGGGGGATATCCGCCGTTGGATGGACGTCGACAGATCCAACGACGCGGGTGAATTCCGCTGCCCAGCCATTGACCAATCTTTAACGCGTGAAATGGCGGTTTTGAAAATCGTACACGGGGACACTTGTCGCGCATTCAATGGAATCGTTGGCCCCATAGAAAATACTGCCGGACCAGCGGAAGTGGTGCGGAATGAAACCACATGTTTTGGCAATGTGTACGGGTGCGGGGACCACCACATAAAACAACCGCCGCTCCGTTTATTGGCTTTGGATCTGACGGCCACGGTTTGGCCTGGAAACGCGAAGTGATGAACTCCCGCCTGCCTGGCACACGGTCTTGTGCTCGGGTCGTGTGTGAATTAAAACAAAAGGGGCCAAGGCTTTAGGGGGTCAGGCCCGACATATTTCCAAGCACGGGTTTTAACCATTGCGCAGTGTATTTTATGAGCGGAAAAGGTAACCGTAGACCAAATATGGAGGTTTGTGGCTGCGAAGGATGTTTTAAACAGATCCAAAGGGACTTAGTGGCCAAAATTTAAATAGGGGGCGCTGATATGCACAACATCGGCTCCATCTGGGGACAACATGTTCATCCTTGGACATGTTGAGAACACGCAGACCACTGAACATTTCTGTATGTACATTCTATTTTTCCATTCCTTTGCGTTTCTTCTGATAATTCGCCAGCACCCTTTCTTTATTAAAATAAAAACTGAAACAAAGTCTATATACAATATAATACAACATGCATACTCTGCCCGAATCAAAATTGAAAGTAAGGCTTGAGAAATTGGCCATTCACAGGGGCATCCAGCAGATCACCCTGTAGGTTCTCTAACATGAAAGTATTGTTTCCTCCTTGATTCACAATTTTGAATGGGCCAAACCACAATGGATCAAATTTAGCATGCTTGCCTTTCTCTGCTCTTCGAACGTCCCATCTGAGGACCAGGTCTCCACTTTGAAATTTTCTATCTTTCGCATGCCGATCAAATACATTTTTCATTTTCTCCTGATACTCCGTTAATCTCTGATTCACTTAATTCCGTGTTTCCTCCAATTCTACCAGTTGATTAATCCTTCTGACCATGTCATCTGGTTCTTCTTGGCTTTCCTGCATAAAACGTGCTACCGGAAACGCCAATTGTATAGGGAACACGGCTGCTTGACCATATACTAATTCATAAGGAGATTTCCCTGTTGCCCTCTTGATGGTTATCCTATTGGCCCATAAAGCAAATTTTAATTGGGAGTCCCAATTCCTCTGATTCTCATTTATTGTTTTCTTCAAGGCCCTCACCAAGGTTTTGTTAGAAGACTCTGCTAAGCCATTTCCCTGTGGATAGTAAGCCATGGAGTGAGTCAATATGATGTTATACTGTTGGCAGAAATTTACAAACCTGGCAGACTTGAAAGCCTGTGCATTGTCAGTTACAATTCTAGCAGGGCAGCCAAATCTGGATATGATATTCTCCTCCACAAACTTGATTATCACAGCATCTGTAGCATTTCTTATAGGTATGGCTTCCACCCATTTTGTGAAATAATATGTGGCTATTAATATCCATTTATATTGGCCACTTGATGGGGGATGTATTTCTCCTATGAAATCTAATCCCCATTTCTGAAATGGTTCATTTACATGAATAGGAATCAAGGGCAAGGCTGCTAATTTCTGTCTTTCTGCAAATCTTTGGCACTTGTCACACGCCCTAACCCAAGAAAAAGCATTTGTAAATAATTTTGGCCAGTAAAAACCAGCCTTCAAGATTTTATGGGTTGTAGCCCTCCAGCTGTAATGCCCTCCACATATTCCTTCATGAAATTCTGTTATTATATTCTCTACTTCATTTTCTGTAAGGCATAATAGTAATATACCTGAAGGGTCTCTCCAATATAGCTGTCCGTTGGAAATTATGTATTTCTGGGATTTCATCCTTACAGCTCTGTATTTTATCTTATTACAACTTGGAGGACAACTAAGTGTCAAAAGATATTCCACTATTTCTTTATACCAAGGACTGGTGAGATATTTCATGTGTACCTTTTGAGTGGCCATCTCTAGTCCTTGCTGTTCTTCTCCTTTCTCAGATTCTTCATTTGATATCATGGATAAATTGATGCTCAAGGCTTGATGATTTGATTCAGATAACATTTTAGCAAGTCCCTGTCCTTTAATCAGCTTAGTAGGCCTTATGTCCAAGTCATACTCCTGTATTCTTGCAATCCATCTTCCTCTTTTACCTTCACTATCCCCCTGAACAAGAATGTCTTTGACAGCTGCTGTTGGAACATATGCAGTAATGTGAGATTGAAAAACATAGGTTCTAAAAGCTTTAAGGGACTTTACCAGGGCATATGCCTGCTTCTCCAATATATTATATTTTAATTCAGCATCATGCAACACTTGACTGAAGAAAGCTATAGGCTGCTCATATCCATCTTCATTTCTCTGCAACAATACTCCAGCAATTGTATGAGGCGAAGCAAATGAGAATATTATAAATTGCTTTTTATAATCTGGCCCAGCTAGCACAGGAGCTTCAGCAAATGCCTGTTTAATCCTGGTGAATGCATCCCTTGACTCCTGGGACCATTTTACTTCATTATCCTTTTTCAACATATCAGTTATGTGCCTAACTATCTCAACATAGTTAGGAATAAACCTTCTCAGAAAATTGATTCGACCTAAAAACACCTGCACTTCATTCTTATTCCTGGGTAAAGGAATACTGTTTATTACTTCAACTCTCTTAGGGTCTATTTTCACACCATATTTAGTTACAATGTGCCCTAAGAGTTTTCCCTCATCTAATGCAAATAAAGATTTTTGAGGATTGAGGGAAAGGCCATACCTTCTGCATTTTTCAAAAGTTCTCCGTAAATGCTCAATATGCTCACCATCATTCTTTGAAAATATTGTGATATCATCAAGATACACCACCAAAAACTTGTCCTGTTCTCCAACAAAGGCTATGTCCATTACCCGCTGAAAAGTAGCTCCTGCATTGATTAATCCAAATGGCATCCGGGCATACATAAATGTTCCCCATGGTGTAGTGAAAGCTGTTTTCTTCTGATCCTCTGGAAGTACAGCCACCTGATTATAGCCAGAGAAACCTTCCATCATTGACATTCTGGATGCTCCCACCACTTTATGCAGGATGTGGTCCATCTTAGGCAGTGGATAATTATCCTTTAGAGATGCTCTATTTAAATTCCTGAAATCCACACACAGCCTTATTTCTCCATTTTTCTTTCGAACAGGAACAAGGTTTGCTACCCATTCTGAGTATTTCAATGGCACAATTATTTTGGCCTTCAGTAACTTCTTGATTTCTTTTTCAATAGAGGGAAGCAACAGAGGATTTATCTGTCTGAGCTTCTGCTTATAAGGCTTTGCATCTTCCCTCAAAGGAATTTTATGCTGCATTATACTAACATTAAAAGTTTTTAGGTCCTGATAGGACCATGAAAATACATCTTTATAGGACTGGAACAACTTCAAATATTTTTATTTATATTCTTCTGGGACCCTTTTAGATAGTTTTACAATTTTGGGATCAGCATAAGTACCCAGATTTAAATCTTCCACTTGATCTTCCTCTATCACTTTGTTTGGCTGCAATGGGATATCATATTTGTTAAATAATCTCTCTAGAGGCACCAACCCTCTATGTATAACATTTTCTTTCAGTTGCAGCACTTTATTACCTGCTATCTTTTCTTCCCATTTGTTTTCTACAATATTTTCAGCTTCCTCTTCTTCCTCATAATCATCAATCTCCATATTAGAGAATTCTCCCACTGTCTCCATGAATCTCTTCATCTGTTCATCATCTTCAAATACCTGCTAGTGCTTGATATTATCTGGGATAGATGGCCTGTAACGCACCTCCACTTCCTATCTTAAAAGTGGATTCTGAGGAGGACGGAATGTACTGGCAGCTACAACAAGAGAATCTGCTATTTTGTTTTGCTCCCGGGGCATGAACTGTATGTTAAATTCTAAGAAGAAATTCTCCACCATGTCCCACACTTCGTTTCTGTAAGCTCTCAGCCGTGGATGCTTATTTTGACATTGATTTCTGATCTGCCTTACCACCAGCTCAGAGTCTCCCATGACTTTTAGACTTTGGATGCCCATGTTTCTAGCTGTCTGCAGTCCCAATAAAAGTGCTTCATATTCAGCTACATTATTTGTAGCCTCATATTCCAATTTAAAGGATAGTGGCACCCATTTTCCTGTAGGAGAGATTAATAACACCCCAGCTCCATTGCCTTCTCTTGAATTTGCTCCATCAAAATGCAAATTCCAAATTTCTGATTCCTGATCCTCTTTCGGCTGCTCAGTTTGGGTTTGACCAAAAAGGGGCTCATGAGCATAATTTAGATTTTCTTCTGACATCAAGTATGAGAAGTCTCCCTCTTTGTTATACACTGGAGAATTCTCTGAGCAGTCGGCCTTAGTTACCATTTTAACAAATCTAGTCTCCCTATATAACCTCCTCTCCTGGCCTCCAAAGACTGGGACAGTGGCATATGTTAAGTCTAACTTGATTGACCCACCAATTTTTGTACCCCAGGACCTTGACAGTAGCATGCCAAAGCGGGCTGGGATATCAGCCACTACAATATCCATGACCACACTCTTTGCTGGAATTTGGGCCAAATTGACCACTAAATCTTTAATCATTCCCAAGCATTTAACTCTTTTAGAATCAAATGAATATAGGTCTTTGTATGGTCTTGTAATTTGCAGTCCTAGTTGTTCCATGACAGACAAAGGCATAAGATTATGGGAAGCTCCAGAATCTAACATACAATTGTGTAACAACAGGTCATGAATAACTAGAGACACATAAAAAGGAGGAGTAGAGGGGTCTATCTCCTCGACATGTGGGTCAAAGACTACCATGGGTCTTTCTTCTTGAAGGTTTAAACTATCAGGTACAATTGGTATTTCAGGAGGAAGCATGAAGGAAGTAAGTTGAGCCTGATATACAGGCTGTTTTAATAGTTCGGTCAGGGGGACTGGAATCTTAATTTTCTCAAGCTCTTTTTGTAAATTAAAAGCAGAAGGGGTCTTCTCTATTACAACTTCTTTTGACTCTTTATTTTCAGCTGAAGATCTAATTTATTTTGACACAAATTCATCATTAGGAGGACTGACTGCTTTTGAAGAAGAAGGAATCTGGTCATTAGGCTGCAAAGGAGCATTTAGAGGACTCTTACCTTTTTCTATGTTTCTCTTTGTTGCTGATTCCTTCTGAGTAGGTGCTTCTTTCCGAGGTGGCTCCTCTTCTTGATCTTGAGTTCGGGTCCTCTTCCTTGAAGACCTGAGATCATATTTTACATTGAATTGTGCTTGCATGAAATCAGAAAATTGCTTACAATAATGATCAATCTCTGCTTCTTCTTCTTTTTCTTGCAATGGGAATTCTATATCATCATTATTTGAAAAGGCAAGGTTTGAATATTTTAATCCATAAGCTGCATCTTCAGTGGAGTCTTCCACTGGGCCTTCCAAGTACAAGGGATGTGGTACCTGGTCTTGTTGCTCCTTTTCTCCTCTGGGCAATATTTGCAATGGTGGTGTTTTATACTGGGGGTTGTATACTCTGTTTGGAGCATTATAGAAATTCTTGGGAACTGCATTTTTAGCCTCCAACTCAAGCTTGACCATCTTCTTATTCATCTTTCTTATTTCATCCATTTTATCTGAATCTTTATCTTGATTAGAGGTGGAAACCTCTTCTTTGCCTCTCCTCCTAGTATCTTGTTCAACTTTTCCCTTTAATTTTCCGGTGGAGGCAAAGTTTGCTTCCAACTCCAGAGCATCTGACTGAGCATCATCTAAAGTGGCAGGTTTTCTTTCCCTCAAGGAGAAGCCAAAATCTGAGTCAAAAGCTACTATGAAAACAAATTTGGAAGCATTCTGACTGGGTTTCATATCAGCAGGTAGATTTAGATATAACTTATTGAATCTCTTGATAAACTCTGATACTCCTTCATTATGTTTCTTCTTGAGAGTATTAAATTCAGTAAGACACCGTCCATGGTCTTTCTTTTCTCCCCACTTTCTGAGGAAAGTATTCTCCATCTCGTCCCAGGTGGTCACAGAACGATTTCCCAATGTCTTAAACCATTTTCTGGCTTCACCCTCCAAAGATTGTACAAACAATCTCAAGACCACATCCAAATGTTCAACATTTAAGTTCTCTGCAAAAGAGCAGAAGGTCTCAAGATGTTTCTGAGCATCAATTTCATTTTCACCATTAAATCTCGGCAGAATCTTCAAATAATCCTGTGGCATATCATTTAGCACTTGGGGTAAGGCTAGTGGAGCATATTTTTTCAATAGAAAAGCAGGAACATTAGCCATTGGAGGAGGTGGGGGTGGTGCAGCAGTCTGAGATACAGATGAAGGAAGGGGAGAAGAAGGAAGTGGGGTATGAATAACAATGGGAATATATTGCATAGAAGCCTGAGGTATGGATGGGAATAGTTCATGGTTGACAGCAGCTACTTCTGTGACTTCTTTAATTTCCTCAGCCTTAGGAGTAGGATGGAAATCCTCTTCGATCCAGGCACTTCCTCTACGTGGAGTTTCTGAGTAAAACTCGGGATTTTCTGTTCTGATCTCTTGAGAAGAAGAGGGCGGATAATCTTCAACAGAATATTCAGGGTTTCCAGCATGAACTGATTTCCTCTCCTTCCAAACTCTTTTATGAATGATCTTCTCTGGGTCAGACACGTAAGGTGTTTTTGACTGAGATGTATCTGACCTCAAATGTGGCTTACGAGGAGCCAGGACCACCAATAAATTTATCAAATAAAGAACAGTGGAGTCGCCAAGGTGAGAGATACGTAACTCTTCAACTCTCTGTGCTCACCTGATTAGAGAGTGAATACAACTTGTCGAGGCCCAGGGAAACTGATATTCTCAAATTCGATCCCCGACAACGGCGCCAGAAAGATGTTGTGGACAATTTTGTCACCCCTAGAGACAGTCTAGAGTTTCCATAGACCAGTGCCTAGGACATCTTAATATAGCAAGGAGCTCATCATATAGCTTGGGTTGTCAATCCAAAAGCTCTCTTACCATCTCTTGTTGGACAAGGAAGTTAGTTTAAATGGGACCAATCTCTCTCAGAAGCTGATACAAAGATAAGAATAGTGTAGGAACATCATGCAAAACTCCAATACAAAGGCATCAGACAGTTAAGAGACAGCTTACTGCAAAGAGGGCCAGTTCAAATAATATGTCACAGAAATCAAATATCATAAAGTGGATGCAGTGAAGAAACATGAAGGAGATATTAGTTAACATGAGACTGATACCCAGATACACAACAGAATCACGTATGGGCTTATCCAACTAAGAATCCATATATGACAATGGCGTTTTAAAAACACCCTCCTTAAGTAACTAATATAGCAGAAAATATGGATGAGATGAACCTGGAACAGTATATCATGACTAGGCCTATTTAAAGCGCTTGACTAACCCCAGTATGGGCATCAACTAGGATGAATCCTTACTCAAGATTAGTGAGCCACTCGCATTCTAGAGCATGATACAAGAAGATAAATAGCATGAAATGAGATGTTGTATTAACACATAAGAGAAAATTACATACTGTGAGATACCAAAGACCATAATCCTTATTACAGTTATAACTCTTCCTCACTGAGACCCTACGGGCTCTAAACCTTCATACAGAAATATTGCAAAATGTATACAAAAGCCTTTTCACTGCACAGTTTGCTGATAGAAATCTGGAACCCTTCTAATGTCTTATTTCTGGGTTTTTATAGAAGAGATAGAGAATTCTAGAGAAGGAGGTAGATGGAGCACATTTAATGACTTGATTTGAACCAAATGGCGAAAAGCATTCGCGTCCACACTGTGAATGACTAACTATAAATGATTGTACATTAAAATTTACCTCCAGAAATAAATGCTGAGGATGAAAATCTCCTCATGAACAAGACACAAATAATAAAATATACACTGTTCTGCCCTTTACTGAAAGAGGGAAAATCTGCTGCCATAAAACCTTGAGATAGCTTGAGATTGTGCATAGTACTCTCGAACCTCTAACTTTGAATTTAAACTCCAGATTTTTAATGCAGGGTTCTATGTCTCTTAATCTTTCGTTGATATCTCGTGTTGCCCCATTAATACTCTCACCTGCTCGAATCTGTCTCTTGATTTTCTCTGGAGGGTTCTATAGATTCATATCTTCATTTTCTTTCAGGATGGTCATATCATACAACTACCCTCGGCTTCACTCCTTAATTTCTTCCTCGAAAACAGTCGAGGGTGGTGTTCTTGACTTCTGCGAACAGAGCGACAGATCATGGTGAATCTTCTTCCGCGGCAAACCTGCAAAAACACAAACCATTTAAGGAAGACCAGACCGGGATGGAGATGAGGACGATGGAGACGTGGTCGTGTGGCAGGAACACGCAGGGTGGCGGAGAAAACACAGTGAAAATTTTGATAAACAGATGGGAACGTGAGCTTTCGTGTAGAACAGTTGAAACACGACGTATGGTAAAAAAACGATAAATATGAATGCAACGCGTATATATATAGACGACAGGAATGTTAATACAATAGGTACACGGGGGGAATGACACATGGACACATGGCAAACCAAGAGGAATAGATGACGTGAATGAAAGTACAACAAATGTCGATGAAAAGGGTGATGTGGAGGTGTATAGTCAACAGACGGAGGAGAACGAATTCTGGGCCGTTAGATCATGAAACTGGATCAACGGCTCAGAGGCGCGGGAGCGATACGATGGTGGGCCACGGGACACAATAGATGCGGAATAACGCGCGAGCAGCTTCGGGGGATATCCGTCGTTGGATGGACGTCGACAGATCCAACGGCGCGGGTGAATTCTGCTGCCCGTCCATTGACCAATCTTTAACGCACGAAATGGTGGTTTTGAAAATCGTACACGGGGACACTTGTCGCGCATTCAATGGAATCGCTGGCCCCATAGAAAATACCGCCGGACCAGCGGAAGTGGTGCGGAATTAAACCACCTGTTTTGGCAATGTGTACGGGTGCGGGGACCACCACATAAAACAACCGCCGCTCCGTTGATTGGCTTTGGATCTGACGGCCACGGTTTGGCCCGGAAACGCGAAGTGATGAACTCCCGCCTACCTGGCACACGGTCTTGTGCTCGGGTCATGTGTGAATTAAAACAAAAGGGGCCAAGGCTTCAGGGGGCCAGGCCCGACATATTTCCAAGCACGGGTTTTAACCATTGCACAGTGTATTTTATGAGCGAAAAAGGTAACCGTAGACCAAATATGGAGGTCTGTGGCTGCGAAGGATGTTTTAAATAGATCCAAAGGGACTTAGTGGCCAAAATTTAAATAGGGGGGGATGATATGCACAACAAGGAGAATAAATCAACTGGTGGAATTGGAAGAAACACGTAATCAGGTGAATCAAAGGCTAACAGAGTATCGGGAGAGGATGAAATACCTTTTTGATCAGCATGCTAGGGACAAGAATTTGTAGATTGGTGATTTAGTACTCAGGTGGGATATCCAGAGGGCTGAAAAAGGAAAACATGGTAAATTCGACCCACTCTGGTTTGGTCCCTTCAAGATTGTGGAGGAGGGAGGTAACAATACTTCCAAGTTGGAAAATTTACAGGGTGATTTGCTTGATGCCCCTGTAAATGGTTAGTTTCTTAAACCCTACTTCCAGTTCTAATTCAGGCAGAGATTTCCTGATGTATCATACTATATATTAGTTTGTTTTCACTCTTGTTTAAAATAATGTGGGTATCGTGATGAATTATTAAAAAGAAAGGTAGAAGTGCTGAAGAGCAGAGTTCACACAAGAACATTATCAGGTGGTCTGCGAAGCTCTCGACACACTCAGGGATGAACGTGCCATCCACAGATGGAGCCAATGTTGATCATATCGGCATTCTATTGAAATTTGGACAAGAAACCTCACTCAAACCTTTCAAAACCCCTCCTTTGCCCTGAGAAATCCATTTTACGCCCATAATTTACCTTCTCCCCCCCCAAATTACATTTAAAAAAGGCCGCAAAACCCATATTTGAAAATCTGAAAGGCCTAGCCCTTTCGGCCCTAGCCCCTCAGTCTTTTCCTCCATGTAATCTGGGTGCTAGAGCAAGCGCTAAACCCAAAAGTGCTTATCATGGGCAGATATCGGGCGCAGTATTATCTGTCGATCTGTACAGATCAGACGGTCTTCGTGGATCAGCATTGCGCCCATAGCTCGCTTGTTCACTGTCTGATCAGACCATAAATCAACGGTCCATAGTACACCCGCCATTGTTGTCCCCGCGCCCAAAAACACTGTTCAAAACTGGTGGTTTATATCGCATTGCCTTTCGGAGGCGGGCGATATTTCTCATTTCAAAGCGATTCCATACACTGTTTGCCGCGTGTCCCCGCGTATGGCCCAAAAACCGCCGTTCATCGCGTGTTATCGTTCTTCTGTAGAAACGACACGATATGCGCATGAGCCGTCCGATCTGGGGCGATCCATCTGACGGTAGACGCTCCATGAAGTCGCACGGGTGTTAATCCAAGTCAATAGCGCCCTTGGCCCACCATTTCATCGCCGCCCGATATGTTTTCCACTGTCGATCTCCTCCTGAGATCGGACGGTCCAGACTAATTGCTCATCCACCACGTGTTTTCCCGCCACATCATCACTCCACGCGTTCCTGTTGCGTTTTTCTTCACCTCCCCTATGCATTTCATTCAAAAGTCCAGGTGTCATGTTTTAAGCATCCCGCCAACCTCCACCATGACTATATTCTACAGTCACACTGCATTTTCTGCCACCCTGCATTGTTCCACCACTTCACCACATCCACCATCCCCATGCATGGTTTTCCTAACGAGTTTGTGGGTTTTTCAGGGTTACAACGGTGGAAAACTGTTATGATTTACAGTCTTGATTTCAGTAGCAGAGCACATCAAAGGACTATTTTTTAGGGGCTGTAATTATGGAGAGAGGTCTGGGAAGGTAAATCGACAAGACTTCCATTAAAGAAGCAGGGTTAAAATCTGTCAAACCCTCCAAAGTCATTCAAAGCACAGATTACGCAGATGGAGATATTAATGGAGCAGCAGAGAAATATCAATGGATGATCAAGGAATTGAAGGTGCAGCATCGAGGATCTTAAACCATAATTCAGAGTTAGAAGGCAGAGGGTACCATTCGTAGAAAAAATACCTTAAGGCTTTCTTTTCAGCACCATCCTTTTTCATAAAAGGACAGAATGTCTATGAGATTTTACTTCTTTTCCGTGTCCCTGAAGAGATTTCTACCCATTGCATTTATTCCAATAAGCAGGCAGCAGAGTACAAACAACATTGCAAAGTCATCGAACAGTATGGGCGTGCACGTTTCCTCCATCTTGTTTTAATGAAGCAAATTAAATGTTCATCACCTACCCCCTTTTTGAGCTTTCTTTTCTCCTATAAAGCTCCTGAAGAACAAATGATTTAGGGTTCTAGATTTTATCAGAAAATGATGCAGTGAAAGGATTTTTGTATACATTTTGTCGAACCCTTGTATGAAGGCTCAGAGCCCATAGGGTCTCAGTGAGGAGGAGTTCCTTCTGTTAAAGAGGGTTCTGGTCTTTGGTATGTCTCAGTCTGTAACTTTCTCTTATGTGTTATTTAAATAGATCATTTCATTTCATCCATCTTTCTTGTATCATGCTACTGGAATGCGTGTGGCTCACTGATTTCGGTATGGATTTATCCTAGTTGATACCCATGCTTGGATTAGTCAAGCACTTTAAATATGGCTCAGGCATGATATTCTGTTCCACTATTCATCTAAACCGTATTTCTGCTATATTATTTTCTTTGGGAGGGTGTTTTTAAACAGCTATTGTCATGTATGGATTCTTAGATTGGTAAGCCCATGCATGGTGGTATTGTGTATCTGGATATCAGCTCAATGATAACTAATATCTTCTCAATATTTCATTCACTACCTGCACCCTCTGATAACTTATTTATGTGAGGTATTTCTTAATTGGCCCTCTTTACAGTAAGTTGTCTCTGAATTGTCTGTTGCTTTTATATTGGAGTTTAGCATATTGCCCCTGCAGTATTCCTTCCTCTGTGTCAGTTTCTGTAAGTTTTGGTCCCACTTAAATTAACCCTCTTGTTTACAAGAGAATAGCATGAGAGCTTTTTATTGATAACTTCCCCTGTTATACCATGTGCTCCTTGCTAATATAAGATGTCCTAGGCATTGGTCTATCACAACTCTAGGCTGTCTCTAGGAGCGACAACAAGACTCATGAAGGTGATTATGAATTTTTTTTCATGCCTTTTGGCCTTCCTAATGCACCTTCCAAATTTCAAGGTTTGATGAATTCCATTTTCAAATGCTTCATTAGAAAAATTGTGTTAGTATTTTTTGATGATATACTAATCTACATCTAGTCTTGGAAATATCATGTTGAAAGGGTACTAAAACTATTAAAGGAGAAATAATTATAAGAAAAAAATTCCAAATTTTTCTTTGGAGTATAGGAGGTGGAATATTTGGGTTATATTGTATCTCATGGGGGTGTTAAGGTAGACCCTAACAAAATTAAAGCCAGTAAGGAATGTGTAGAAATTATACAACAAGCATGTATATATTGGATTCAGTATCCAATCCAATAATGTGCTAAAGTTAAACACTGAATCGCTTCTACAAATATTTTGCGGAATTAAAAACACAATCGCTAATCACATGAACATGAAGAAATATCAATCACACACAACACAGATAATTTCCCGGGGAAAGCTTACGGCTAAAAACCCCACTATCTTCTATTGTATATTATATCATGGATCATGAAACAATTACATACAAAGCTCTTCTCACAAAATTTCTCAGTACATCAATTAATTTTCTCACACTATCATACAAAAATTGGCAAATTCCTTAGCCAATTTACTGCCTCAAGACAACCTGCCTTCACTGTGCAATCCCTGCTGCATGCAATCCCTGAATTGATGCAATCATGCCTGCCTTGATTGCACAAGTTTCATGGGCACATCCAATGAGTGTTGAATTTCATGTGTGCAAGCGGATAATATCACAACTGATAGTCAACTTCCCTTTCACCTAGAACTCAACTAGGTCTCCACTGGATCTGACGTGCATGCGGCTAATAATAGTAAATCCTTAGTTGCATGTGAGACAACTGATTGTGAATTAATTAATATTTAATTCACTAGATCTCTCCCTAGTGTATCTTCAGTTACAACTGGAAAAACTGAGTTTAACTCACTTAACTGAGTTAAAATGATTTACAACTTGCACAAACTCATGCACCACTGCACTTTGAACTCTGTTACAACTAGAATTACTCTGCATGTCCCACCAACCAACCTCTAACTCGAAATTCACTAGCTAATTGAATTTTCCACTTCACTTAACTATTTCAAGTCCACATTGAGAATATATTACAGTTTAATGTACATCTAAATTAAGGGATAATAAAAATGGACATGCACCCAAAAATAGCCCTGTGGGCCCCACCCTAGTGTAGGTGCTTAATGAAACTAGGTGCTTAATGCACTAGTGTGGGTGATGAATCTTCTTGTTGAATCTCAACACTCCCTCTCAACAAGAAAGGGATTATCCTTCAACTCGATCTTGCCTCTATGGTATTTGAATTTTCTCCTAGTGAGCACCTTCGTCAGAATATCTACATCCTGATCTTCCGTGGGAATGTACTAAAGCAACATGATCCTCCTCTGCACACAATCTATGAGATGATGGTACCATATATCTATATGCTTGGACATATCATGAAACAAAATATTAATCGAGATTTTAATGTAAATATGATTATCACAATGAATCACTGTCGAATCCATCTGACAACCAAACAAACCAACCAAGATCTTTCTCATCCAGATAGCCTCACATGCAACTTGGATTGTTGCCATGTATTCCGCTTCCATTGAACTGAGTGCCACAGATCATTGTTTCTTGTTGTACCAAGAAACTGCTATCGACCCAATGCTAAAGATCCCCCCTGATGTGTTCTTTCTGTCTGATGGACTTCCAACCCAATCTGCATCCGTGAATCCATGCAACTTCACTCCATACGTTCTTTTGTACCATAGAACATACTCAGATGTGCCCCTTAGGTATATTAGTACATGATTCGTTTCCTTCCAAAAGAGCTTGGTAGGCTTAACCATAGCTTGACTCAGTGGGTTAATTGCGTAGCAAATGTCCGGTCTCATGTTCAATAGATAGATTAGCGAACCCACTAACTGTTGATAGACAGTAGCATCCACTACCTCTCCAGAAGTGGCATCCTCTTTCCTCCAGTTTCTTGGAAGAGGAGTATCCATGGGTTTTCATCTCTCCATGTTAAACTTACCCAGTATATCCTTTGCATACTTGCATTGAGACAAAAAAAGTTCACCATTCCACTACCATATTTCCAATCCAAGGAAATAATGAAGGAGGCCCATATCCTTCATTTCAAACTCCCTTACAAGATCCTCCTTGCATGAGTGTATCAGTTGCTCATCACCAGTCAAAATTAGATCATCAACTTAAAGAACAACGATCAATAGCTTACCCTCAACCACGATCTGGTACAAGTTTGCATCTACTTCACTTTTGGTGAATCCCAATCCAGTGAAATAGTTGTCTATCCGAGTGTACCAAGTGCGAGGTGCTTGCTTCAGCCCATACAACGCTCTTTTGAGTATGCAAACCTGCAACTTGCTGTTGAAGATATCAAAACCTTCAGGATTCTCTATGTACACCTCTTCCTCAATGATCCCATTAAGAAACATGGTTTTCACATCCATGTGATGAATGCGCCAGCCCATTTGCACTGAGAGTGCAAGGATGGATCTTATGGAAGAGTATTGCGACAGGCACAAAAGTCTCATCATAATCTATCCCCTCGATTTGTGAGAAGCCCTAGGACACAAATCTAGCCTTGTATTTCTCCACACTCCCATAAAAAACTTCCTTTACCTTGTAGATCCATCTTGAACCTACCACTGATTTGTCAACCGGTCTTGGGACAATTTCCCATGCAGTGTTTTTGACAATGGAGTCATACTCCTCCACCATTGCATCAACGCAAGTAGGCTACATTGCTTCCTGAAAGGAAGATGGTTCAATCACAATACATTTGCTCATAAGAGCCATGTATCCATTAAATCGGTCAGGAGACAATCTTTGTCTACGTTGTGAAGTAGGGGCTCCTACATTCTGTGCAACATCAAGTCTCAGCTTATCAGCTTCCGTGGTGCACATTCTGCCATTTCTAATGGATGGCTCTGCATGAGTGATTTCCTCCACTCCATGAACCTCCTCATGTGGTTGATCCACATCTTGAGATGCATCTTTCGGAACTAGCAATTCCTCCTCCGCATGCACCATCTCCCTCTCAAGGGACAAACGCATGGCTTTCCCCTCATCAAATTTTATATCCTATCGCACAACAGTCATTCTGTTGTTTGGAAAATGCACACAATAATTATGGGGTGTTTCTGTGTAGCCCACAAAAATTCCAAGTTCAACAGTCAGTTCTAGCTTCTTCCTGGCGTCCTTGGTTACATGCACATAAACAGATGAGCCAAAAATCTTAAAGTGTGAAACATCAGGTTTCTTACCAGTGAAGGCCTCTTTAGGTGTACTCATGCCAAGTACTCTATGAGGAAAAAAATTTTGCACATAAGCCGTAGTGTTGCATGCTTCTGCCCACAAATTCATTGGTAGGCCCTGATCATGCAACATCGCTTGTGCTGCACCCACGATTGTTTTTTTCTTCCTCTCCGCAACCCCATTCTGTTGTGGGTTATGAGGCACTATGAGTTCTCTTCGAATTCCTTCTTTGTTGCAGAAGTTTTTGAATTCGTTAGAGATGTATTCTCCACCATTATCGCTCCTAAGAGCCTTCACTTGCTTCCCCGACTCTTTCTCCACCAATGCCTTAAACTCACATAACTTAGAGAATGTTTGATATTTCTTCTGCATGAAGAAGATCCAACATTTATGAGAAATGTCATCAACAAAGATTACATAGTACTTATGTTTTGATGTTGAAGCAACCGATAGTGGTCCATACACATCTATGTGAACTCTCTCAAGGATCCCCGAAGCTCAGCTCTCCTTCTCATTAAAGGTGGAATTTACATACTTCCCCATGGTGCAAACCTTGCACTGATCTAACTGAGCAAGTTTTCCCATTGGAAGTCTAGTAGATATTTACGGCATGACTTTCAAGGCTCCATGATGAAGATGGCCCATTCGCCTATGCCATAATTCACCCTCATCCCCACTCACCAATTTCTCTTCATTTCCCATCATGGAAGTGCAACTATATACCTCTAGCTTGTAGATATTCTTAACTCGAATCCCTATCCTCTTGGATTTACCCATTGTTTTATGTCATAGGAAAGCTTTTCCATCACTAAAAACAACATCATAGATTTTTTCCTCCAACATTGCGACTGAGAAAAAAAATTTCTTCAGACTTGGTACATGCATTATATCTTTTAATTGAAATGGTTTACTTGACTCCCTATAAAAGGTAATGGTATCGATCCCGGTATCACTGTATCATCCGTCATTGCCCATCTCAATATGCATCTCGAGATCTTTCTCCTCCAAATCACTGAAAAGTTTCTTATCTCTCGTCATGTGAAAGGAAGCGCCACTATCCAAATACCACAATGATCCCAATGCACTTGAAAACATGCATGCAATCAAGGAGAATTAAAGCTCAAATTGTGAGGTAAGGGCCTCACCAGCTGCAAATCCAACAACCTTCTTGTTCTTCTTATTTTGTGGACAGTTAGTAGCAAAATGCCGATGTTCGTGACAGTGAAAACACTTCACCTTGGACATGTCTAGCTTCTTGCCTTTAGACTCAGATTTAGAATGGAATTTATTATGCTTCCCCTTCTTCGCCTTGGTAGCCAAAGCAAAATCCTCGTCATCCTCATTCTTAGATGAATATCCATCTCTAGTGTTCCGTCTGAACTCCTCTTGCACCAGATCCGACCACATTCGTTCCCAATCCGAAAATTTTTCCTGTCCATTGACAGAGTCTTGATAATTATGCCAACTCTTAGGAAGATCTAGGAGTGCCAAGATCACCAAATCATCATTAGAAACTATTATTCACACACTCCCTAGTTCATCCCGAAATTGAACAAAATTTGTGAGATACTTTGGAATGATGTCGCCCTTTTCCATCTTGATCTTCGTGAGTTTATCTTTCAGCGCTAATTTCCTATGGTCATTTCTGCTTTGGAATAGATCTGTCAAAGCCTTCCACATAGAATATGGTGTGGTTTTCCCATGGAAGCTTGAGACAATGTGGTCTCGTACTCCCTCCAACGGGATCCTCCTCGCCTTTACCACTTTATTTTTCCATGCATCAAGATTGTCAACTTATACAACATCTGGCTTAGGAACATCTTGGTCAATGAATTCCTTCAAGCCATTGTCTTCAAGTACTGCTTCCATATTTTCCTTCCAATAAATGTAGTTCGAGTTGCCCTCAAGTGCATACTCTAACCTCAAGCCATTGAAAGCCATTTCAATCTTGAATCAGCTATATCACCAAGAAAGTATTTCTACAAATTCAAATTGTATCCAGTCACAAACTCAACTCCTGCTTCACTTCTACAAATTCCCGTGCTCTGATACCATGTAGAAATTATACAACAAGCATGTATATTGTGAAAAAAATCTTTCGGTAAAAATCACATCCAAATGAATTTGGTCGACGCGTTTCGAACCAGCCAGTGTGGTTCATCATCAGGACTTGATGAAAAATCTGATCAGGAAACCCAATTAAATAGATACGAGAAGCTCCAACTAGCTGTTGAAAGATAACGGCTAGTTTGACTAAATCAAAGTCATACAAAAAAATAAAAATAAATAAAAAATAAATTAATAAATAAATAAAAATAAATAAAAATAAAAATAATAATAATACTAATAATAATAATATAAAAATGATTAAAGATTATAATATGAAATAATATGAATATTATTTAATTTTAATTTTAATTTTAATTTTTGTATATGTTGGATTCACCTGATCTAACAATGTGCTAAAGTTAAATACTGAATCACTTCTACAAATATTATGTGGATTTAAAAACACCATCGCTAATCACATGAACATGAAGAAATATCAATCACACACAACACAGATAATTTCCCGGGGAAAGCTTATAGTTAAAAACCCCACTATCATCTATTTTATATTATATCATGGATCATGAAACAACAACATACAAAACTATTCTCACAAGAGCCCTCAGTACATCAGTTAATTGTCTCACACTGGCATACAAAAATTGGCAAATTCCTTAGCCAATTTAATGCCTCCAGACATCCTGCCTTCACTATGCAATCCCTACTGAATGAAATCCATGAATTGATGCAATACTGCCTGCCTTGACTGCGCTAGTATCATGGGCACATCCAATGAGTGTTTACTTGCATGTTTGCAAGCAGATAATGTCACAAGTGATAGTCAACTTCCTTTTCACCTAGAACTCAACTGGGTCTCCACTAGATCTGACATGCATGCAACTAATAATAGTAAACCCTCAGTTGCATGTGAGATCACTAATTATGAATTAATTAATATTTAATTCACTAGATCTCTCACCAGTGTATCTTCAGTTATGTATAAATTATATAACTTATGTGTTATATATCCAAGATTCTCCTGATCACACACTTTTTGACTTCATGCACAATACAAAATCTATTCCACTATTGATCATCACATGTGGAAATTAAATCAATTGCAATGCACACATGAAACCATAAAAATTCACACAAATTAACACAGTGATTTAATGGGAAAGCCTGAAGCTAAAAACCCCAACTATCTGTATATAATATATGTCATAGAGATCATGTAACAATCCTCATACAAAGCTGAGTCATTTCGAATCTTGATCTTAATCACAATCACACACTAATCACGCTTGGAATTTTGCAAATCCATGCAGATCTTTACCACTGCTAGCACCTCTCACTTTGTCCCTAACTAAAGAATCGCTTTCTGAATGAACTCGATCCACTAGCTTGCGTTATAAGAAATCGTGGAATCTCCAGTGTTTGGATCTGATATTATACTATAGTCATTAATGATCACCCTTGCTCTTTCACCCACCACCTCTAACGTCTCCACTGGCCTTCCATGCATTGTAGTTAACTGATGTATTCTTCAGTTGATTAATGAGTTATTATTTAGTGAATTAATTAACTAATTAATTCACACGAGTCTCACTAGTGTATCAATCAGTTAGACTAGATACAACTAGCTCAACTGAGTCTAACTGAGTTAAACTAAATACAACTCCACCAACTACTTCTATAACTCCACCAAACTCTGTCACATGAGGTCTAACTAAAGTCCTCATGCATTAGCTCTAGTAAACCCTTAGGAATAGCGTAATTCCTTCTGTCAACTGCTGTGCCACATCTGTGCACTTAACTGAAGTGCTCTAAGAGAATAAGATAATGTTTAGAGTCCAAATATTATTAAGAGTTAATAATATTCGACATATATATTTTTAGACTGGAAATCTAAAAATAGATCCGCCCAATTTTTAAGACCAATCATCCACAAATATCATCCTGCAACTCATAGAATATGATCGACATGTTTAAAAATAGACATAGTCTAAAAATAGACTTTGCGCCAAAAATAGCCTGCAGGCCCACTTAGTGAAGGCCAATATTTTCACTAAGCTCATCATCTTGTTGAATCTCAACACTCCGTCTCAATAAGATAGGGATTATCTGCCACCCCAATCCTGTCTCTATGGTATTTGAATTTGCTCCTGGTGAGCGCCTTCGTCAGAATATTTGTGTCTTGATCCTCCGTGGGAATGTAAGATAGTAACATGATCTTCCGCTGCACACAATCTCTGATATGAATGTACTTGATGTCAATATGTTTAGATCTATCATGAAATACTGGATTAACCGAGAGTTTAATTCAACTCTGATTATCACAATATATCACAGTAGGATCTAAGTGTGAACCGATTAACCCGACCAGGATCTTCCTCATCCATATAGCCTCGCATGTAGCCAAACTTGCTGCCATGTACTCGGCCTCTGCTGAACTGAGTGCCACGAATCTCTCTTTCCTGCTATACCAAGAAACTATTGTAGAACCAATACTGAATATCCCTCCAGTTTTTCTCTTTCTGTCCGTTGGGCTCCCTGCCCAATCTACATCCGTGAAGCCATGCAGCTTCAACTCATCCGACTGTCTGTACCATAATCCATATCCCGATGTGCCCCTGAGATACCTCAGGAGATGCTTTCCTGCCTTCCAAAAGAGCTTGGTAGGCTTAACCATAGCTTGTGAAATCTGGTTAACAACATAGCATATGTCCGGTTGTGTATTGACCAAATACATGAGCGAACCAACCAACTGTCGATAAACAGTGGCATCCACTACCTCTGCTGATGTAGCATCCTCTTTCCTCCAAACACCAGGAAGAGGAGTGTCGATAGGCTTGCAGCCTTGCATGTTGAACTTCTCCAGTATCTCCTAGGCATACTTTTTTTGAGACACAAATAGTCCACCCTTCCACTGCCAAATTTCCAATCCTAGGAAATAATGAAGGAGGCCCAATTCCTTCATCTCAAACTCCTTTGCAAGATCTGCCTTGCATTAGTGTATCAACAGTTCATCACCTATTAATATCAAATCATATACATAAAGTACAACGATCAGAAACTTACCCTCCACCACAATCTGGTATAGGTTCGGATCTGCCTCACTCTTGGCGAAACCAAGTCTGGTGAAATAACTGTCTATCTGTGTGTACCAAGCACGAGGTGCTTGTTTCAGCCCATACAACTCTCTTTTGAGCCTGCACACATGCGACTCGCTGTTGAAGATTTTGAATCCTTCAGGCTGCTTAATGTACACCTCCTCCTCAATGACTCCGTTGAGGAACACAGTCTTCACATCCATCTGATGAATGTGCCAACCCATCTGCGCTGAGAGAGAAAGGATGGTCCGTATGGAAGAATACCTTGCGACAGGTGCAAAGGTTTCTTCATAGTCTATCCCCTCGATCTGTGAGAAGCCTCGGGCAACAAATCTTGCCTTGTACTTCTCGATGCTCCCATTAGTAGCTTGCTTCACTTTTTAGATCCATCTCGAACTTACCACTGATTTCCCTTCCGGCCTTGGGACAATCTCCCATGCACTGTTTCTGAAAATTGAATCATACTCTTCCACCATGGAATCTACCCATGTGGGATCTTCCACAGCTTCCTCGAAAGATGATGGTTCTGTCACGATACACTTGCTCATCAGAGCCATGTATCCAGTAAATTGGTCAGGTGACTATCTCTCTCTGTGCTGTGATGTAGGTGCTCCTACATTTTGTACTGCATCAAGATTCAGTCGCTCATCTTTTGTAGTGCACTTACGCCCTATGATGTTTGGCGCTGCATGAGTGGTTTCTTCCACTCCATGAACCTCCTCTTGTGGCTGATCCACATCCCGAGGCTCATCTTTAGGAACAAGTAGCTCCTCATCTGCATGCAAGTGTAGCTCCCTCTCAAGTGACAAATTCATGGCTTTCTCCTCATGAAATTTGACCTCACCTTGCTAGCAAATCCCATCATTTGTCTGGAAAATACACAATAATTGTGGGGGTGTTTCTGTGTACCCCACAAATATCCCAACCTCTGCGGTCGGCTCCAGCTTCTTCCTGGCATCCTTCGTCACATGAATGTAAAAAGGTGAGCCAAAAATCTTCAAATGAAAAATATTAGGCTTCTTACCAGAAAACGCCTCTTCAGGTGTACTCATGTCAAGTACTCTATGAGGACAACGGTTTTGCACATAAACCACAGTGTTGCATGCTTCAGCCCACAAGTGTATGGGAAGGCCTTGATCATGCGGCATCGCCCGTGCAACACACACAATCGTTCTGTTCTTTCTCTCCGCAACCCCATTCTGCTGTGGGTTATGAGGCACTATGAGTTCTCTTCGAATTCCTTTTGCACTGCAGAAGTCTTTGAATTCGCCAGAGATGTATTCACCACCATTATCACTCCTAAGAGCTTTCACCTGCTTCCCCGACTCTTTCTCAACTAGTGCCTTGAACTCACAGAACTTTGAGTATGCCTCGCTCTTCGTCTGCTTGAAGAAGACCCAACACTTATGAGAAAATTCATCAAAAAATATCACATAATACCTGTGCTTTGCTGTTGAAGCTACTGAGAAAGTTCCACACACGTCTGTATGAATTCTCTCAAGGATCGTCGTGGCGCAACTATCCTTCTCATGAAATGTGGTCTTCACAAATTTTCCCAAAGTACATCCCTTGCACTAATCTGACTGCACAAGTGTACCCTTGGGAAGCCCGGTAGAAATCTGCTGCAAAATTTTCGAAGTGCCATAGTGAAGATGGCCCAATCTCCTGTGCCACATATCGCCCTCATCTCGACTCACCATTGCTTCTACTTTTCCTTCCATTGCTGCGTAGCCATCTACTTGCAATTGATAAAGTTTCTTAACTCGAACCCCTATCCTCCTGGTTTGACCCGTTGCTTTACTGCACAGCAAAGACTTTCCCTTGCTAAAGACAACATCATAACCCTTGTCTTCCAACATCGCCACCGAGATCAGATTCTTCTTCAATCCTGGAACATGCATGACATCCTTTAAGATGAAAGGTTTTCCAGACTCCCTCTCAAAGGAAATGGTCCCGATACCAGTCGCACTGTATCTACCATCATCGCCCATCTCGATGTGCACTCCAAGATCCTTCTCATTTAGATCACTGAACAAATATTTGTCTCCGGTCATATGGAAAGACGCACCACTGTCAGGAAACCACACTGATCCCATCACACTTGAAACCAAGCATGCGATCAGTAAAAAATCCAGCTCAAACTGTGAGGCTAAGGCCTCTCCAGCTGTAGATCCAATAACCTGCTTATTTTTCTTCTTATGTGGACAATTAGTGCTGTAATGTCAGTGTTGGTGATCGTGAAAGCACTTCACCTTGGACAAGTTTTGCTTCTTGCCTTTCACACTGGATTGAGAAGGGTTTTTCTTTCCCTTCCCTTTCCTTGCTTTGGAAGCCAAAGCGCAATTTTCTTCATATTCATTCTTCGATGAAGATCCATCCCTGGTACCCCACCTTATCTCCTCCTGCACAAGATCCGACCAAAGTCGCTCCCATCCCGACAGTTTCTCCCGACCATTGACAGAGTCCTTGTAGCTATGCCAACTCTTCGGAAGCCCAAGGAGAGCCAAGATAACCAATTCCTCTTCATCTATAGTAACCCCACACTTCCAATCTCATCCTTGCAGTGGATGAACTTCGTGAGGTACTTGGGTATACTGTCGCCTTTCCCCATTTTTATTTTTCTGAGCTTGTCTTTAAGTGCCAACTTACTTTGGTCACTTCTGCTTTGGAACAAGTCTGTCAAAGCTTTCCACATTAAGAATGGAGAAACTTTACCATGAAGGTTGTAAACTATGTGATCTTTCACACCTTCCAACATAATCCTTCGACATTTTGATGTCTTCTTTTTCCATGCGTCAAGTGCGGCTGCATCGTTAGAAGCAAGTTTTGGAATTTCAACATCTATGAACTTCTTCAACCAATTATCATCCAGCACTGCCTCCATCCTGTCCTTCCATGCAATATAATTCAAGCTGCCATCAAGGGCATACTCCAATCACAATCCGTTGAAAGACATTTCAATGAATGCTCAACTTCGACACTAAGAAAGCATTACATCAAATTCGAATTCCACCAGCACAAAACTCAACTGCTTCAATAATTGCAATCTGCTCTGATCAATATCGCTCTGATACCATGTATAAATTATATAAATTATGTGTTATATATCCAAGATTCTCCTGATCACACACTATTTTAACTTCATGCGCAATATAGAATCTATTCCACTATTGATCATCACATGCGGAAATTAAATCAATTGCAATGCACACATGAAACCATAAAAATTCACACACATTAACACAGTTGTTTAACGGGAAAGCCTACAGCTAAAAAACCCAACTATATGTATATAATATATGTCATAGATATCATGTAACAATCCTCATACAAAGCTGATCATGTCAAGGTCTCAGTACATTACAATTGCTACACACTAATCAAGCCCGATCTTGCAAATCCATGCACCGATCTCTGCCACCCGCTAGCCTGCCTCTACTGCGCAATCCCTGCTAAAGAATGGCTTTGAATGAACTCGAATTCACCAAGCTTGCACTGCGCAATCCTCATTGGCATCTCCACTGAGTGTTGGATGCAATCAATGCATCACTATAGTCACAATTGATAGTCACACTTGCTCTTTCACCTACCTCTCCACTGGTCTCCACTGAAACTGCCATGCACTGTAGTTAACTGATGTATTCTTCAGTTGATTAATGAGTTATTATTTAGTAAATTAATTAAATAATTAATTCACACCACTCTCACTAGTGTATCAATCAGTTAGACTAGATACAACTAGCTCAACTGAGTCTAACTGAGTTAAACTGAATACAACTCCACCAAATACCTCTATAACTCCACCAAACTTTGTCACATGAGTTCTAACTGAAGTCCTCATGCATTAGCTCCTGTAAACCCTCAGGAATAGTGTAATTCCTTCTGTCAGCTGCTGTGCCACATCTGTGCACTTAACTGAAGTGCTCCAAGAGAATAAGATAATGTTTAGAGTCCAAATATTATTAAGAGCTAATAATATTCGACATATCTATTTTTAGACTGGCAATCTAAAAATAGATTCCGCTCAATATGTCTAAAAATAGAAGTCCATCTATTTTTCCAACTTGACCAACCATCCACAAATAGCATTCTGCAACTCATAGAATATGATTGACATGTCTAAAAATAGACTTTGCGCCAAAAATAGCCTGCGGGCCCACTTAGTGAAGTCGACTCTTTTGACTAAGCTCATCATCTTGTTGAATCTCAACAAGTTACAACTAGCACATCTGAGTTTAACTCACTTAAATGAGTTAAACTGATTTACAACTTGCACAAACTCATGCACCACTGCACTTCGAACTATGTTACAACTAGAATTACTCTCCATGTCCCACCAACCAACCTCTAACCTAAAATTCACTAGATAACTAAATTCTCCACTTCAGTTAAATATTTCAAGGCCACATTGAGAATAGATTATAGTTTAATGTCCATCTAAATTAAGGGATAATAAAAATAGACATATACCCAAAAATAGCCCTTTGGGCCCCACTCTAGTGTAGGTGCTTAATGCAACCAAGTGCTTAATGCAACTAGGTTCTTAATGAACTAGTGTGGGTATTGAATCTTAACAAAATGGAAAATCCCCATAACCCTAAAGAATATTCGGGGATTTCTCGGGTTGACATGGTATTATTGCAAGTTTTTTAAGAATTGTGGGAGAATAAAAACACCTTTGACAACATTACTGATAAAGATGAATTTTATTGGACTCCATAATCAACAAGGCCTTTGAACATCTTAAAGAGGAAATGTGCCAAGCACCAGTCTTAACTACACCAAAATTCACAAAAACCTTTATTGTGGAATGTGATGCCTCTGGAAATGGAATTGGGTTGTTTTAATGCAAGAAGGAAGACCCATTTCTTTTGAAATTCGTCCAATCAAGGGAAAGTATTTAGACAAAACTATTTATGAGAAGGAAATTTTGGAAATACTACATGCACTAAAGCAATGACGACCTTACCTAATGGGAAGAAACTTTAAGGAAAAAACATATCAATAATCTTAAATACTTTTTGGAACAAATATTATCTTTAGAAGAGCAACAAAAATGGGTCAAAAATATGTTGGGTTATGACTTTGAAATCAACTACAAAAAAGGGAAGAAAAATGTTGTTGTATATGCACTCTCAAGAAAGGATGGCGATTTGGAAGCATTGCTCTGTGCCATTTCAATTATCCAACCTGATTGGATAATTGAAGCAAGGGATGAATGGAAGAATGATGAAGAAGTGTGGACACTCATTCAAAAGTTGCAGAAAGATCCCAATACATCTGTTACATTTATCTGGAAAAATGATTCATTATGGTACAAATATTTCTTATATCTCTGTAAGAATTCCCAACTCAAACAAAAAATTATTTTGGAATTGCACACCTCCATCTTAGGAGGCCACTTATAATTTTAAAAAACTTACATGAGGGTCAAAAAGGAATTTTTTTGGGATGGCCGTAAATTTGATATTCATAAGTTTGTAGCACAATGCTTGGTTTTCCAACAAAACAAAGTTGAGACTATTAAGACCCCTGGTCTATTACAACCTTTAGTCATTTCAAGTCAGCGTTGGGGGGAGGTCTCAATGGATTTTATCACATTTACCCAAGTCTGAAGGAAAGAGTGTCATCATGGGGGTAGTTGATAGAATTACCAAGTGTGCACACTTTTGTGCATTATCTCATCCTTTTAAAGCTAGTACAGTTGCTATTGAATTTATGGAAACAATTCAAAAGCTACATGGAAAACCATAGATTATTGTAAGTGACAGAGATCCCATTTTCATTGGAAATTTTTGGACGAAATTATTTTCTTGTCTTGGTACTCAATTAACTCATAACTCATTTTATCATCCTCAATCTGATAGGAAAACTGAGATAGTGAACAAATGATTGGAAGGATATATTTGTTTCTTTGTATTTGATAAAAAAACACTATGGTTCAAGTGATTACCTCTAGCTAAATGGATGTATAACACTTCCTTCCATACTGTAGCAAAAATTACCCAATTTATGGCACTTTATGGATGTCATCCATCATCCATCATATCATCTTTAAGAGAAAATGATAAGTTTCAAGAAGTGAAAGAGCACATTAAGCATCAAAACCAAATTTTCCAACTCTTAAAGGATAATCTCACTCTAGCACTAAATTGAATGAAACAAAATGCATATTAACATTGCAGTGAAAGAAGTTTCGATGTAGGTGACTACGTCTTTTTATAGATACAACCATACAAACACATGTCCCTCAAGCAAGCTAATAAGGATAATAAATTATCACCCAAGTACAGTGGTCCATACAAGGTGTTACAAAAGATTGGTACTATGACATACAAATTGGAGTTTCCTGCACCTTCCCGAGTACACCCAATTTAACATGATTCATGCTTAAAGAAGGTTATCAGTGACAAGCTCCCATTTCAAACAATACTTTCTTAACTTGATGAAGAAGGAAAAATCATATTGGAGCCTTAAGCAATCATGGAAATAAGAGTCTGACAACTAGTGGAAGACCTTACCCGTTGAAGATTCCACATGGGAGGATGAGAATTTTATACAAAAGCATCCAAAACTACTCAAGCATTGAGGAAAAAACTTTTTTTTAAGGAGAGGGCCATGTTAGGTTCGTATAATACTAGTGTACCCCCCTTATTTTTATTTTTAGTGTAGCCCCCTACTGTTATTGTTGTGGCCATGTAGCCCCCATATTGTTAATGTTGTGGCCTATAGAAGTCCCCTATTGTTGTTGTTGTGCACTTACATTATTATTTTTATGTAGGATCTGATCATATTGTGACCCCTTGGACTCCTATATATACCTAGGATGTATTTTCATTTGTATCATCCAAGAATTTTTTATTTATGTGATGTAAATGAGGTTTTCCCCTTGAAGAGGCTGATTTTCAAGTCGTTGATCTATATTTTCTTATGTTTTGTGATTTGGTTGCATAACATAGGGAACCTAAGATCATGCTTCTTGGCGAGTAAAACACCACACTCCAGGAATTTTCCTTCCTAAGGCCACAGTTGATCCTAATTTGAGGTTAAAAAAAATAGGAATACATACAATACATGAAATATCATGCCCTAGTAGGAAAATTTCTATGGATTTGGACCTCAGAAAAACCCTCACTTAGTGAATTCAATAAAAATGGAAGCCGAAGGGCTACATAAAAATAGAACTGAGCACCAGGTGTTTCTTCACAATCATTTTTGCAAGCTTGAAGGAAAAAATGTGCATCTTTGAAAATGGCCCTTACTTTTCAATCTATCTAGATTATATCTAAGATTCTGGAAAGATTGTTTTATGCTAGATAAGAAGACTTTGAAGTTGCTTCAGTTTGAATTTGGATGTACTCATTTCCAAGCTAGTTTTGGGAGGAAGAGACCCTAGAGGGCATTGATAATTCTTTAGGTGTTTTTCTCAAAATATTTGAAGCCATCAAATAAGAAAAAAAACAAAATTCTAAAAACGAGGAGAGAGTTCTGAGGCGAAAATACCATGGCGGCTAGGGTTTCTATCACTGGACTCCAAGAGCACTCATCAGTGGCCTCTCTTGGATGCGATACAGGTGGGAAGTGGATTGGGGAACGCCCCCACCAAATTCCATTACTACAGAAATGGCCCACAAAAGCCACAGACTCCACTGTGGCTGCATACCGATCTCACTATGCCCACTTTGGCCACACCCTGTGGTCGGCCTCGAATGCTCGCATACGCCAGTACTCGCTGCTCTAGAATCGAGCTTTCTGCGGCGCTCCACTTCTCAGGAGTGGGGCTATGCATAAGATATTATTCTATATACTCCAGGTGAATAGGCCGTTGTAGGGGCGCAGATTTTTGGTTGGACTGGGATTATGGTTACCATCGGTGGATTAGGAGCACATTATAGTGCCTATTATATGCACCCTCCCCCCCGACTCTTCTGTACCCAATCTGCTGCGACTGCGTACCTGTTTCCATGTGGACCCTACCTCTGCTACTAGTGCCGAATCGCATAGAAGACTACACAACCATCATTGGCAATGAGTTAAGCCCTGATCGCTTTCAGATTTTTATTAGGCCCCCTGTGGGGAACAACATTATAATATGGGCACAGGAAAATGAGGGGATTGAAAACCTGAAACAAAAGATCAGTCAAGTTGAAGGTTATCCTAGCTACCTGCAATCTTTAATACATTATGGGAGATCCCTACAAGACTCCTGCACTATTAAAGAATACTCCATCTGTTCTTGCTCCATTATCTTTCTCAATCTGAGACTGAGGGGTGGTACTGCTGAACAACACATAACTCAAGGTTTTACTCAGGTAATCAACACTCAAAAACCTGATCTCCAGAAAGGCCCTTCATACATGAACATATTATAGGGAAAAAACAAAGCTGCTATTCAATCTGTAGTAGCTGAGAATGCACCCAAACCATATATTGTGGAGCAACTGAACTCTGTTCCAGAACTGAACATAGAAATCCCAGAGATAGATGAACGCCAAACTTCTTTTGAATCTCAAGTGATAATCTACAGATTTAATTGACTTAAGCAAAACATTATCCTAAGTAAAAAAATTTCCAAACTTGGATAGTTTGCTTTGTTCCTAGTCATGGTTTTAGATAGGTGTGAAGTAATGTTAAGTTTTAAGGGTTGAAGGAACAGGTGCTAGCCCTCAAGTAAAAGAAACATCTCCATCAAAGACTATTGAATCTGTAGAAACAAAATCAAGGAGGTTTTTCAAGTTTAAGGCTAGGAAATAGGTAAAGGAACCAATGATAAAAACATCACTGAATATCCAAAGGACTCCTCAATCTGCACAGAAGAAGAGAATTCATGTCAAAGAGACAATTCAAGAATAGTCAACTAGTAAAGCAACTTAGAAGAAGTTGACTAGGAGTCAAAGGTCAAACGAGAAGGGTAAGGCTGTGGTCACAAATGAAAACTTGGAATTAAGAGGTGACTTGAATGATATATTACAAGCTATTTACATTGAAGAGTCTCCCCTGGTTCAAGCAGATTTCATCAAACTGGATACAAGTGGAAAATCAAAGAAATTAAAAACATCCAAAAAATTAGATTTTAAGGATGAAGTGTCATAGTTTGTCTTTAAGCCTAGAAAACCCTTGACTAGGTAGTCTAAGAAATTGTAGCAGCCAGACATGGAGATATACCAAACAGGAGGTGAGGATTCAAATTTTTTTGAAGAACCCATAAATATATCATCTCCAATGCTTGAAGAATACAGAAACAAAGTTTTTAATACTCAGAGAGAAAAGAGTAGTTATAAGGAGGTTAAAGACAAACTCAGACTTGAAAATATTGAAATTGATAAATTGAAGAATAAAGTGAGAATGCATGTTGTAGAAAGGTCAAACTTTGAGAGGTTGAAAGGTCTGTGGGAGCTAGAAAAGGTTTCAAACATTGAGTCAATCAACGGTGAGGATCAATTCTACATATGGACAGTCCCTGCAATCAAGGAAGCAAAGTTCATAAGGATGGATAATACCAAACTAAGAGCTAATAATAGAAGGCTTAAAAGGCAGGTTGAAGATCTTGAAATACAGCTAGCAAAGATTGAAGATCAACCACAGTAAAAATGAGTGTAAACAGTAAGTGACATCCCCTAACACATTTTTGGGGTTATGTGGAAAGATTTCATTTTAGAAAGCAGTTCAAAGTTGATTTTTGTTGATTATGAGAGATTATATATAACTGGAAGGATGGCAGTAAAGGTTTGAAAATTAAAATTTTGGAAAAAGCTGTGAAAAGATAGACACAACAGTTTCGTAGCGTGCTACGAAACTGCTGTAGGATGCAGTTTGAACAATTTTGCAAGGTTTCAAAGGGTGAAAAGGCTTGTTTTTTTTTAAACCTTGATGCTGCTGAAGAATGTATAAAGATCACAAGTGAAGATCCAATGGAAAAACACATAAAAATGAAGGTTCCAAGTGAAGTTTTCAAAGGTAAATTTCTGCACTACGAATATAGAAGACAGTTTCGTAGCACAACAATGTTAACAGTTTTGGGACTCCTTCAAAATTTTGGTTTGGGCACAGCTGGAAGGGCGAAGTCACATGAGTTTAATAAGACATTTCCACATGTTTTTTAGCACAAGTTGGTCAGCAGATGGTTTGAAGAAACATAAATGAAGCACTATAGCTATTTTGCAAGGAGCATGTTCCTATCTTTTAGGGCATATAAGAAGCAAATCAATACAGTCTAACAGCAAGGAGATGGACATCATCAAGGTCGAGGTTTAGGAGGAGCATTTTTCAGATAGAATATTTAATGTTTAGATAAGGTTTTTAAGTTATAATAAAGAGTTTTAATCCTAGTTGTATTAGGACTCTAGAACAAATAGTTTAATTGTCAGATGTAATTAAAAGTTTGTTTTAGCAGTTGATAGGTGTCAAGCTAGAAAATTCAAATTTTTCTCAAGTGTTTGGAGAGAATCCAAGAATGTAATGATGAATCTATAAGAGACAAGAAGTCAAAATGCATAAGGTTGGGAAAATGTTATCAGAACAGTCTACTTTTGTAAATACTTTGGAGGAGCTGATACATACAAAAGTAGTTTAACTTTTCTAAAGTTGAGATTCTTAGTGTACTTCAGTGAGCTTTATCTTCTATCATGTGTTTTACTTCCATATTTTTTATGCTTATTACTCAGAATTCATGAGAACATGCCCTGACTTCCTTTAAGTGTTAATTTATGGTGAATTGAGTTCTTAGGTCCTATCTGTGGATGGTTTTATTCAATGTTTGATGCTTATTACTCAGAATTCATGGTCATTCAGGATCTGACTTCCTTTAAGTGTTAAGCTTGGATAAATCTTTGTTAAATACTTTCCTTTCAATACCTTGATGTATCATGGCTCAGAACTCACGCACAGATGCTCTGATTTCCTTTGAACCTCAATATATTGAGACTTTCCTAAGTGTGTCATCCCTTCATTGAAGTATATACAAGCCTCGGTTTTATAAGAAGAGCTATTTTTTTATCTTATCCTTATCACTAAATCCATAGCCCAATGGTAGCTTGTCTTCATCTTTCAACCTGCAAACATACAAAACCACAAACCATAGAGTTAGCCATCTATCTTTATACAAAATCATTAACCCTTGAGAGAGCCCTCTCAGGCTGAGGAGGCTAAGCCTCAGCTAAAATATTGGTTTGAAATAGTTACACTGAAGTCGTCTGATTAGCAGCCTATCAGGGTCCTATTTTGGTGATAATAAAACCAATGGAGCTATTTCATTAGATATTCACCAAATGGACTATGGATTGTGAAATCCACCTCTGTTCTACAGGGTTTTTCATTGTTAATTTTACAACCTCAGAGGCCAGAGATATCATCTTGAGGGAGGTACCTTAGTTCTAGGGATCCATTGGGCTTTTCATCACACACTGGTTCCAAGAATTTGACGCAAACACGATGGAGGTGATCGGAATTCCAATCTGGGTCCGGCTTTACAACCTTCCTCTTCATTTTTGGAATGAGGCAGTATTGGATGGCATAGGGAAAATCATTGGGATATACATCAAAATAGATACACAACAATTGGAGGAGCGTGTATACACTTTTGCACGAATCTGTGTGGAAGTGGACCTCAATAAAGGGCTGCTAGAATGTATACAAGTGAATAAAAAACAACAGAAATGGACATAACATCTTGACTTTGAAAACAATGCCTTCAGATGCCAAATATTCAGAAACACCAGTCACCTGCAAAACACATGCCCGGAGGCAAAGATAGATAAGAGAAAAAAGAAGAAAACAAGGAAAAATCCAAAAGGTTGGCAATTTCCCTCAAGTGAACCAGAACATGAGACAAAAGAAGAAGATGGCGTCCTCAACCCACAAGAGAATAATCAGACAACCACCATACCAGAGACAAAAGAACAATAGACACAAAACCCTTGCGACATCTACACCAGCTTACAGCCGGCAAAGGACCTCGAATCACATGACTCGGATGGGAATAAAAGGAAACACATCTTAGATACTTCAGATTCAGATAAGGACATTGGAGCAATCACTGAGGAGAATCAGCTCGCCCTTATCTCGGCCACGCCAACACAAGGTGCTTGGCGGAAGGTCGAAAAGAAGAAGGGAAGAAAAACTTAATTTTCTTCCCATGTAACATAGTTTCTTTACTTGCAACCTCATAGTTTGTCTTGATTGACATTACCAACACATGTAACATGTAATTTTGTATTCACTAATAAAATTATGAATTCTTCCTTGGAAAAAAAGACAAAAAACATATCATATGTTTAAATATGCATGTATAGGAATATAGTGAAACCTTTACAAGAATAAAAAAAATCTACTATCATGACACATTTTGGAAGAAAACCTTAGATTATGAGCACACTCGTTTTCATTATAGAAGATCCCATGAGCACAATAGCTATACAAAATTTTCCCTCTTTTAGATTAAATCATCACCCAGATCTAGTAGGAGAATAAGTATCATGAGAGTTTCATCAAATACCCTTCTCATTGATAGAAACCATGAGCTCAACCACCCCCAAACTTTAGCAAGAAAAACAAATCAATATCTTTGACTTGTTTTCCCATCTATGATCCTTTTCTAGGTGAATACCCACCCTATTTGGGTACTCAGAATCACTCACATATGATTATGCATGAACATAAAAACTAGCAATATCCAGTAATAAACCAAGAAAACCCTCAAATCACTTCAGAAGAAGCCCCATACTTAGTTATAGGGATTTCAATTACCTCCTAGTTACTTAATAGATAATTAAGAGGTTGTAAATTTAATTTCCAATCTAGTGTTTGTATGGAACTTACGAATTTTCATGCTCAATATATGATAATAAAATATGTTTAGTGCTTATGAAGTGTTACTATTAATTTAGTATTGCATAGTTGTATGTTAATGTTCTTTCATAAGTCACCAAGCCACACTTGCAGGAATTGAAAGTTCCAAACTTTTAGGGATTGAAATATCACACTTCACACTTGCGGGAATTAAAAAGTTAATTACAACCCTATTTCAAAAAGGTAAATCACTCTTTGTTAGAAATTAATCACATAGATAGGAAAGTACATCAATCTGCTAGAAAGTAAACACACATGCATGAATGTAAATTACTCTTGTTGGAAACTAAACACACATACAATAAACTAAAACACTTTGTTAGAAAGTAAACACATAAGTAGGAAAGAAGATGGGTGACTTGATCACTCCCAAACTCCACAACATGAATTGATGATGTACTAAAATATTAGCAAATTGTGATATTGGAATCCTAGCTCAACAACTAAATTGAGGCTGATATAGTGAAATATAGAAAATAGGATGAATCATTGCTTTATTTGATCAACACACAATGTTACATAATATCATTTAAATCACTTAATGAGTTGCAACCAAACTATTAATTTGAATCAAAGTGAATTTCTAGTGAGTTGTAGTAGTTTCAAGAATTAAGAAACAATATAGTAAATAATCATATTAAATAAAATATAATTGAAATTATAAAATACCTTAGCTAAAATACAAGTATCACCTGGCTAAGGAGGGCCCCCTACCTCCTTAGACAAGGCACCATATAAATTGCAGCAACACACCTACACTATAACACATTGCACACACATAATGAAAATGGAAGATGAAGCAATAATATTTTTAATTAACAAAAATAAGAATAACAACAATAATTCCTTCCCTTTTTCTATATCACCCCCAGCTCAGGTAAAGAAAGGTATTTATACAATACTCCAATCTCTCAAATTGATGATGAAATAGAGGGATAACCATGAGAATATCTAATGCTTAAGTTGTTCTCCCTTTGTTACAAAAACATAGTGAAAAGATGGAAACTCTAACATTTTCTATCTCACTCAACCATTGCAACAAGTAGGAGGTTGGTTCAAATCAGTAGCAATCAATCTCTCAATGTTGGATGACAAACCACCCTTTTTTTTTTCCTATGTTGGGTGATGAAGTGCTTGATCCCCCTATTGGGAATTTGGAAATGACAAATTCACATCTAATATTTGAATGCACTAGCGCTACTAAAATTGTCCATTGAGTTGCATCATGTAACGAGTTGCAGTAGTTGCTTCCATGGTTGGTGTGTCAAAGTTTAGTAGCATTGGCTAAGATGTTTTGTAGCATTAATACTCCAACGTTTTGCAACATTGGCACTTATGGAATGTTGCAAGATTAATAATCCAACATGTTATAGCATCGGTACTCCAACATGTTTCAACAAAAATGTGTTAGGTTTTGAAACAATGAGATATGGGGTGTTGCATAAATGACGCATTGGAGGTGTTCCAACAATGCAATTTGCAGTGTTGCACCAACACAAGTTGAAGGTGTTGTAGCAATGTAAAGGTGTTGCAAAAACTAAAATTCTTCAAATTATCCTTTGTTGTTTCCTCCAAAGGTATCAATATGGATCTGTCTAAATTACTTTTCATAAATTCTCGTTAGTTAGCATAAAAGGAAGATTTTTTCCCTAATACATAAGAATGAACACTAAAGTGACATAATCAGAGAAATATTGTACCTTGGTAAAAAATGCATTGCTATGAATAAGATGGGTTATAATATCATATGGAAATGGTAAAAAGGTATAGAAAAGGTGGTGAATGGGTTCTAAAATGATGATAATTTGGGAACTCAACAACTTATCATCCAATAAATCATCATGTTTGAACCTAAGAAAGAAGAAGTGGAGGACATGAATATTGATGCGTTGAACGTCCTAAGCATATAAAAATCTTAGAAAGGTAAGGATACCAAATATATCCTAGATCATCAAGTCAAAATTATAAGTAAAGCTTATCTTAAATCCCATCTTCACAATAAAAAATATGCTTCAAGTATGACTGGCTCTAGATCCCATCTTGAATTCCAAACCCACTTCTTTAAAGATACTCCAAAATCTCATTAGGAGGAAAAGAAAAAAGGAAGGAGGAGTAATCAACAAATTTTAGAAGAGTTAGGAGATATGATGGTCGCTTTAGAAAGAACAAAATTGCTCTCATAGGTGTTTCCCTCCACTATTCCTACCTCCAAATCAAAACCATATCTAGAAATATATGGGGCCTAAACTAGAAAGGAAAACAAAGGCTCCTAAAAAACATGTGGAGATCCAATCAGCCAAAATTTCTAGTGAGACCAAAAATAAAAAATTATAGTAAATCAATTGTGGAGGTAACCTATATATGTGGGAGGAGTTGTCCATCCATGGCTGTAGATGTGTAATTTCAAGCAAGGGGCTTTACCATCTTCTGGAATGTAACATTCCCTATTTTGGCCCTTGCTTTTGTAACATCAAGGGTAACTGCAACACTAATGTGGGGAAACCATAACTGGCTAAAACTTTATTTAAACATTCCTTAATTATTAATAAAAAATGTAAACCAACTAGAGGAAGGGACAACATATAGATCATGGTCTGAGGGACGTTTCTTATTTTACTTGTATACCATGAAAATCCATCCCCATCTGAATTAAATGTTAGAACCACCTGCAACTGAGAAAATCCATTCCCTGACAAATTTTTTATGTGAAATGATTGGGGATGAAATGGATTTGAAAATATTGCTGAAAATTCATTAATGATAAAAAATATTGGATTTGGTGATGTCCATTCCCAATGGCCCTCTCTCTCTTATATCGAAGAGACAATGGAATAAGCTTCAGGAAAAAAGCACCTAAAAGCTAATGTGGTTCTCTTTTGGTTGCACCAAAGGATACATGGATGAATTATACATGTACGCACAACATAAGTGAATTCAAGGTTTGATTACTAGACTAAAATGAGATGCTCAAAATTTCATTGTCTTAAGTTTCCAGTGAAGTTGGACTATCTCCTCTCCTTATGTGTTGCCTTAAGACGATACCCTGTGACTCTGGGTGTAATTAATTAATTGTGATTGAGGCAACTGGAACCTTGGTATGACCCTATGTTTCTAGTGTGCAATTTAAGGATTATAATTTAACCACTAAGTGATTGCCTCTAGTTGATGAACCACTTAGTGTTTGCAGTTTGGCTGATGAACCACTTAGGGTTTGAATTTAGTTAATGAACCAATAACTTGTTGTTGAACAATTAATTGCACCACTGGGTGCTTGCTTTAATTGATGAACTACTTATTGCTTTCCTATTAGATGATGAACCACTAAGTGCTTCCCAATTGGTTGTCAAAACAACCTACATAGTAGATTAAATCCTCAGAATCTGAGCAACACATCTTTCCCTTGAATTTTGGTGAAGTATTGTGTTTTGAAACTCATAGTAAGCAAGTCACTAAGGTGCTTACTACTAGAGAGTAGCTGATGAACCACCTAGACAAAGGACCCCATCTCCTGAGTGTTTGACCAATGCCTTGGTGTGAATTTCCCCTGTGTAAGCATTACCTTAGACTCTAATCCAACTCGAGGGTGGTTAGCTACAAGAGTGATTGTTGTGTAGATGGCCTATGGTTGGGTGGAGAGTGAAAGTCCATCCTTCATTTTCCAACCATATTAAAACACTTAGATAATCATAATGACATGCATATATGAATGATGAATGATGACTATCCCTGTTAAATTAATGGTTGATATATGAATTTGTATGACTCATGAATGAAAGCCTATAATTATTGTAAGTTCATGTTTAACAACTACTTTATATGCTCGTGGTTATATGAATGTTGTATATTGTTAAATTTGTTATAAAACTCAATATTTGCAAGCTAGTTTATATGTTGACCATTATATGAAAGTCTAGCTTAAATTGCTAAATACTTAATTTAGGATTGATATAATAATTTTCTGAGGTAATGTACAGTTATATAATCTATAATTTAGAATTGTAGTCAGTTGTAAGATCCCAAGACTTCCTTGATTTAACATAGTATAGTGCCTATGAGAGCCTTTGTTGAAACTTGACATTCAACTTCAAAAAATTCCGTGTTAGGAAAATGCTCTTGCCTTAAGGAAATATTCATTGTTTATCTTGTTTCCTTTATTAAATATAGATTTGTATGAATATTGAGATCTAGAGGTCTAGGGACGTGTGTCAACATTGGACAATGTTGTGACACCCCAGATTCCGTCGGATATAGATACAAAGTGAAATCCTTACAAAACATGAAGTGGGATTGGTGGGGGGCCATGCGGAAATATGATGTGGTTGTGCCACATGGATGACACATTGTAGTGGTGAGTTGGTGTGGAAATATATTAAATCCAAGGTAGAATCTTTCCATCACCCACTACTTGCCACCATAACACCTATGCGATATCACATGGAACAAACAATGGCAGTGGATCAGTGGTGGTAGCTACTGTGAAAAGGTATTTTTTTCATAATTTCAACTAACCGTGACTACTCACCTCTCATTGACAATATTTAACCCTTACATATATCCTCGATGGAGGTTGGAGTGGAGCGGTAGCGATAACTACTATGAAAAGGTATGTTTCTCGGACCTGTCAACTGACATGACTGTCTGTCGCTCGTCGGTAGTATATAACCCTTGGGTATATCCTCAATGGCGATAGTAATGGACTGATGATGATAGTTGAAATGAAAATTGTCGTAAAATTTTCTTGTATGGCGGGGATGTCAAATGATGAGACCCCCCACTACTCATCGAAATGAATTCTCTAGGCCATCATTAACGAAAGACCTTCTTCGGATGGCATGATTAAGGCATGGATAGATCAATGACCCTCATTCACTTTGAGGCCTCCTTTGTTCACCATGGGTTAATAGAGTGGGGTGTGACTATAAACACACCCCCATTACCCAAGGATATTTTTCCATTATGTTAACCCAATTCCCGTGGTGAAATTAGAGAAATGGGGTAAATAAATTTTCTTTCCAATGCACCAAAACTCAATTTGGATGTCCTCATCATATTTGCCTTGGTGAGAAAATTCTAGTGATATAAATTTTGTCCAATTTAGACTCTGGGATTTCAATTTATGTCCCTTTAAATTTTTTATTATTTTACTTGTGTCTCTTCTCCTTCCATGCCACGTGGCACCCACGTGGTGCCAATGTGGCAGGTCTCATTACTTATTCTATGTCCTAATTGCCACCCCTTCACTTGGGGACACACACACACACACACACACACATATATATATAGACACACACGCACATACAACTATGTAATATCATGGCATACCCTCATAAAAAATTACACATATATAAGTGAATACATACATATACACACACATATACATACATATACATATATATACATATATATACATACATATACATATATACATGCACATACATACATATACATACATACATACATAAATACATACATACATTTTTTAATGTGGTTCATGGACACTAAGTGGTCGCTACGTCCATGGGAAAATCCGTGAAGATCAACCTGAAGGGATCTACCCACTGGCCAAACTAGCAGGGCCTAACCCCGAGGGTGTCAAGTATATTTGACTCCATGACCTCCCCATTGGCGAGGTACATAGTAATGGGATCTCAACCAACTGAGTTATCCCTTGGGCTTGGACATACATACACACACACACATATATAGACCCGACTGGCCTCCCCATTGGTGAGGTACAATGAATAGAACTCAACCAATTGAGTTATCACTTGGGCTTGGACATACATACATATGTGTGTGTGTATATATGTATATATACATATATTCATGCATATATAATACATATATACATACATATGTATATATAATACATACATATACAATGTATGTATATGTATATATATATATATATATATATATATATATATCTATATATATATATATATATATATATATATATATATATATATATATATATATATATATATTTATATATATATATATATATTCATGCAACAATACTGATATTCATTCAATAATATAACATAAAATTCATGACAAAATGTTATATGGAGATATCTATCTTGAGCTAAAATTGGGAAACTGAGCTTGGGAAAGCAACTCTCCTCCCAACCATAGACAAGTTGCATCCAATCCTCACTTATAGCTTTCACCCTCGAGACAAATTCTTGAGGATGAAGTTCTTTTTTCTTAAGGGATAAAATACCCAATTTCTAGTTGAAACAAGGATTCCAGAGGCTCTCCCTCCTCCACCCACCAATTTTTTAGTAGTCAATGATTTGATAGCAAATCCAAAGGCCTATTTCCTCCACCCTACAATTGTTCAACAAGTACTAATAAATACCAGGGAGTCCATGGATTTAGTATCCACCCTTAAGGTGTCAAGGGAGTCCATAGATTCAACTCTCTGCCATTCAATAAACATTAGACAGTTCAGAGGCTTCACCTCCTCCTTGAGATCATGCAACATAATGGTTCCACCCAATGAAGGGAATCCATAACTCACAACTAGAAACTAGATGAAAAAGAAAAGGTGAATTAAGATCTTCCCTTACTAAGAATCCAAGGATAAAATCTCCACCACAGTTTGTTGAGACAATATAGAGAAATTCGTCTCCACCCTCCAACCCTTGGGAATCCAAAGAATATCCTCACCTAAAGAGAATTCTTTATATGCTCCTATTGTTCAACTAAACTATATATCTTCTCTGAGTGTTATCGATGTGTAATATTCTCCTTCTCTGCAAATAACTCCAATGATTGCCATACCAACAACCTACACATATTTCCCTTGTTTTTCACGCACTTCCTCTCACTAATCTCATAGTCTATCTCTTCTTTTATCCTCGTATCCTTGTTTTGTTCTAAGTGTTCCTCATTGAATGCTCTTCCCCTATGTGCTTAAATTCCTCTATCTTTTTTTAGCTGCCCACGTAGCCCATGATTCATAATTTTTTTTGTCCTTTTTGCCTTGTCAAATGTTCCAAAACAACATCGCTCTCGTCATTCTTCTTCAGTTCAATAAATTCAGAATATAAATCCATTTAAAACAACAAAAACCAACCTTCAGGATGGTTGTAAAAAAAATAGTTTATATTTTCAGGTAAGAAGAAAACCTTGAGCCATCCCTAAGCGAGCAACCTCCCTAGCCTTTGGAATCAGTGTCCCTTGAATCAACCCCATTTTTAATTTAAAATCAAATTACATGAAATATTTACAATGAATTCATAAATGGAAAAATAACCGGGGGCTATCACAACCACCCCCTTGGTAATACCATCCTCAGTTTTTTTTTCATATAAAATCACAAAGACATACTTAAAAACAAGAATAATATTTCATGGAGCTTTATATTTACAAATTTTTAAAATATTTACGTTCTTATATACATTTTCTTCAACCAAAAAACAAAAAAGGATAAGATGCTTGCATTGTATTAACCATTTCTAGGTGGCTTCCTCGGGCCCAAAGTGCCTCCACTACACATTAATTTTCTCTATTGCTCGATTTTGGAGTCCGAGGCTCCTTCACTCTAGGATGCATAGTGTCTTTGGTTGAAACTCTCCCTTTGGTTCCACCCATAGAAAAAAACCAATCAATCACATGATTAGAGTCTCACACATATCTTTTAAGCAAAGAAACATCATAAATGTCGTGGAATTTTATTAATTGGGGTAAGGCAAACATATAGGCCACTGATCCTATTACTTTAAGTATCTCAAAATGCACACAAAACCATGGTGCCAACTTGACACATGACCCAATATTCAAGGAAATTTTCTTGGGTCTAAATCTCAAATAAACATGTTCTCCAACTTGGAACTCTTTATGCACCCTATGCTAATTCGCATAACTTGTTTTTCTATCCCTGTGCTACCTTTAAATTTTTCCCGATAATGTGCATTTGTTGTTCCATCTTTTTTTTAGCATATCGGAGTCCAATAAGGACCTATTAAACTTGGATCACTCAAGTTGATAACAACTCCTTTCATAAAGTGCCTCAAATGAGCTCATCTTTAAAGACTCTTGGTATCCATTGTTGTATGCAAACTCTACAAGTGGAGGATACTCTTCCCACTTCTTTGGCTGGGATGCATCACATACATCCTTAACATATCTTGAGGATTATATTTGTCCTCTCTATTTTCCCTTTAGTCTCGTGGATGATAAGTTGTAATGAAGCTCAATTATATCCCCAATCTTGCAAATAGTTCCTTCCAAAACCTTAAAAGTGAACTTGTCATCTCTATATGAAATTATCTTCTTGGGAACTCCATGCAACCTCACAATCTCTTTTATGAATATTTGAGCCACCTCACTAGTTGAATTGGTGGACTTGAATGCTAAAAAAATGAGCCACTTTTCTCAAATTGTCAATGACCACCATAATTGCATCATGTTGTGTGGAATTCCCTTGGAAAAAATGGTATTGAAATCCATGGAGATCTCTTCCCACTTCCATTCGGAATGGGAATGGGTTTACAATAACCCTATTGGGTGTTTACGGTAAACCTTCACCTGCTTTGGAATTCTATGCATTTAGCAACAAAATCAACTAATTCATTTTTTAAATTAGGCTAATAATAAAATTGTTTTTATTGTCGTGACGATATTTTGATATCCTGGGTGGCCGAAATATGGTTTAGCATGGAACTCTCTCATTATGAGCCTCTTTAAATTGGTATTGTTTGGTACATATATTCTATTCCCGAATCTAACTAGACCATCATCCATGAGATGATATTATTCATCCTCGCCATCTTGTTGTATCTTTTCCTTTACTCACTCTGATATTTATCACCATGTTGCATTGCAATTTTTACCCTCTCTCCTAGGTCCATTACATAAGAACTTATGGTTGTCACATGATTTTATTAAATTCTCCTCTGAGTGCATCAACAAGCTCGTTTTACTTGCCATTGATGTACTTGATTTCAAAGTTGAACTCGCTAGTATGGCCAACCACCTAGCTTGTCTTATGTTCAACTTAGGTTGATCAAACAAATATTTTAGACCCCCATGATCTGTGATGAGTGTATATATTCTTCCAAATGAGGTAATGTCTCCACATTTTCAATGCATGAATAATGGAGGCTAACTCAAAATCATGAGTCACATAGTTTGCCTCATGCTCATTTAACTTCCGTGACTCATAGAAACTACATATCCTTCCTACATCAAGACTCCATTTGAGCCCCTATTGCGAGTGCATTTGTATAAACCAAAAAATATTTGTCCGGATCTACAATTCTCAACACTAGTGCATTAGTGAGCAACTATTTTAAATGCTCAAAGCTCACGGCACATTCAACTCGTCCACTCAAATTCCCTTCTTTTTTCTATGTAAGGACGTGATAGGGTGGTCTATCTTGGAGAATATTTTGATGACCATTCTATAATAACTTACTAACCCCATGAATGATCTAATATCATTCACATTCTTTGGTGTTCTACCGCTCTATTACAACCTTGATATTTTTTGGGATCAAATGATATCCCTTCCTTGGAGAAAAATGTGTCCCAAATAATGTATTTGTAGTTGAAATAACTCACACTAACTCAAATTTTTCATAAAGCTTGTGTTTCCCCTTGAGATGCAAACGACTCGAAAATAGGTGCTTTTCATGTTCTTCTTCAGGTCCTTAAATATACCGAATATCATCAACAAAGAAAATCACAAATTTTTCCAAGTAAGGGTGCGACAAAATGTTCATTAAAGACATGAAAGTGGTAGGGGGAATTAGTAAGCCCAAAGGGTACCACCACAAACTCATAATGCTTGTAAGGCTATACGAGAATTTAGACTTATGGATATATCCTTCCTTGATGCACACTTGGTGATAAGCTAACCTCAATTCAATCTTAGAAAATTGTTGCTTCCCTTAATTAATTGAATATGTCATCAATTCTTGGCAAATGCTACATGTTCTTAATCATCACCTTGTTTAATTATTTGTAGATCAATGCATAGTCTAAGTGTACCATATTTTTTTCTTTACAAATAGTACTAGAGCTCCCCATGGAGACACACTTGGCCTTATATAACCTTTATCCAATTTATCTTTCAAAGCTGTAATTTTAATTCAACCAAATCGAGGGGATGCTCATCTTGTATGGTGCCTTGAATCTTCAGTCTTGCTCAAGCATAAACTCAATAGATAAACCTAAATCTGCGTGACGAGGTAATACAAAAAAATTATGTGAGAGATACACCTTCACACCTTGTTGAAAAATATGATATATTTTTGGTAGCTCTCTCTCCTCTTGATCAATCTTGCTATTGGTTGTTTCGTTCGTTGAAATGTCCATAAAAAAACAAAGTGGCAACCTTTTCGGGTTTCTTCACTTAGCTTGCATGGTTGTGACTAGCCTCGCTGAAGTATGCTTTCACTTCCCTTGTAAAACTTTCCTTTCTCCATGCTCATCTAAGCAAATAGAGTTACCGATCAAATGAGAACTATTACCTCAAAATGAGAACTCTAACCAAAAAACTCCAAAAAAACATGAAAAAAAAAGTTTGAAAACTAAAAGTGTTGATGCTCAAATAACCTTTTTTTTTGTAAATTTTCAAATTTTAAAAAAAATGGCGATAAAAAACCATTTTTTTTGTGCAAAAAAACACCCTCAAAACGAAAAGTGTTGATGTTTGGAATAATGTCTTTTTTCAACAATTTTTAAGAATGTCATTAAAGATTAAAAATCATGTTTTTGAAAAGCCTTAACATTCCACGAAATTTTTAGGCATGAGATTAAATATAAAATATCACATCTTTGAAAATCCTTAAAATTCCAACAATTTTTAGCCATGACATTAAATATAAAATATCATGTCTTTGAAAAAAACTTAAAAATTCCAACAATTTTTCGATCATGGTGCTAAAGAAAAAAATACTTATAATTGTTTTCAACCATAGCATTAAAGATAAAATATCATGACTTAGAAAAACATTAAAAATCTTAACAACTTTTCAACCATAGAATTAAAACAAAAAAATTATGACTAAAAAAAACCTTAAGTTTTCAAAAATATTTCAAGCATGACATTATGGAAGAAAATTTGACTAAAAAAAACTTAAAAAATGAACACCTAAATGAAAGAGCCATTATACCAAGAGTAATTTATTTTTTAAATGTTAAATGTATAGCGATTTTAAAATCTTATCCTAAGACAACTTGGGACATTGCGACAAAAAAAAATTAAAAAATCAATAATCAAATTGACACACGTGTAGGTAAACTTGACCCATTGTAATGAAAACTTAAAGATCAACCATGAAATTGACATATTGTGGGGATAGACTCAATTCATTATAACGAAAAATTTTAAAACCAACTATCAAATTGCACATAGTGAACTCGGGTTGCTAGTCGAACATCGCCACAGAGACCACTAAAAGAAAATAATAATAATAATAATAATAGATATATAAATAAATAAAAATGAAAAAATACAACGGAAAACATAAATTCAAATATTGAATTAAAAAAAAATAAAAATTTAAAAAACAATAACAAGTAATAAAACATAATTTTTTTTTAAACATGATCAAAAAAACCAAATATAAAAAAAATATATATAAAAAAAAACAAAATTATTTTGTAAAATACATAAATTTAAACAAATAATTATAAAGAAAACATTTGTTTGTATAAGACTGGGGTTTGCAAGCCTTTGGGGAAATTGCTAGAATGGTCGAAGATAGGAACCTTACAAAGGTAAGAAGCACAGTAGTTGAACTCTACTTGAACGGAGAGTCCCTTAGATCTCGGATCTCCAAATGTAATTTCCCCAGAGTTTTGACAGGTTTCTTAACTTAATAACATATAAGTCGTTTTATCGTAAAAAAAATAAAATAATAATAACAAAGAAAAAAAATAACAAAAAAAATAAATAAATAAAAATATTTTAAATAACACATCATTTAAGTTTTTTTTATTTGTTTTTAATTAAAAAAAACAACTAATATATATATATATATATATATATATATATATATATACACACACACACACATATACATATACATATACATATTAAAAATTAAAAAAACTTGAAATGAGCGCCCCTCGAAATAATTAAAGTACAAAATTATCCATAGACAAAGAAAAAAAATAGCTCTCAGTGTCGTGGTCGTGACCTAGGCGAAGACGGCGCCATGCCTTGTCTGCTACTTTTGCTCAAGTGCGCATGGCTTCGCGAGTCCATCCCGGAGACGGCCCCTCAACTCGATCAGTGTCCAAGATTTCTCGGCTTTGACCGAGTTCTTTAGATCCTCCTCGCCTTAGGCGGAAATCTCGAAAATTTTCAAGAAACTTGAAGGTATTCGGTAGTCACTCTTCCTCCTACTATCCCACGTATGTCGCTGCTCTTTCTCTTGTTGAGAAGGGTCTCATTGACAGTTCATGGGTCTATGGCCCTCTCCTAAGACGTGCTCAAAAATGGTTCAAGCGCAATTGGGAAAACAAGATCGGTGGAAAAATTTCAATCGGTTACGTGGCGAGAGGCAATTCACTTTTCATTTTGAAACCAAAATAAGATAAGGATTTGATATTCGAGGAATGGACCTTAATTCATGGACACCGAGAGGGCTTTACCTCAACAAATGGACTCCAGTTTTGATCCCGAACTCGACGTGCCAAACGTTGTTGCAGTTTAGATGCAGCTTCCTCATCTCCCCTTGCACTATTGGGGTGATGATTCCATACGTGCTATCGGAAACGTAGTAGGAAAATTCATTGACCGAAGTGAGACGAAGGACAACATGCAAGCTTGTGCCGGGATATGCGTTGAAGTGGATGCGGGTAAGGGTCTTCTGAAAGCGATCAAGCTTAAAGTTGATAATTGGACTCACATACAACATACTAGACTACGATAAAATCCCATTCAAATGTAAGGTATGTCACGAATACGTTCATTGCTAATAGATGCTACAAATTTACCGATATTGAAAACCCAGGATCTAGAAACCCAATGAGAAACTATTAAAAAAGAAGAAGGCGCTACGAACCCTAGAAATACCGGAAATCCTACAATGCATTCGCCCCTCCTCTCGAAATAATCCTTGTCCAATCCCTCCCCTTCCTCCCGAAACCTTCGACCCATCCCATAACCCTCCCTCCATCCCCTCCCTTACCTCTACCAATCCCCTTTTCCTCCCTTTCCCTCTCCGAAGATGACCCTCCTCCACCCCCTCCATACCCATTCACTTCTCATCTCCTCGGATCTCCCCCCTCTAAATATTCCCCCCCCATCTCTTCTTCGAACCCTCCTCTTCTAGGATCACTAGAAACACAACAAAAGAATGTGGAGTCATCACAGGGAAATCCTTAAAAACTAGCCTCGGAAGGAAGTCCTCCAAACATCACGGAGATGAAGTCTGCCCAAAAATATATAGCCCTTGGAACTCGTGCACCCTATTGAATCCTTCATTCTAGGGAAAAAATAACAAAGAAGCAAGTCAAAATGAGCAAGGAGGGAAGATAGGTCCACATCTGCATTCCGAAATGATGAAAGCCCTCTCTTGGGAACTCGGAGTTTTAGGGAACCCTTCAAAAAACTCAACTCTAAGAGACCTTATGAATCATGAAAAAACCTAATATCATTCTCCTTTAAGAAACTAAACAAGGAGATCAAGACATGGAAAAACATTATAAACGAGAATGAAGAAGTATTCGGGCACCCACATGGAATCCAGTGGGTGCCTCGGAAGAATAGCCACCATTTGGAAATAGAATGTTTGGGAGCAAAAAAGAGTTGTCAAAACTCAAAAACTCGGATCAAAGTAAGCCCTAAAGTACTAAAGAGAACATAGAGATCATTTTATATAATATTTATGGGTCTAATCATTACGGGGATAAAGAAGCTTGTTGGAGCACAATGAAAATATATATAAACAATGAGGCCAATAGAAATATCATCATATCACGAGGATCTTAAATTGATCTTGCATGCTAATGAAAAAATAGGTGGAAGTTTCAACTTGGATCCTTCAAGAGAGTAGTGTGAAATCATCATCCAAGATCATGATTTGGTTGATGTCATAAAAAAAAACCACAAATTCACATAGAGTAATCATAGGATTTGAGTGGGAAACATTATGGAACGGCTTGATCGATTCATAGTGGTTGTACCCTCTCCCTCTCTTTCTTCTCAGTTGCCTCCTCTTATATCCTCTCCTCTATAGCCTCAGAATCACTACCCTTTCACCCTCTCCCTCGGTGACCAACCCTCCCTCGACCCCCCTCCCTTTTAAACATAACCCCCTCCGGAGTGATATCACGATGCAAGGCCAGTTGTGTATTATACACGGCAACAACATGTCGAGGGGTCTCCTTTGCACATTTGGCAAACAAAGTTGAAGAATGTTAGAATGGCTCTTAAAGATTGGGCCAAGCTTCATTACAAGGAACTCGATAAATCCATAACACAAATCGAAGTAAATATGGAAGTTATTCATAATGATATTGATACACATGGAGCGAACCAAGAAAAAATTAGATCAAGAGAAAGAACTTTATTGGCATTTGTATAAAATCAATAGGAAAGAAGAGGAGAAGTGGAGGATAAATCTAGAAACACGTGGCTCCAATCGAGGTGACAAAAACACTTCTTTATTTCACAAAGCAAGCTACGGTTAGAAAGACAAGAATAACATCTCTTCCATAATTGATAATGAAGGAATAATTCAGACATGGACCAAGAATATATAAAGGTTGTTGCCTTTAATCACTACAAGAATCTTCTCATCGAACAAAGCTGCTATCGAGGATTATTTGGATCTCTTAAGTCACTTTTCCAAATCTAATCATAGAGGAGATAAACAACACCCCTAAAAAGAGATATAGAGGAGAAGCCGAAATTCAAAAATTCCATATAGTCTTTGCAACGAGATAAGTCTCCGAGACTGGCTGGCTTCTCCCTCAACTTTTACGGGACCTATTGGGACTTAATAAAAAAGGATTTAATCAAAATGATTCAATGGGCTCAAAGGAAGAAGAAGATTGGGGGTTTTTACCAATTCCGCCTACCTCACCCTTATTCCCAAAGAAAATCGTCCCTCCTCCTTTTCAAGGTTTCACACCTATCTCCCTATGCAACTCCTCTTACAAAATCATCACTAAAATCCTTGCCACTAGCCTTAAACCGCACTTTTCCTAATCTCATATCTGAAAATCAAGGGGGATTTATCTCTCAAAGACAAATCTCGAGACTCTATTCTCCTTGTTAAAGAAGCCATTCAATCGAGTATGATGCGAAATGAGAAAGGTTTCATCCCTGAAGCTCAACCTTGCCAATGCCTTTGAGAGGGTGAGACATTCCTTTCTCATTTATGTCCTTAAAAAAAATGGAGCTTGACAATGATTTCATTTCCCTCATCAATGCTTGTATTTCAAACCCTTGGATCTCTCCCCTTATCAATGGCGGACCAACAAATTTCTTCCAATATTCCCAAGGTCTCGACAGGCAGTGTCCCCTCTCTCCCTTTCTCTTCATTCTTATGGTTGAATCCTTTAACGGGGGTCTTGGACCACAAGCGTAGAGTAGGTCTCATCACTAAAATCAAATTCGGCAATGGAGTCAAGAATATGGACCACTCTCAATTCTGCGAGATGACATCCTTTTGATGCGGTGCCACTCAGCATGCTTGCTCAAAGATTCAAATTTCTTCTTGACAAATTTATGCTTTACTCGGGGAAGTCACGATAAATTATCACAAAAGTTGTATTTATGGATGGAATACTAGAAATCACACCATTCATAGCATTGCACAAATTTTTTGGAGTCTCTTACAAATTAAACTAGGCTTATTTCAATTATCTTGTGATGCCGGTCGATGTCTTGGGCCCTTGAAGTACGAGGGTATGGAACATCACAATCAAACAAATGAAAAAAAGTGCGGCGGTGGGGATATTCTTGGCTAAACATGTGTGCAGGGCATTTATTCCTCCTTAGACTACTCTCTTCTCTACCTTTGTACCACTTTACCTTGTTTCAATGCACCTATCATCATACATCTAAAAAAATTGAAGCCGGTTTTAAGACAATTTCTCTCGGAAAGGAGGAAAAAAACGAGAAGAAGAAATACAACTTAGTCAAAGTGTGAGACAAGTTATGCAAAATCAAGAAAATGGAGAGGCTCGATATTCGATATCTCAAAACTATTGAACAATGCTTTTGGGGGAAATATTGTGTGGCACCTGATCGATGGATAACACTCATGGTGGAAACAAGTTATGGAATCCAAACATCTCGGCTCTCCCGGACAAAATATCCTTGTACCGCGACATTCCGAGCGAGGCCTCTGCTCTAGAATTTGGGCACTATGCAAGAAATCCATCCCTTTTATTAGCATAAATCTTTCCAAAGTTTCTCAAGGGGAAGAAACACAAACATCCGGAATAACTAGAATCATGGGGCAAGCTCCTCTTAAAGAAAGGCCGAGTCCTCATGCGAATTCAAACCCACCTTTGGAATTTTGATTTAATCACCTTAGAACGGAGTTCAAGGTGGGATGAGCATTCAAACATTTGGATTGATTGGGACTTTCCTCTCGTCCCCTCTCATGTTGAGGATTATCACGATAAATATCAAAGTAATGCTTCATGGTGCTGACACCTTTGTTGAAAGGTAGTGAAGACGATATTCAATGGGATCCCTCCAAGTCCTCATACTACTATCAAAGTAGCTTATTGCCAATTCCTAAAAGCAGTTCCCTTCTCCTCAATGGCCTATATGGAAGCTCATACTGGAAGTCCGAAGCCATACCGAGATAGAAATCTTTATATGGACTCTCCTCGAAAGGTAAGATCTTAACCTTAGAAAATTAGGTGTATATAGCCCATCCAGATGCCCCGATTGTCAATGCGCGAAGAAAGCTGTATTACATCTCTTTGTGAAATGCCCTTTTGCAATCTAGTCTTTGAAATATCTCACTTCTTTCTCTCGCAGTTGATTTAGACTCCATCATCACTACTCTAGACTTGATAAAAAAATTGGAAAAAAACAATATCCATGGGGGAAAAAGAGCAAGAACATAACCAAAAAGGGTCGCGGGATACCCTTCCTTATGTGCTTCTCTAGAACATTTAGTTGGAAAGAAATAAGATGATTTTTAACAATAAAAAAACCTTCTCTAAGGAAAGTCTGCAGCCACGAATTGAAGCCTCACCATAGAAACTATTCTCTCAAAAAGCAAATCTGGTAATATCGACTTCAATGACCTTCAAGTAAATGAAAGAACTTTTACTGGGCAAAAATCTTGGACAATCCCGACTCCTTTCAAACCTCCAATTACTCAACCCTATCATATAGAACTGGAAGATAAGACTTAAATAAAAATAATTTATCGAATGGCTCGATGGTTGCAAAAAGATCAGCTCTCTTCTTTGATGGAGCTTCTAAATCAAATTCGAGTATTCTTTGGGGGAGCTGGAGGCCTCGAAGAGATGAAAATGGCGGCGTCTTGTTCTCTTTCGAATGGGGTCTCGGCTCTCTGTCTAATTAACAACAAAGCTAAAGCATACGCTCTTCTCCAAGGTCTCAAATTGATAAAGAGAGTACGACATGGCAAATGCAATGGTGGTTAGGGGATTCAACTATTATCATCGGCATGATGTTAAAAGACTCTCCAATCCAAAACATAGCTCTTCACGGGATTATTATTAGATGTCACACCTTGACTAAAGATATGCATAATATCTCTTTCCATCACATTCTCGCAGCTAACAACAAGCTCGTGGATAACTTTCCCTAACAAAGCTGCTAGAAGACAGTAGGTCAAATCCACAGATCATGATGGCCTATCCTTCATACCTTTGCCATGATATTTTCTTTTCCAAAATATATACTTTCTTGGATTCTCTGCAAGAATCTCTCTCGAACTTACTCGGACTTCCCCCCATAACTTCAACTCCTCCCCTCATGTGACCTTATCTCCTCGATCTTCCGACCATTACTCCCTCCTCTTCCCGACACGTGCTATTTATCCCTCCCTTCTCATTGCATCGCCACACTTCCTCTCGAATAGCGCCTATCCTTCCATCTCTCGTCCACACGCTCCCTTGTTATTACTCTTATCTTCGATGCCCCTCGAATCTATTTCGCAACTCCTTTGTCTTTCGTTGCTCGCCCCTTGTCCTCCTCCCCCTGCTCTCTTCCTCGCTCGTCCCCACCCTTGCGCTCCTCCCCTGCTCCTTTTACTCCCCCCTCACCATATCCAGATTTCCCCCCTCCTCATCCTCTTTCATCATGCGATAGAAAACTACTTTCATTGTGTAGACTTGCGAGCGAGAAATGGAACGGATCCATGCTGGGCGTAGAGGATCTTGGATGAAAAGCAACAAGTTGATATGAATCTCCTTCGAGTGCGGGGCTCGGTCCTTCGAGAATCAACTCAATGAGCTCACCAGCTCGCTGCTCGCATGTGGAAGAATATATGTGGTTTCGAAATACATATTAGAGAAACGTTCGGATCGAGCTCCGGCTCAACAACGTGAGAAATGTCGGTCAGGAAGACAACAACGATGCATCAGTCGGGACGGCCGATCAACATCGGCGATCCTCATTCCTCTTATCTCTTTTTATGCATGTCTTTTAAATTAGTTTTCCTACTTTCTCAATTTTTCGAATATATCCTGAATATGTAATGCGATATAACTTGAACAATCGACATAACGAGGCTCAACATTTTGTGTTTGCTACCCTCTTTGCTTGTCCACAATAGCATCAAATTGTAATAAGGAAATCTCTCCTTTTTTTTCGAATATAATATAGCACCCAACCTTGTTAAAAAAAAATTTAAAAACTTAAAAAAAGGAAAAAATAAATAAATTAATAATAATAATAATAATTTATTATTTGAAAAAATTCGAAGCCGGGCGAGCCTAAGTCGATTCGAGAATCGACTACGGGTAACCTCGGGCACAGCGAGCGGCACTATGAAATGTCGCCCTGTCGAGGCCCTGGTCTCGGCCATGGTCCCACAGAGTCGGTCAGACCTCATTCCCTGGGCGGGTGGCGTTGCACAAACACCGCCCCCACCATGCCCGAGTGCCGGATCAATTCTCGGAATAAACCTAGGCTCGGTTGGGGCAATTTTTTTGATTTTTTGATTTTTGATTTTTTTTATTTAGGGCTCGAGGCTGACCATGTACGATTCTCGAGAATCGAGCTAGAGCTGTCTTTGAGGCAAATTTTTTCATTTTTTATTTTATTTTATTTTTTTTAATTAATTTTTTTAAATTTTTTTTAAATTTTCATTTTATTATTATTTTAATTTTAATTTTTAATTTTATTATTATTATTATTATTTTTATTATGTTATTATTATTATTATTTTTTTTAATTTTTAATTTGTCTTTTTTTTAAGAAAACAATTGTTTTTTTTGTTTCTTTTTGTTTTTAATAATTTTTTTTAATTTTTTTTCTTAGATTATGTGGTTTTTTGAAATATTTTTATATTTATTTATTTATTTATTTTTGTTTCTATTTTTTATTTTATTTTTTTTAGTTTTTACAAGTTTTTTTTGTCTTCTTATATTTATATTTTTTTTCATGTTTTTTATTTTTTATTTTTTTTATATTTTATTACTAACGGGAAATCATTGACATTAAAAATAAAATCAAACTTAATACATTAGAGAATTTAAAGTGTAAAAAATACTTGAATTTCTTTAAAAAAATCAACACTTTTCAAAATAAGCATGAAAATCACAAACATTTAAAAACAAGCGAGGGTTGATGTTGCATTAGCACTTTTTCAAAAAAATCAACATGAAAATCACTAACATTAAAAAAAGTGTTCATACTTGATAAGAAAGAAAGTTTAAAGTGCTAAAAATTATGCTAAAAAAAAGGTTATTTTGAATAACCACTTTTCAAATCACAATTTTTTTTGCTACCTCTAAAAAAATAGGCAATCAATAATTTTCTCGTTTGATCGATAACCATGTTAGCACTCAATATCCTTTTCACAGTAGTCAAATTTTGTTATGTGCACATATGACTGATCCATGCCCAACAACAAGTTATACGCACCCAACATTAGTAAATTCAAATCGTTGTCATATTTTTGAAGCTTAAACACAAATAATTTCACCTAATGGCTTATTTTTCTTTTCGTCTTTCTCGCTAATTGGACCAACCATGGTTCTACATGTGCTTCCTGGGATAATTAGAAACTTTCCACAAGCTCCATATTGATATAAATCTATTTTTGATCCGAGGGTTAATCAAAACATAAATAATTTGATTGCAAAGTTTACTTCCATCTCAATTATGGATGCTTGGTGATCTACTTGTTGATTTTCCTCAACTACATATATTATGGGCATGATTTGCACTACATATCCCATAGTACAAGCCTCTTGTGCGTTATATATTTGTGGTCCTACATTTTTCTAATGTGGGAAAACTCTTTTTACAATGATTATCTCCACATGTCTAGCATCGTAAGGGTTCCTTAGCCTTAAATCTATGTTGCTCTCCCCATGGGGGTGGTGTGCACAACCTTTATCAATTGAGATAAATTTTTTATGTGCTCAACTTACATGGGTTGTGCTCACACCTTCTTTCTTGTCTGCTGATTTTTCTTGAGCCATTTCTTTTTATCTTTCATGTTGTTATTTTCTTTCCAATCACCTCTTGAACTACGGCCTAAGTTTTGATTTCTCATACCATGTTTCAACTTTTTCATGGCATCATTTAATGTTTGAGGGTTCATGAAACTCCATTTGATCTTTGAATCCTAGAGGTAGCCTCATCGCGAACCTTTGGAAATTTTTCCTTCTCATCCTCAAGATATGGAACATATCTCAACAATTCTAGAAACCCGGCGATGTATTTTTCGGTGTCATTTGTCCCATTTTTAACTAATAAAATTATTTTGTTTTGTTTTTCATAATATCAATCGATAAATATTTATTCCTAAAGATCCTTTGAAATTCACCCCAAGTCAACTCCTCTTCAATTATGCCTCGCATTCTTCAAATATTCCCACAATATGTCTACTTTCCCTTTCAAACTATAGGTGGCTTCCTTTTCTTTCATGTTCTCAAAAAAGTTATGGATCCGGAAGAATTTTTTCATTCCAAGAAACTAGCTTCTACATATTCAAATTTATTCATTTCTCTGTAAAATGTGGGTAGTTTTTTCCTTCTTAAATTCCTTTAGCATATAGTCCTTTTCTCCCTTTCTCTAAAGATGAGGGTGCTTTACAGCGGTGGAACTAGAAGGTCTACTAGATTGATGCCCATTAGTACTAGCTCTTCTCTCGCAGGGTGCTCAATGGTGCATTCCCTCTCTACAACGTCTTCACTTTCTTTCACTGTGCCTCTTCCTACACCTATTACCATATTCTTCATTTGTTCTCTTAGATTCCAAAGGGCTCCTCTATCTCTATGATTAGCCCCCCAACTAATGTCGCCTTTGTCTTTGTAATTCGAGAAGCTTTGTAGTATAACTACATTTACCTCAACTTACATTCATCGAGCGCTTACCAACCTTTCATTATCTAGTTTACAACTCCTAATATAGGCCTTTAGGCTCCTCAAAGTATCCATCCCAGGTAGAAGAGTTTTATTCTCCCCTGTTCTCCCACTTTGAAGCTTCTTCATGCCCATGTTGTGACATGTCAAAAATCTATTGAACCATCGTGCTACTCATTCCTTTACTTCTCACTATCATTTTTTGCTTGTGATGTGCTATCATTCACATACAATTATTAGATACACCATAACATAAATATATAACAAATCATGACCATGAACTTGCTTTTGTGGGAACTGTTGTGGTAGGCTAGCTGTGAAATAAACTATTCATGTTAGTGCATCCATATCATATAACATAAAATAATTAGAAGTACTACATATACATACATAGTCAAAAAAATATATTAGTCAACACAAATTGCTAGCTCACACAATGGTCAAATCACAGGGACCGGATTTTTACATTAAAACATTTGTTTTATCTATTTTCTAAAAATTCAACATGAAACTCCTTTGCTTTTTTTAACCCCGTAAGATAGTACCATCTTATTCCCAAGGCTTGAAAGACCTATCCACTTATTTCGCCTATAATAAAGCCCATAAATTCCAGAGTGTTGAAAGCTGGGACGCTATGATACCACTTGTAAAAACACATACCCTCGGGGATGTATCCTCTATGTTAACTCAATTCCCTTTGATGCAATTACAGAAATGGGGTAATTTTTTTCTTCCCAATTCCCCAAAACTCACTTTGGATTTCCTCATCATATTTTTCTCGATGAGACAATTATAGAATATGAATTTTGTCCAATTTGGAATGCGGGATTGCAAGTTATGCCCCTTTAAAGTTTTTTATTGTTTTAATTGTGTCTCTTCTCCTTCCCTCACCACATGGCGGGTCTCATTACCTTTTTCTTTGTTCTAATCCCCACCCCTTCATGTGAGGTATCTTATATATATATCACCCCTCATATAAATATAATAAACCTCTCGTCATCCAACGATCCTCGCTACACATTGCAATTAATGAGCGTAAATAATTGCACCCGACCCCCTCGGCGATGTCATGTTCCACATTCACATATCCATTTTCATGATTCCAAGACAATATACGATGCTCCATGATTACTTCCGCCCATATGAAAACATGTGGGGCCTCACCCTCCTCTCGTTGACGTCACAAGAAGGGGGTCCCTCTATCCCTCTTAATTGTTGATCTTGTTATCACTCCACTGGATCTCTCGAAGGCTGAGAAGGAGACTAGCAAAGGTAACCACGAGATCGCTTTGGCCTAGTAGCTAGCCCCCTGCTAGGAAGGAGAGGGCTCTCTCTAAGAGATCACAACCAAATTGGGCTGGATAATGAAGATTTTAGGCTAGGTATAGTAAGCTCTAGGGTTTTGATTGATTGATTTTGGATGTTGGATGGTGAATTAGGTTAAGGAAGAACTAGATCGAGACCGAGGATCAGAGTGCAAAGATTTTATGAGAGCGGTAGGCACACACTTTAACACTTTTAGGTATCTTGATGGGTGTGATTAGACTGGTAGGGTTTCAAAAGAGACATGGAAATCATGAATTCTTTTCAATCAGAAGAAAGTGAAACATAACTATGATAATTCCTCTAAAATAGAGCACCAAATAATGAATTCGCATTTATCTAACTTAGGAATCAATCACATTGAGAGATAGAAATGAATATGGAAAGCATAATACATTCAAACATATGAAAACATAAGAGGGCAACACTACTAAAACACATACCACAATAATTCCACCAAAATAGTTGCAACTCTGTCTATTATTTCTCGCAAAAAATGATTGATTACAATAGTGTTTAAAGATCAAATACACAACATCCAACCCTTTGAAATGAAAAAAAGAAAATGAAAGATATAGACCAAAACAAAATTCTCCCACTCTCGTGGAAAGTCGAATCCATGACTTGTGGAGCTATTCCCCCAATATCCTCAACTAGAATCCTAATGAATAGGAGGTCAACAAACTCTCCCTATCTTAATGAAATTGATTCACTTGACCCAAAAATACAATTTTTACTTGATGTATCTACCTCTAGTAACTATAATAGACATAATTACATTTTATTTATGCATTTAAATCATTAAAATTTCATGAAATTCATCATCCAAGCGAGAAAAATTCAAAATTACGAAGATGATAGGTAATTTGGAAAAAGCGTAGCGTGAGTCTGCAAAAAGTGCAGACAGTGACCTTCAAGCTGACTTTTGACTACCTTCTACAGTCCAAATTGAGCTCAAGATATCTCATTGGAAATTTGTTCTCGTCTAGTTGTCCAAAATTTCCTCAAGAACTGAAAATGATGGATTTAAGCCCTACGAAAACCCACTTTTTTCCAAAATTGGTCAAAAAAGCGCAACGTGAGGTCGAAAAAGGTGGCGAAAGGTGTTTTTTAGGAGTTTTTTGGGTTTTTTCCATCTATAAAAAGCTCAGCTTTTTGGAGTGAAAATAGTCAAAATGTAATGTATATACAATTATCTATCCAGACCATGTAGATTTTCCATTATTTAGAGGCCTCTAGAAAAAAGCGCGGCACTTAGCTCATCTTGCTTTTTTGCTGAAAGCTAACTATGCAGCAAAAAACTTGTAAAATTTGACCAAAATGCCCAAAAAAACCAAAAAATTGCCCAAAAAACCTTCAAAATTGCTAGATTAAGTATTGATGACGTATGTCAAGCTACCGAGGAGACATCAACAAGAAAATTCAAGTTTACCCTTTTCCTTTTTTGCCGATTAGGGTTTCCTTGAGCTTATCCCGCAACCGTGTTTTACCTTGACCTATTGCAAATTTTGTTTTACGGTGTGATAGTGGTCGACCATGTGCCTCAAAATATGATTTCCCTTGTTTTTCCTTGTGAAGAAGCTTCTACGAGTTTCACGTTTACTCGTTAAGCCAAACTTCTCTATTCTCATTAATTTCCATGGCAATCCTTTCCTCAAAGGTGAGTTCTTCTCGCCTCATGTTGTTTTCTGCTCCAATGCTCTTTACGAACCATTGTTTTTGGTCGCTTCTTAATGATCCGAGCCTCATCCTCATCAAAATAATCATGTCCCATCACTACTTTTTCCTTTGACATCTTGTCTCTTAGCCTTCAACACGTCCATTTCCAAGAGTACTTGTTTTTTACTCAATTGTTTGTTTTCTTGCTCAAGGAAGGAGATGAAAAAATTGTGCCCTTGCAAATTATCTTGTAGCTCTTTGATTTTGGCATCTTTATCTTTGATGAAAAAAGTCTAAGGTTTCTCTGTTCATCTTTGAATTCCAAGTCCACCATGTCAAAATCCTGTTCTTCCTCATGGTGGGTTTCTTTCTCTTGGAAAATTGTTGCTTGTTGCTTATGATATCCTTGTTTTCATTTGATGTAAAGGGCAAGGCCCTTCCACAATTTGTGGAAAACACTTTCTATGTCTTCTTTGTTAGGTTTTGACCTCTTTTTCCTTTTTTAGTCTTCTTCATTTTGTAGCCCCGCTAGATAATCTAGTTTGTTTTTTAGAAAGCTGATGTTGATGGTGGAATAGGTCTAGCAGGCTCAATGAAAGTCTCCCATGCAATGTTCGAGTTGTTTGAGGTGATGAAGGACAATGATTTTTTTGGAAGATATTGTTCATTTGAAGCTCATACTCTCTTTTCACGCACTATGTAGGCCATCTTGTCAATTCTCATGTACAAATAATAAGGAATGTTGAGAAATTTCACCCTAGTAAAATGCATGAGTAACTCTGATGTGGTAGTTGTACAACTCTGGAGAATCTTCCCTCACAAGTGAAATATTTCATGATTATTTTCATAGGAGCAAACCTATTAATCAAATGACCAAAAGGATTTAATGTTGTCTTTTTAAGGTGCTTTGAGGTAAGGTTCATATAGTTGGGCATCCAAATCCACGAGTTTTGAACCACTTTTCACCTACATTAGGTATCCTTCTCTGTTGTAGCAATGATGTCTATATAAATGTTGAATGTCACACTTACTAATAGTCACTTGGTATTTTGTAGTTTGGTGATAGAAAATCTGGTCAAATTAGGATGGCTCGCACTCTTTGGACCATTTCACAAAACTCAAAACAACCTACATGCTAAAAACATTTGACTACTAGGGGTGATGACATCAATTCCCTAGTGTCGATGGCTCTAGCCTCAAGATTATCCCTCCTTTATTGTATGTCTTATTCTCTTCTTATATGGTGTTTCTCTCTTCCTCCATGATATTTATGTTTATTTAGAAACCCTAGGGGAGAAGGGGAAGGAAAAATGGAGTGGGATGATAGGTTAGGGAGTTGGGATAGGTGAGGGAAAATTTAGGGAAGGGTGTAAGAGGATTTAAGAAGCTTAGGGAAGTGATGGGGAGTTGAAATGATAAGGGGGATGGGATAGGGAATTCAATTCTCGAGTATGTAGTCTAGTTGCCTAGAAAAAGCATAGCATAGGGAGTGCGGTTTTAGGGAATATAGCTTAAGAGTGGGGAATGAGAGGATGTGAGGGTAGTGGGGGGGATGAATTAGAATGTGAGGGAGGTAAATGGGTCTAGGGAAAAACAAATTAACCTTACAAACTTTGAAAAACTAGGGTTTAATTACTAGATCATAGCATGGAGGTAATCAAAAAATTTCACCATAAAATTACTGACCATGAGTTGAAAGGAGGGCTTGGAAGATGTAACTTACTCTTGAGATAGGTGAATAAACCTTTGTTTTTTGTTTAGAACCTTTGCAAACAAGCTTTGAGGGCCATTAATCATTCAACGCTACAAAGCACAACGAGCTTAACAAAGGCGCAGATGAGCCCTAAAAAGCACGAAATGCGATGCTTAAGAAAAAAGTGCGGTGTCACTCTTGCAAAAAATCACAAACAATGGAGCCAAAACTCGGCTTTTTTGAGGAAAAAATTAGTTTTTTTCTTGGGAAATTTTGAGAGCTCGATGTTGAAGAGTGAAAATGAGTGACTTTTGGTCTTTGAGGGCCTCTTATACTTGGAGAAATATCATTAAATGGACATGGACACACATTTCATTTTTTCAAAATCAACTTTACATTGCTTTTTACCTTTAACCTTTGAACTTGATCTTTTGATGGCTTAGGAACAATAAATTGCTTTTTGTAACCTTGATCATTTTTTGATGGAATTTTTGAGTATTTCGAGATACTTGGAACTCGAAGTACTTATTACAAATTAGGAGCATAAATTTTTTTTCCTTGAAATCAAAAATTCTTGATGAAGTTTATTTATTATCACTCCTTCACTTGTTGGACCTTATACATGAAATGATGATTTGATGACTATGGAACCACGAGAACTAATGGATACTCCCGGAATGAATGAAACCATGATGAATATAAATGTAATGATGGTGACGACTCATGAATACTCGGTTGAGAGGTGGAATGAGCCAACAGCTAGTAAAAATTTTGAAAGGAGTGAAATTAGACCTAGATCTACATCTAGTGACCAAATTTTTGCATGATGACCTAATGGAATGATACAAATTTGAAAATGGGACCCTAACAAGACACGATAAGATTTTATTTGACCATTGGTGGCGGGATGCAAAAGCGACACTAACTGAGATCTCATTGACTAATCTTCGCCGTCCATTTGGGGGTTGGTTTTTTCCCTCGCAGTCGAGGTGTGTGGCTACATGGGTTTGACAACCTAGTCCTCAAGGCTAAGGCCCATGTTTTAACCTAACTTGTTATGGTTGTACGCAAACCCCCACCAACAATGTTCTAGGTACCTTATTGGCACCTCTCGTGGAATTTTCTTTGGTTCATATGGCCATAATGTGGCCAAAGCTATCCACATATTTAGCATTGTAACTCATGGTGCGATGGGTAATTACAATATATATATATAAATATATATATAGTCTAGACTCACACATAGGCGTGTCAATACATACACATGAAATATATGTTATATAATACATATACATATACATATACATACATACACACACACACACACACACACACACATATATATATATATGTGTGTGTGTGTGTGTGTGTGTGTGTGTGTACATGTACATGTACATGTGTATGTGTATGTGTATGTGTATGTGTATGTGTATGTGTACATGTACATGTATATATTTATATGTATTATATAACATATATTTCACGTGTATGTATCGACACGCCTATGTGTGAGTCTATACTACCTAACACCATTCCATGGTTCATTTAACATCACGGGGTCGGGTATCGTACACATAATTTGTGGCTAAGGAGGCATTAAGCCAAAATATTTGATGCTTAAAACATGACGATTACACAAATAACACACACACACACATATATTTTCTATGATTTATATGTAATATCCATTTTTTTGTTTCATATAACGACCTGGTATAAAAACTCTATACCCTCTTACATTCATTTCATTGAGTTATATGTACCTCTCTCACCAATTGCATCAATGAATTCACTTTGGTATTGTGAAGGTGACACTGAGTTTTCCCGTGTACAAGAACCTTGGTGGTCTTGAGCCATCATTGTTTTTTAGCTTAGTAGTTAATATCAATGATCAATTAGATAAATACACATTCCGATACCTATGCCCGAGTGTTACCCATACAACCGCACAATCACATTTAGTTTGTACATACAACGCTAGTTCAATTAGGTATTTTCTTACTTGGACAAAATGTTGTTAGCGAGTCGGTAATACATAGAACCATTTATTCACATGATTATGTGGAAGATAATCATCAATTCATTCCCATAATTGTAAAGGAGACCATGAACCTTTCATGCAAACAATACAAGATTCATTCAATAGTCTAACATAAACTTCATGAGAGTGTTACATAGCAAGATATTTTTCTTGAGCTAAAATTGGGAAACTTAATCTAGGAAAATGACTCTCCTTGAAACCATAGACATGCTACAACCAATATCCACTTGCAGGTTGTCACCCCTCAAGCCATATTCTAGAGGTTGAAGTGGTTTTTCTCAAGATATAAAACACCCAACTAGTATTTGAAGTAGGGACTCCGGAGGCCCTCCCACACCTCCACTTACCAACTATTTAACAATTAATGATTTCACACGGAATCTAGATGCCTCTTACCTCCACCCTATAGTTTTTCAACAATTAATAAATCGGGGATTCCAAAGATTTAATCTCCACCCTTAAGATGTCAAGAGGATTCCATAGAGTTCAACTCTCCACCCTTCAATCAACACCAGGGAGTCTAGAGGCTACACCTCCACTCTCGGATAGTGCAACATAATGGTTCCAAGCAAAGAAGAGAATTCGAACTCACTACCAAAAACTAGATGAACAAGCAAAAAAATAATTAAGATATTCCCTTACCCCGAAGAATCAGAGGGATCAAATCTCCATCCCTAGGTTGTCGAGTGAATATGGAGAAATCCATACCCACCCTCCCACCCCGGGCATATAGAGACTTAACCTCACATGAATATAATTCTTTTTGATGCTCCTTTTTCTCAATAGAACTATATATATTCTCTGAGTGCTATAAAGGTGTATGCTTCTCCTTCTCTACAAATAACTCCAACTAATTCTAGACCAACAATCTACATAAATTTCCTTTCTTGTTCATGTGCTTCCTCTTGCTATGATCAAAATCTATCTCTTTTTATCTCCTCTTCCCCCTCATGTTGTTCTCAATGATCCTTGTCAAATGCTCTTCCTTTGTGTGGTTGACTTCCTCTATCTTTTCTCGGGTTCCCCACACGACCCATGCCTCATAATTTTTTTCTTTCCTTTTCCCCTTGTAAACTATTCGAGAATAGCATGGTTCTCATCCTTCTTCTTTAGTTCGGTAAATATAGAAATAAATTCATTTAAAACAAACCAACCAACCTTCAATGCTTGTCATAAAAACCACTCATATTTTCTCGTAGCAGGGAAACATTAAGCCATCCCAAGTAAGAAACCTCCCCAACCTATGGAATCCATGTCCCTTGACTCAACCCATTTTAATTTATAATCGAATTACATGAAATATTTACAATGAATTCATAAGTGGAAAAAATAATACGGGATGTCACACCAATGTGGGGATTCTCATCGAGGGTTCCACATTAAAAGGGTTCCACCTTTTGGTGGCATGATAGTAGTAAGTGCTCGATCAATGGCCCATTTTCACCTCAAGTTCACCTTGTGGCTCCCCTAAGTTGGAAATGTAACTATGATCAGTCTTCATAATTTTTTATTATACTTATATTATTATATATTTATTGTAAAAGTGAAAAGGAATAAAAAATAAAATTATTTTTGAAACATGGGTTTCATGCTCTCTTTATTTGTCAAATTAGGTCAAGCATGTTCTTCATGCTTCTATGGTTTATTTGAGTCAAAGAGTCTTTATCATATGTATAAGACCCTTCTTGGGCATTTTTATCATGAAAGAAATAAATATTTTGTGTCAAGAAAGTAAAAAAAGACCTCCATCACCAAGTTGGCCCTACTTGTGACAAGTTAGCCTTGATGTGGCTATTCAACCTCCTAGAAAAAGGTATATATTGGAGGAAATTAGACCTATTTGAGCATTTATCCATCACAAGTTTGATTTGCAATAAGAAGAAGAGGACAAGAAGTGAAAAGGTAAAAAGGAGAAGAGAAAAAAGTCAAATAAAAGAATAAAATCGAGTTTTTTTTAGAATTTTATCTCTCACACGTGCTTGAAGATATAGTTTTTTCCCCTATTGCAAGAGGCCAAAACTCGTAGGTCCAATTTGTAGGTCTGATCCCGGAGGTCTGAAAAAACAAAGTTTACCGGTGAAGGAAGGAAGTATGTCTTTCATTGAATTTGGGAGACTTTTACTCATTTGTAGGAGGATAATTTTTAGGGGGAACTTGGAATAAAAAAATAATTTAGAATTATGGCCTAGTGGGATCCACATGTCGGGATTGACGTGGTGAGTGCCACAAGGACTTGGTAGTGTTCACATGGATTCCAAGTAAGGGACCAAGTGATGTGAACTACCTATTATAACATGGTCGAGCCACATGAGTTACACATGGGAGTCCCTTGTTGACGTGGCATTATATAATTGGTTAAACTTCAAATGGGCATAAATTTCAATATAGGATTTGGATTGAGACAAAATTTATATCACTAAAAATATATTGATGAGTTGGATACAATGGTGGTATCATAATTTAATGTTATAGACTTTGAAAAAAGGGTGATTTTTTGTAACCCCTGTCTTCATAACCAACCATAGAGGTCGGGTCAAATTATCAAGTAATACATCCTATAGCCCTGAGATAATACAAGAGGTACGGGGGAGTGTTACGAGTGGTATCAAATCATAGATTAAAAAATACACTTAAAAGGCTCATGAGCATAATTTAATACAATCTGTTAGTTATTGCAAATACTAGCATTATTTGGATTTGTAACTAATGTGGTTGTTAACCTTGCTAAGGATGCTTATATTTATTTTAATCTATGTGACTAACATGGATTCTAATTTAGTGAAAAAAATTTCTATCAACGTGCATAATTTTATAGCCTAAGGTAATGAATTGATGTACTCATGCAAGAATTAGCTAAAAAATGTGTGTGCATGACAACACGTAAGAAAACACAAATCTCCCACCAAAAAGAAAAGAATGAGCAATAGAATTGTGCAATATATCACACATAGATCCCAACATAATTAGGAAAAGGAATTAGTTAGGAAAATCTTAGGGGAAGAATCCCCCATGACTAGATGGAGAATCTTAAGAGTTTTAAGGCCAATTGAAAATTTGGAACACATAGAATGAACGGATTGTTAGAGCACAAGAAGCAAACCTATGTTAATACTATAATTTTTTAGACTTTATTAGATTCGCAAAGGCAAAAACAACATGAGCTTGGTGCCATCTACCTAGGAAAACACAAATCCTAGAAAATTCCATATAAAATATGGAATACTAGATTAGAGACTAATAAAATAGAATGAAACACTCCAAAAGAAGGACATCCAACCTTGAGCAATTATCAAAGTGTTACAACTAGAAGACACTACCAATGAAGGAGGAGTGAGAAAAGCTTGATGCTAGGAGGCATTAAAGAAAGAAAAACCCCCTACCTTTGATGGTTAAATAAAGAAGGATGAATAGCGAAGCCTCAGGGTGTTGGGAATGAAGAAATACTTGGGATTCCATTACTTTACATTGAAAACATGAAGAATAGAGTAGCCATTTTCAACTTGAAGTGTAAAGGTGATATTTGGTGGGAATATATGATAAATATCAAAGGAATTAGAGAAAACAGAGGCTATTATGGAGAATTTTTGAGAAATATTTACGAGAGAAGTACATTTTCGAAAGGTAACGTGGCAACAAAGATAAAGAATTCCATGTGTTTAGGCTAGGGAAATTTATTGTTGATGAATATACCAATAGAGATTTAAATTTATTGAGGTGTGGTTCGTACATCGGGAATGAGAAAGTGAATATTTAAAGTTATCTCGATGGGTTACCATAGGCTTACCATAACAAGATCGATTTTGATGAGCCAAAAAACATTATAAGACACTATTCAAAAAGCTAAATTCTAATACGAAGATTCTAAACACAAGATTGAGGCCCAAACATATTAGAAGAATAAGGACAAGATTTATTTTAAAGGAAAGGGGGTCAAAACACTATGGGCATCGGAAGATGGGGAAAAAATAGTAAGTTAACCACTCTTGTTGAGGAGGCAGAATTCCAACAAATGTTCCCGGTTTCTAATAAATATTGAACCATTAAAACAACAAGAGAAGAGGACGAGGGGCTCAAGAGAGGACCATTCCACTCGTTGCACATGTAGAGGATACAACCTACAAGGAGATTGTCCTCACCAACAACAACATAATGATAAAAGGTTTTACAATGTGCAAGAGGCAACAATGGTGAATGGCATAGCTCATAATGTACCTCAAATTTATGTAGCATTGGATAGCTAGCAAGTGTATCATAAACCTTTAGTTATTGAAATGGAAGGTGTGGTCATTAGCCAAGCTGGGTTTCGATTTTAATTGATCCAATATCTAATTTCAATTATATTAGCCCAAAGTCTGCAAAATATTGTGCTTTGAAAAATAAGGCACATGCCAAGAATTGGTTGGTCTAGCTAGCCAAGAGAGCCACGTAAAAAGTAACAGAGCTAGTAGAATCATGCCACTTAGAATTAGATGGAATTCCCATAACAACGAACCCCCAACATACTTCGATTGGGTTCGTATGACATTTTAATTGGAATGGAATCGTTGGAATCCCATAGAATTGAAGTGGACTATTATAACAAATCAATAGAGTGCCTTGATGATGAAAGGCAAAGGAAGGATATTGTAGTGGAGGATAAAGCTTATTTTAGTTAAGGATATTTCAACATTGCAAGTGAATAAATACGGTTGGAAGGGAGTGTGCCTTATTTATGATCTACATAATGAGTGTGAAAGAGGCCAACAAAATTGGGCTTTAGGATCACCCTATTTAAAATATATATATATATATATAGTGATGTATTTTTGGAAGAAATATTTGGATTTCGCCCAAGAGAGACATCGATTTCTCCATTGAATTGATTCTTGGTTCAATACCATTTTTTAAGATCCCATATTGCATGAGCATGCCAAATCTAGTAATATTAAAGCTACAACCGATAGATATGTTGGATACATGATATATTGGACCCAAGTATATCATCTTGGGGAACCTAAACACTATTTTTTAAGAAGAAATATGATACAGTGATGGTTTTTTATACGATTGAATAAAGCTACTGATAATGAAAAAAATGCCCACTAACAAGAATTGGCGACCTATTTGACTAGATGAGAGGAGCCACAATATTTTTTAAAAATAGATTTAAGATACGTTATCACCAATTCAAAATTAAGGATGAATATATCCATAATATTGTGTTCAAGAAGAGATAAATAACTACGAGTTCATGGCGGTGCCATTTGGGCCCAAAATTCCCCAACCACATTTACATGCTTGACAAATAATGTCCTCATCTAATACCTGGATAAATTTGTGCTTTGGTGTTTGTGGGTGACATTTTTATTTACTCCAAGACTATAAAATAACATGAAGAACACTTGAAGGTCACACTACATTTTTTGAGATAACACAAACTGTAAGAAAAATTTAACAAATTAGAATTCTTCAAGTCACAAGCTCACTACTTGGGGCATGTAATCTCAAAGGAATGTGTTGCAATGTCTTTGAGAAATCTAGGGGAAATAGTAGTAGGTGATTCTCTTATTTGAAGATAACTACTTGTGAATACTTTTACTTTTGTTGATTATATTGTTCTTTAGATTGATTATCAGTGTGTTCTCTTCATCAAACAAATACCAAAAACATAATAAACAATGAGACAAAAGACACATGATATAAGCTATCAACTAGGGCCAAAACCTCTCCAATATTGAGAGGAAAACCTCACTTTGAATTCTTCTTCTTATAGAATATTCAATTTATGAATTCCAATACCTAGACCCTTGACCAACAACCCCTCCAATACCAATTCAAAGCCTTCTCCTTCCATTTCCCAAAGTCAAATTTAGTCAAACTCACTTCTTAATGGCAACATCTGCTCCTTCGACCTCTTTCTCGGACCTACAACTATTTTACTACAACTCAACCCTCTTTGAAGAAACCTAGGTCACATGTGTGACCTAAAACATGGACTAATTCTTCTCTTTTTCTTCTTTGCTGGGATATAGACTTCTTCTACAACAATTCACCTTACTTTCCCACACTTCTTTGACACGTGATATTTTGTTTTTAAATCGACTATAATTCCATCCTTTTTGCAGCTGAAAGTGTGCCTTAGATATAATCCGCACGTGTGAGAGAGAAGTCCCAAAATAGGCCCAAACAATTATATTTTCTTCTTTCTTATCCTTCCCCTTTCTTCGCTAGGTATGAGGCTCCTTCTTATCTCTAAATTGAACTTACGAGATGCTTGTTTGTGTCTTCTTGAGAGAGGTCGAGTCCTTATTTATATAGGGATTGTTGGGACTCCAAAATAGGTTGATTTCATTGGTAGGCCGACTTGACTTGACCTTGTATACTTGGTATTGGAGGGGGTTTCCTTGACAATCTTTAGACTCATATAATTCCTTTACAATATTTAACATGCCCAAATGAGTCTTTCATACATGAAAATGAATATTTTTTACTTTATAGACTCAATGACGAATCCTAAAAGCTCTCAATGGGGAGCTTTGACCTAAAAATAAATTTCCCTTGTGCATGAACCCCATGCTGCAAGAACAAAAATAATAAATTTATTTTTATTTTTTTCATTCAATACATAAAATCAACATTACACATGTCATTATGAAGACCAAACCTAGTTATATATTTCAGCACAATGGATATTGAGAAGATTAATGCCATAATGGATTGACCCACTCCCATAAATGTCATAGAAGTTAGAGCAGTTCATGGATTGGTCATATACTATTGGTGGTTCATTCAAGGTTTTTCAAATATTAGACATGCAATCACATATATGCAGAGAGAAAGGTGTTAAGTTTCAATTGTCATCAGAGTGTGCAACTAGCTTTGAAAAAACTCAAGCATTTGGTCATGCATACATCTATCTCAAGGATAACTAATCTAGAAAATGATTTATTGGTTTGTACGGATGCTTGTAAGGAAGTACTAGGTGGAGTGTTAATTCAAGAAGGGCATGTGATCTATTATGAATCGAGGAAATTAAATTAGCATAAAAGGAACTATGTCACCCGTGAAATTGCAACAATCATGCATGAATTAAAGATGTGGAGGAATTATTTACTCGAGAAGAAATTTTTGTGTTCGTTCTGCAGATCATGAAGGGATGAGATACTTGTTTGACCAACCTAAGTTAAATGTAATACATGCAGGATGGTTGGCCCTCATTAATGAATTTTACTTTGAGATCAAGCATATTAATGGTAAGTAGAATAGAGTAGTAGATGCACTTAGGAGAAGTCTACGGGTGGCTCATTTGGCAGCGCAATGGCACTTGTGAGGTTGACATGAAAGAAAGGATCAAGAAGCACTATAATACAATGCACATTTTTTAGCTTGTAACAAAATATTTACAACGAGAGCTAGAGGGAATGCTCGAGTAAAGGTCTACAAGATCACTAAGGATGGTATGTTTTTGTTTAAGGATGGATGGTATTTTATTTTCATGGGTAACTTGAAGAAGTTCAAATTGGATAAGTTTCATAAAATACCTTACTCAAGTTATCCTAGTTATTAAAAGATGATAAAAACCATAATAAAATACATTGTTGGTTGGGATGAAGAAGGAATTTGTTGAATACATTTCTAGGTTCTTGGAATGTCAACAAGATAAAGTGGAATGTAGACATCCAGTGGAATTTTTACAATTAATCTCAAGTCTTGAGTTGAAGTGGGAAGTCATATCCATGGAATTCATCATGGGATTGTCGAAGAACACTAAGGGTATCATGATTCCATCATGGTGGTAGTGGAAAAAAAATCAAGGAAACTCACTCCATACCTATCAAGTACACCTTACATTTTTATGAAGGAGATATTTATATTGCATGGCATACACGAGAACATCATCTCATATGAGGATTCCAAATTCACATCATATTTTTGGAAGACATTGTTTGTCGGTCTTGGAACTCAACTAGATTTTAGTACATCATATAATACCCATATTGATGGACAAACCTAAAAGAATGAATATATTTTTACAATACATAATGAGGATGTACGTCATGCATTGGCTAAAGAGGTGGGAAGAGTTATTGCCATTAGTTGAATTTGCATACAAGAATGGGTATCAAGATTCATTGAATATGAGCCCTTTCAAGGCTATGCATGGAAACAAATGTAACATTCCCATTAACAGGGATAACCCAATAAAAAAAGTGGTTTCTAGAATTGATATTATGAAGGAAATGGAGTAGGAAGTTATTAATATCAGGAAGAAATTAAAGGAATCCAAGGATAGATAAAAGAGCTATGTGAATAAACAAATATTACACAAATATTTCCAAGTGGGAGATCATGTATATGTTTTCATTAGGCCAAGGAAGATCTCACTAAATGTGGGGTCTTGTGCTAAGTTAGCACCAAAATGTTGTGAACCCTTTTAGATTCTGGAAAAAGTGGGACCAATGGCTTATATACTAGCCTTACCACTCATTTTAAAGGCATACAATGTATTTCACATGTCCTTGCTTAAAAAGTATGTACATGACACTAATCATGTGATTGATTGGTCTGTGATATAGGTGGAATCCAAGGGAAAGTTCCAACCAAAACCACTATGCATCCTAGACTAGAGGAAGATCATGTTCTGGAATCAAGTAATAGAGTAGGTAAATGTGTAATGGAAGCACTTGGGACTAGATAAAGCAACCATGGAATATTCAAATCATAGAAGGGTATTGTACCTATTTTTGTTTAATGTGTAAAAAGACATAAAGAGTTGTGATGATAAAGCTCAGTTTTTCTTAGCTGATTTTCTCGTTATAAAACACCAAGGGTGGTGTTTATTTAAGGGGTGGGTTTTGTATCCCATATTTTGGCCCATGATTTTCTAATATCAAGGGTAACTACAACACCAAATGTGGGGAAACCATAGATAGATGCAAATTTGTTTTAACATTATAGGAAACCCGCTCGGTCGGGAACTTAAAGCAACTCCTTCTCCGTTTGGAGTGGTGGCTCTCTAGGGATAATGGGACCATTTTCCCTTGAAAAATATAAGTGGATGGATATAAATTGTAAGATTAATTATATGAATGAGACTAATGTAATTAAAATTGAAATAGACTTAAATATGTATATCTCGGGACAAATTATGTCTTTATATGTGACTTTTAGTGGATTTCATATGAAATAGGACAATATAGTTCATCAAATACATATGAAGTGAAAAACAGATAATAATAACTAATTTAATCAAATAGTTAATAAAATTAGTTGATTAAAACATATCACATATAAGATCTCATTGTTTCTCATATATCTTAAAAGATTACAATCTCACACATCAATAGTGAATAAATGCTTGACTATATACAAGACACATATATAATGAAAAAAAATTCAACATGTCTATTTATCTCATTGAAACATAACAACAATATAGAGATAGTAGTACCCGATATATTAAGACTCTGCTCATGAGAAAACAACTCTGGTTCAACTTTTCTATTCAGATTACTCAAGCATTACAATAGTGCAAAATTTAAAGCTCTCTTTACATAAATTCAAAACCTTTTCTTCATTAACATGAAGGGGAATTATATTTAAAACTAAAAATACAATAATAGTAAAGTGACATGAAATACTGAGGTGGTTTAAACAAACCATCCTTAAAATAAAACAAGAGGACAATAATAGAATATGTTATAACAAGATGCTCAAGAATGAGAGGATGAATGTTCTCCCATTTGTTGTTGTAGTTCAATCATGTCCATCATTTACTTTAATTTAGGAGGATAAGCAGGCTTGATTCACATTTTCCCCATGAAAACTGAATCGCTAAGCGCTGGAAGAAGATGTGTGGTGGTATTAGCAATAAATTTCAGCATAAGCAATTGGTTGTGAGGTGTAAACTAAGTATTTCCAATGACTTTCCAAGGTTTTTTGTTGTTGTTGGTAAATTCAGAATAATTTGACAAAAGCACATACATAAAGGATTACAAGCAAGAGAGGCGAGATACGGTAACCGGAAATTATGAATAACAACCTCAATCACGTGGATTAGCCAGAGGTAAGCAAGAGAACCAGGAGATGAACAGAGCTAAAATATACTACTAAAAGTCTACCGAGAATGGGTGGAGTCTCTCAGCATGACATTTTTTTCCTGTTTCTTTTATGTTTCACTCACCTGGTCCACAAGAAAGCTAGAACCACTTGAAGATTGTTGGTGACTAAAGGAGATGGCTCCTTATCTAAATCAGAGGAGGAGTTTTCATGAGACCGCTTCTGAGTGCTCGTAGAATTGTTGGGCTCACTAAGGTTTGCCAAGGTCATGTCCATCTCTTGCTTTTCCTCTTTCTCATCTTCTTCGATCTCTTCCTCATCCGAGCTGAAGGAGTTGATGTCATCCATGGGTGGCGGTACACATGGTTTCTAGCTTTTGGATTTTGATTTTTGGTTGATCTTCTTCTTTTGGGCAAGCAGGGTAGAGTCTAGCAGTCTGCTTGCATGCAGATGATAGTGATGGCATCAAAAGTTGTTGAAATAATCCAAAGGTCTGAGTCTAGGCTGAAGTCTCCACTGAGAATATTTTGATCAGGAAAGCCTTTGTTGATGTCTATTTCAACACGTATTCTGCCATAGGTATAAATGCTTGATTCCCCCCTAGAGGTATCCGTTGATAGGAAGCGACCAAGGGTGTCTCTGATTCCTTGAAATACTGAGAAGTGCCAAAGACGAGTAGGTAAGTTAGGGAACATGACCTGGATAGAGAGCTTGGTGATGAAGGCCATGGAGGGATCGAAATCTAGGAACCATAGTGTGAGGAATAGCCCTGCTTTTCCCCAAAACTAGGGTTCCTCTATTAAAACTTTTTGATAGTCCTCGCTGAAAGCAAACAAAACTATGAAGAAACCCTTTGAGAAGAAGAAGACCTTGGTGATATTGGTCCAGGTAGAGTGGATCCATTTATAGAGTTCTATTGAGCGAGGCCATAATCCATTGAATCAGAAAATGATGACATTTTCTGCCATTAATTGAGTCTGGTTATCTAGAGAAGGATGGGATATTTCAATAGCTAGAATGTCCTCCGATTTGTCCACTAAGAAGGGATTGGGAGCCCCAGGGGGCTGTGCAGCTTTGTTAAGGTGTTGAGCATTGATTGTGTCCTTATAAGAGAATACTTGTGAAGAGGAAGGTTTCCTGGATGCGCCTTCACGTAGTCGAAGGATTAAAACCAGAGGAGAATTTTTCCCTATATTGTAAAAAAAAAAAAAAAAAAGAGAGAGGAAGAGAGTTTTCGAGTCGCTTTACCCCTATATAGGAATATTTAGAAGCGCAGAGATCCTTAGCTTATGTTCGAGGACTTGGGGAAAGGCTCTCAAGACCAGATTGGTAGATCGAACCCAAGAAAGGTGGTTTTACCACAGAAATCGGAATAATCAAGGTGTGAGAAAATTCTGCTCCAGTTCCAGCAGTACGCACAAGAGCAAGGATCACTCTTGGCGTAGCCGAGGAGAGTGACCACCTTGGCCTTTGACCCCTTGGGGATGCGCTTCGAGTGAAGGAGTGTTGAAAAAAGAGAGTGGGCGTCGACATTCGCATGGCGGCCGCTGTCATGGCCACGATCCGTTAGGGGGGTGTGCCATAACTCAGATGCGAAGGTCTTGTTCAGAAGGGGCACGCCTTTACATCGTGGAGGTGTTCGTGATGTTGGCTCATGATCCGTCCAAAGTTATTGAGGTTGAACAACGCAATGTGTCCTTTCCCATCGACAACCGAGCGCAACGACTTGCACATTGTGGGAGGCCGCACTCGCTCCATGCTCGTGTGAGAGGTGCTATTGATGGGACCAACACTTGCAATATTTTTCTATTTCGCTTCATGGATACCTTCGTTGCCTATTCTATAGCTTGACGGGAAAGGAGAATGCGACGTGCCCGGAATCTAGCCTTTGAGCCACTAGGTCGAGCAAGAGCAAGTCGATGGCGTGGTTGTGGAGAAGGCGTTTGCATGAACCCTAACCATTTCGCTTCCTAATCCAAAGTGTCCC